>OY776111.1:202939265-203539265 GCA_963675035.1 Allygus modestus | reverse complement strand
TTATTTTACACGTTTAATGTACAATTAAATCAAAGTAAACGAAATATACTGGCAGATAGTTCGGGTACTGTTGCTTAGTCGAGGAACTCTGTCGAATAGTAAACGGAGTGTGGTTTGCGGCTCCAAATCGGTGCAGGGAACACTTTGAAATCGCTTTTAGAAATAAAATAACTCAAATAAAAAAAATAAAACAATGTCGGGGAAGGGTGGAGGGGGGGCATGATTATAAAATTGGTGGGGAGCAAAATATAAAATCGGGGGGCAACAATATAAAATGGAGGGGGGACATAAAATAAAAATAAAAATCGAAGGGGGGGAAAAATAAAAGGGGGGAGCGAAAATATAAAATCGGGGGGAGGGGCAAAAATATAAAAAGGGGGGGACATAAAAATATAAAATCGAAGAGGGGGGTAAAAATATAAAATCGGGGGGGGGGGAGCAAAATATAAAATCGGGGGGAGGGGGCAAACAAATATAATATCATGCGGGCAAAAATAAAAAATGAGGGACATAAAATAAAAATATAAAGTCGAAGAGGGGGGAGCCAAATATAAAATCGGGGGTGGGGCAAAAATAAAAATCGTGGGGGAGGGAGCAAATATGTCAAATCGGGGGGGGGGGGCAAAGAAAATATAAAATCGGGGGGAGTACAGGAAGTATCGGTAAAAGTTTTTTTGTGCAAATAAGAATAGACCAAAACCAGATAAAGCCACATACCAAGTTTCATCATTATTTGTTCATTAATAAGGGAGATATAAAATTTTACTTATTCTCCATAAGATTGTACGTTGGACAACGTACTTTGTTTAGCACTTTTAATATCTCGGTAACCAATCGACATAGAGCGATGATCAAAATACCAAATTGTTTGTTTTTTTAAGCTTAATTTAATGGTCTAAACAAAAGTTTGAGTTAAAAAGAATTACAAGTAAAAAGTTCTAAAAACCAATATTTGGGGTACAAACCCCCCTTACAATAGAGCGACCTGCCTGGTTCTCGAACTCATGAAAATAGAATCTGCTTTACACGTTTGTACCAAATTTCAATAAGATTGGACCATTTTTACGAAAGTTATCGTGCCTATAGACACATATATATACACCTATATATATATATATATATATATATATATATATATATATATACACCTACATATACCTACATATATATGAATTTGAACGAATGGTGTTTTTGGCATCTGGGGGCCTCAAAACGAAAAGTTGTCATGGACTCGGGCTTAAGTCTTACCATGAGACCTACAGTAATAGCTTCTTCCCTATAGAGGAAATTCGCTAATAAAGCTATATTTCTCAGGAAATAGATCGCTTTTGATGAATGACCAAATATTTATTATTTACCTTTGGTTACTAAAATACATACATTTTTTTTAACTATGCCAATATTGAATATGTACTGACGTACGCTAATATCGTTGCAGCCCAGTGAACCGACAGTTTGTATGGTAGCTGTGATGGATGTAATTGTTTACACGGAAATATTGTGTTTGCAAACTATTATTCTGCCAAACACAACAGTTCAACTGATGAAATATTAGTTTGAAAATGGCTATTATTGTTATTAATATTTTATTATATATATAATACCCCCGCAGCAGCAAACCTCCATACTCAGCGAATTTCCAATGCATGTATATGTTTCTCACTACCACATAAAGCCACTTGCCAAGTTTCATAAAAATACACGAATAAATAAGTGATGTATAGCATTTTATTTATTCTCCATAAGAATAACATTGAAAGCTGAGTACGCAGGTTTGCTGCTACAAGGAATACAAAATATTTGTTTTTATGCAATTATCAATACAACTTAACCAGTCAAAGTTGCATACAAAGTTTTATTTATTTATGTTCATAATTAAGGTAGACATTACATTTGACTTATTGTCCATAAGAATAACATGGGGGCTGAGTATGCAGGTTTGCTGTTGTGGGGAAAATTGGCAAAAAATCATTTTGTTGTGCAAATATCAATAGACCAGTACTAGGTGAAGCCACATGCCAAGTTTCAACAACATACATTCTTAAATAATCAAGATATAAAATTTTAATTATTCTCCATAAGGATAACACTGGACAACATACTGTGTTTAGCACTTTGAATATCTCTGCAATGGTGGGACATAGAATCACAATTTAAACACCAAAATTATTGTTTTGTAGAGCTGAACTGATTGGTAACAGTAAATGTGAGGTTTACATTAAAATGAACTGAGGAAAAGCTAAAAACCTTTTTCCCACAAGATTAACAAGGCAGATTTTATGAGCACGTTTTTTGGATTTTCTCCGCAACCACTTAACCTAAGTTAATGATTCTAAATACCATATTTTTAAGCTCTATAAAATGATCTACACCGAAATTAAGTTTTTTTAAACTTTAGGGTGAAAAATGCAAACATATTATTTTTGGAAAATTAACCCCTCTTCTCATGGCCCGATTTTTCTGGTTTTCGAACTTAAATACATGAATGTCACTTTACACATTTGAGCCAAATTTAATTAAAATCAGACGTTTTTTACTCAAGTTATCGTGTTAACGGACACACACACACACACACACACACACACACACACACACACACACACACACACACACACACACACACACATACACACATATATATATATATAAATAAATTTGAACGAATAGTGTTTTTTGGCATCTGGGGACCTCAAAAAAAAAATGTTATCATAGTCTTGGGCTTCTTACCATGCCACCTACGGTAAAAGCTTCTTCCCTATAGGGGAAATTCGCTAAAATAAAATAAAATAACTTATTTTCTCTAAACTAAAAGTAAATTAACGATTGGCATTAATAGTTGTGCCCAAAATCCATTATTCAATAAACGAATGCAAAAAATAAAATAAAAATCATAAAGTCAGAGTACGTTAAGTGTTGATAAAGATCCACATTAATGCTAAAAAAGAATTAGGAATATCTTCATTACTTATGAAACAAGTCTGGTCGGGTTACAACGGGATGGGATAAATTCAAGTACCTGGTTATGTTGTAGTCAAGGATCCAGATGATTACCGATGCAAGCTGGCCAATCGCAGTGGGGCAAGAGCCAGCAAGAGACGATCCTTCTTAAAACTCTAATATTAACCCAAGCATTTTATCTTGCAATGTAAAATCGACACATGACAAATTATTCCCAGTCGTCTGCATTTTCTCTCACAATTTGAGACCTCAGTTTTATTTATTTATTTATTTTATTTATAATGGGCAGTGATGGATAATGTCTTCACTATCCATGTACGATAATGAAGACAAATTGGATAAGCAATGACGACATTTCGGCGAAAATAATATATTAAAAAAATCTTAAATGGTATAAAGTCTTACTATATTCCTTAACATTATATTTTATAAGAAAATTCAGTGTTAGCTAATTAAAAATATATTTGAGTACAAAATGAGCTAAAGATGTTATTTAAAATGAAAATCTATGTAATTTCCTGAAAGGCCCACAGTCTGTTGCCCTTGCGTTGACAAATCTGACAGGCGGAACCTTTAAGTGACAATGGAAAGGTATTCCAGAAAACCCGCAACTCCACTCAATAGTAATGGACAGAATAACACCGTGATTTTTTATTTAGTCTCTCTAACAGAGTTATTCGTGTTGAATGTAACTTGGTTAATACATTTTCAGTAAACATACATAAACCATAAACAATTCAATCAAACATTCATATTAAGCCCTATTTGATCAATTTGGCCAAACAGACATTAATTATCCCTTTTATAGTTTGTAACATTTTTTCATAGTTGACAGATAAAGCTATTTAAAAATCTATTGAACATCTTGAAAATTGTAAAAGAAACAATATAACAATAATTTAATAATTATTTATGTTTGGTATACTTATGGGTTTTAACTTCCTTGGATTATAATATATATAAAAAAAAGTTTACCATACAATAATAACATATATTTTAATCAGTCAGTTAGTGGACTGTCAAATTGTGTCAAAATTTAAAATCATTAAAGTCGGTATTTACCCATGCACTAAAACTTTGTATTGTAAAGCCCCGCTGCTTCATTTCTGACCATTTTGGTTACCTCGTCGCTTTCCTTAACCCTACGTTAGGTCATAATTGGACGCAAGGATATTTAGGTCTCTGTAAGTGATAGTGATCAGATAGTACATTGATAAACAGAACCCTTTAGATCAAATTTACTATTCAGTAATGTTATATAAAATTTCTTCCACTTGTTCAAAATTATAACCTAAACTCCACTAAGATACATAAAGTAAACAAAAAAAATTGATAGATAACCATAAGTGCCTTTATAAATTCTTTGTCATAATATCAAACTTGTACACGGTAAGATAAATTTTACGATATAAATATTAAGATAGAATTGACTTTGCATTCTTATAACATTCAAACTAACTTCTGCGTGAGTGAAAATCCACCTTTGTTAAAATACAACTTTATTGCTCGCATTTGTATTCCGTTTCCGGTTTGACATTTGTACTCCTCATAACAAATAGTTTTCATAATGATACTTTTCCGTAATAATACTTAAAGCATTGAGTGTAAGTGTACAATGTTAGATTCGGTTTAAACTCTTTAGTTTAATGTTACTCAAATCAAAATACGATAGTTTGAATGGTTTGGTTAGTTTAAACGTCAAGTTGTTAGCTATTAAAAATAAACTATCTGTTTCTAAATAATCAAAATATAGGTTTAAAAGGTATAATTTGTTAAGCAATTTATATTGTTAAAACAATAAATTATATTTTTAGTAATCATTATAAGTTTTTTTATGTTTTAAATTGGAAATAAAATATAAGTTTGTAATGTTATTTAATGGTTTTGTTATGGAATTGGTTTTAAACTATAGCGCAAGGTGTAGGTAAGTCTATAAAGTAATGTATTTTCAAAATAACATATTACTTAATTTAGAACCTTTAACATATATAGGTTTTGACACAATCTGGAAGTTATACAAACAATATATTTATTCGCTTGTACAATACCAGTACCTTCAAAAACGTTCTCTATGTACAAAATATGTGTTACAGGTTACAAACTGGAGTCTCGGTGTGATTCATAAACATGAGAACTGCTATTTCCGGAAGTTAGATCGGAGAAATGACTCGGAAACGACGGTACTTTACACTTCCGGGTTTTTTCGTCTACCATCAAGACATTATTCGGAACGTTTTGGTCACTGAGCTCTTATACTTTAAACATGCTGAGGAAGAATGTCTAGCATATTAATCTGCCGCATTGTAAAAACCACTGACACGGATCTACTAATTGTTGCCTACTCCTAGGTAAACTAAATGCGTAGTTTTTTCCTCGGAACTTCAAGCAAATACCGTAATTTCAAATTTCAAACATCTCAAAAAGCCTGTCATCTAGCTTGTTTAGCCGAACTAATAGGATATGGCTGATTTAATAAGATCTGAAAAATGTAGTCCAATGACTCTTCGCTTAATTCATAAGTTAATTTTTATTCTTTAAATACAGGATACTGAAGATTAACTCATATTAGCCACATAGGATCGACTTACTAAAGCATTAGACATTAAAAACTGTTCATGTTTCAACTGCAGGAAAGTGCACATAGCTGAACTATTAATTTTGTTACAGGTTCTTTGTTGTTTCTTTAGCTTTAACCGTACCTACATGATTACCATCCTGTAGGTACTGTACACTGCAAACACACGATAAATTACATTATTTACACGTGGACATAAGATACCATTTACTAGTATGAGTATGTTTGTGTAACCAATTTCGGTTTAATCCTTTTCAAATATATCATTTATAAAACCAGTCCAAAAAATAAATAAATTCCTCCTTATTGTTATTTGGGTGAAAAAACGTTTAATTTTATTTTTATATTACCAGCTTTAACGGATGAATATAATTTTAATATTAGTTACAACATATTTGAATTCTTAATCTAATAATCTACTGAGCTTTTACACACTGACAATGTACCAGGCACGAGGGTTTTGGAGAACATTATGTTAATTATGCAATGCTCTGCTTTGGTAAAATAAATAAAAGTTAAAACTGTAATGTGTTGTTAACGAGCTTGTAGTTAACTGCCTGCGCACTTTGAGAGCTGTCACTATAGCCTCACAGTTATCCTATCCACAACATAATCATAAAAAGTAAACAGTAACAAAACACATATTTTAACTTATGTTGAGTAAAAATAATAAACGAAGAAACAAAGCAGTGACATACTGTATTAACTTGGAATGAATGAAGTTAATGATGCCATGTTACTACATAAAGTAAATGCCAAACACGTAAATGTTTCCACAGTATATTACATTATAATACGCATCGTTAATCTGAAATAGTCCCTGAATCACCTGAATCGAAAGCAAAAAAGAAACAAAGTAGGCTAGAATTCCTTTTAATTCGGAAAGCTTAACGGGGCTAAATCAGTAAAGCAACAATTGCTGGAGCTAACAGAACAATCCTATTATCAGAGCTGGCCAGACGGACAGCAGATCCCATGGGGAAGGGGGAGGTAATGGAAGACACGCTGCTGCTCACATACCCCTCCCCTCCCATCAATGTGGTCGGGGGGGGATCTGACACATTCATGATCTGTGTGTGACAATGCGGACTGACAGATGACACCGCCCTGCCTTGCACTGCAGCTTCGGCTTTAGCAGAGTCGAGTGCTGCGACAGATGTGCGATCTCATGACCTCAGGCTGTTAACTGCATTAACATGCGATTACTCTAGGACAATCGTTACTTTAGAAGATTATATTGAGAAGTTGTTTGAAGTTTGATTGCAATAAGCACAACGCATAATACAAAATAAACATAATGAAAGTTGTAAATATAGGATATTCTGTTTTTAGATACCAGAGGAACATAACTATATATGGTGGTTTTTGCGATTCATAATACTAGACACTATTTAAAAAATTTAAATATTGACTTTACTACCATAAGACATACAAACTTCAAATGTTTTATTTATCTATCAACTATTATGAAACCAATAAATCAATCAATTAAACTGTACTGACATATGCAGGAATACCGAATAATTGTGTCAACATTTACTAGGTACATAAAAATAAAAGTTGTTAATGATGATCCTTAGAAAAAAATCAGTGATACAATAGCTTCTTTACAAAATATTCAGTCAGCAATTGATTGAATCTATTGCATACATTTTCACTCTTAAAATGTACTTGCAAGTGATTGAAATATTAAAACCCTAACATAATTAGGTTTTTCCTCAAATAATTATTTTGCTATTAATTGGTTGAAATACAAAATTATTATTTATCTTGGTGAACTTGGCTTTGTTTGTATAATTTATTTCCATCGTTTTTAACATGCAGAGTATAAATGTGCAATCCATGTACACTGCTAAAGTTCCAAATGTATACAATTGATTTATACATCCATTATTAATTTTTGGATTGATATAATCCTAATTGCCAGTTTCTGAATATTTAAACTTAATCTGATAGTTGCTCAGTAAACGTCCAAACCATTTAATCCTTTTTAAATGTATCTAAAGAACAAGAATTTTGCGTAATATTTTCAGCGAAAAATACCAGAGGTGTTGTTTTCATGCAAAATAAACTTGACCGGTCCAGTATAATCTGCTATTTCATTTTAAGCCCAAAAATCTACGGTTAAAAATATTAATATACCATACAATTTATCGTTTATTTGTGTCCTCTAGAAATTCCAACATTATTCACAATAGAAGGTCAAGTATGAGGAATAATAGCACAACGTTTATCAACGAGCATGGGAACTTATGTGACGGTTAATATACTTATAATTCCAAAAGTTCCTTTATACCTTTAATATTAAACTTTCTTGCCTGATTTAACCAACATATAAGTATCAAACACTCCTACTAATCCTCATTCTAAACACAATAAACTAATGTGAGTGGGTAGTGAGTCGATAACCAACGTGCGGCTCGGTGCCGATATCGAAACAAGACGTTAATGTCGACTGCCACCATCAAACCTCACTCTTTCCTAGAAATTATAGATTTTGATGCGAAGGTTTCACCTCGGTTGAGGATTCAGCCGCGTGGATTCACTGATATTAGAAACTAGTAGTTCACACTTATTGCCTCGTTGTATTTAAAAGTACCCAGAAAACACAGTAAATAAAAACTAGTTTTATTCTTATCTTGTATGTAATCATGCTGAAAACGTAAAACATTTAAAATTCTCAGATGCACTTAAAGTGCAATAGTGAGATCATTTTACTAATATTATTGGGGTCAAAACAAATATGAATCTCATATACATGGAGTTTATTTGCCGCCAAATATATAACCCACCCTAATGGTGTAGCAGCGCACACAACAATAGACTTCATAAATCTCGTTGTTGTTGTGGCTATTCGTAATAGTGTGGTTGTACCATTGTTTTTGCTCTCTGACTCTAGAGTTATATGTAAATCCTTTTATTGATTACAGTGAATAATTGAAAAAATTTACATCGTTGACTTTTTACATTAAATACACAATACATAGGTTGAATTAAAAGGAAAGATCGCTACTTCAGTAACAGCGTGAAAAATAGGTAAATATTACAACTGCTTTTTAGAACTTTAAGATTTAAACTGGTAATTTGTTAAATTCTAATGATCCTTATTCTTATTTTTATTTTGTTTACATTTTAGAGTGTGGTAAATGATTGTATTTTATACAAAACAATAGAAATACACAATTTTTCTAGCTATCTATCAAAACCAACCATTATTTGTGTATTACCCCATGTGAAAATTCATCATAATTTAAATATCAAGAGATTTGCAGTTACTGTTACCAGTGGCTCAGTTGTGATATCTCTATTTACGATTCAAAGCAGAACATTTCCCTCCTGCGAACAAATAAACATATTTTGTGGAGTTTGAACAAAGAATTACGAAAACATGCGGGAAAGCTCATTTGAGAGTTTAAATTGGATTCACATGTATATTTCTTCTCTCTGCCCTTTTCCCTGCTAAATATAAACAAAACGGGAAGTTAAAGTGGTGGTTAGCTGTCAGTGTTTATTATTATATTGTATTATTAGTATATGTATTAACATGGTTAGTTTCTCTGTCAGCAGTCATACTGTCCGTTATAAAGCGCGAGTGAAAAATAGATCCAACCAAGACAACGTACTTTTGTCATCCAAATATCATGTTAAGTATTCCAAAATTTAAAGATGAAGGTCAATTGTAACAACCCAGTCAAGTGGTTTAAGCCATTAAAGTTACCAGGTGCACTGTATAAGAGCGCAAGAGGCAGTAATTAACTGTACTTTTCATTGTTTTGTCTGCGCCCCACAACCAAATGATTGATCAGCTGGCTGACCCCAATTTGGACTTTCTAGAGCTGCTCCTAACAACGTCAATACGGAGGCAATTGGATCCTTCGACAGAGGTTCAAGCCTCCTGCCATCTTTGAGGGATCAGCAAATAGGAAGGAGTTAAGGTTATCTAATGTAATAATGAATGCGTATAAATTTGCAATCAATTTACGGATGTAACATGGCCACTCTAATTCACAACCTGCTATCTATTTAAACAAAAATTGTATTTTTTAAAGCAATGACATTGTTATACGTAAACAGAGTTGTTAAAAATGTTCGATATGTAACAAATTTAGGGATTTCAGCCTTTATTATGGTTTGAGTTCTCAGATAAAATTGTATTTAGTGAAGTTTAAAATAACTTAACATTTTCGTATTCCGGTATTTAAATTTTAAATTAAATTGTAAAAGAGGATTATATTCGCAGTATGATATAAATATTGCAAACTGTTTTGTAGTGAAAATGATACGTAATTAATTATGTTCTTTTAAAAGTAAGTGACTTTGACAAAGAGTTTGTCTAATGCCTTGTGTGGCGTGATCAAACTTTGTCGCTGGACAAAAATCTCTATGTTTGAGGGCACTGAGTAAAAGTAGAGATTGATTTATTTAATTGAATGAATATAACACAATCGTGATGCAACAAAAGGTTTTTCTGTGTGTCAACTCAAACCTCTTAAAATTGTGGACCTTAAAGTGCAATTTTATGGTTCATTTAGAGAAAAAGTAAGTTTAGTAAAATATTCACCATAGTTAAAAACCAATTTTAATTAGACTTCAGGATTGCTTTTTTAAACTGTATTTTGTATTTTCTCTTAAAGGTTTTACATTGTAGAACCGCAGAAATGTTTAACAATATTGATCGACCTTATCGACGGGTTAAGGCAGTAAACTCATTAAACATTTGTTTAACTCAGTCGGAATTTCTATTTTATGAAAATAAAAGATTTACCTGTAATATTTTTGCTGTACATCTACAGCAAACTCATCGAAAGAATGGCAACCAATGCCGCTTATGACAATCATATAAAAAGACTTAGTTACAAATTTTAAATAAATCACTCCCAACAGACAAACAGTCATATAGAAGACAGTAAAACAGGGAGGCGGAAAGCCATAATTCTCTTCCCTAAGCCTCTATAAAGGTCGGCAGTTACTGTTATGATGCAGCACAGAAAAACGAGACGGAAAACTGAATTATATAAACAAATATTATCCCAGTTTAGGTCTTCAAGTCATCGGAACGGAAACAACCTCCCCGCCACGGAGACGGGCAGGGAGAGGCGTTCCTTCATCCCTTTCAACCCGTGTCGACAACAGTGATGGTTTTACACCCCGGCACCCCACTCACAGCTGACTCACAATGTAAGAGCTGTCTGTCACTCGGCTGTCCGAGCGATACGCGCGGCCAATGTGCATTGTCTCTTGGTGGTGTTGAAAGCCTCCCGCAGGCGCCTTCCGGGTACATGCCGAATGTTTGGCCAAAACGGGCGTTCGTTCGCAGAAACAGTTGACCCACATTTGTTGGGGTAGCGGAACGAAGAGACGCGTGTAAACCGTTTGTCTAGTAATTAACTGCTGCCTTTAAGAGGCCCGAAGATCAAAGAAATTATTTTATACATATATATGTATAAATAAATAAATAAATATATATAATATATATATATATATATATATATATATATATATATATATATATATATATATATATATATCAAGTTAGGGTCTATATAACAAACGCACTTTAGAACAGAGATTGTGATGTTGAATGATAAACTCAAGCCTTAAGAAAAGTCAAATAACTGGAGTTTCTTTTTATTTGATCATCGAGAAAGTGAAATTGAGACAAGCATTTTTAAATAGTAATTACTATTTATCTCCAAACCAGTTGCAACAGCCGATATTAACTTTTCGTTATGGTAAATAATGACTTTGTCGAAACATACTTAAAAGTTTGCAGGGACTTCAAAAAATTACTCTCGCTTACATAATTCACGGTTTAGCAAAACATTTCTAGTAACAGCACTCTACTCCAACTTTGACCATTGATATTGGATCAGTATCAACTGGTTAAATAATAATCAAAAACACAGAAAACCTTATGATTTTCTGACCAACGCATCAGTTAAGTAATAACGTAATACGAATATACACAAACAAATAATCATGTATCTGACAACATTTCACGGCTGTACAGTATAGTACAGCGGTTGCAAGCGCTGTGATCGTGAAATGAAGCCTAAAGTTTATGTTGAAACTGTAACAATCGTTCTGAATGCAACGATTCCCTTTTATATTTACGAGCTGCTCACCCGAAAAACCTTGCAGATATAATCCTTATAACAGCTGTTTATTGAATTAAGAAAAACACATGTGACATAAACCAAATAAAACTCTCCTACATATGAATAACATGAGAACTTTGAAGTCCCGTGGGGCATTACCTGGAGCCTAAATCTAAATTCTGGCACAACAATAACTTAGAACTTGAAATTATCTTTTAAATAAAAAATAATCATCAAAATCGGTTAAGTATTAACTTCAGGAAGTGGGTGAACAAAAAGCAGGATTTTTTTAAATGTGTAGATAGTAAAATTTTGTATTTAATTTAAAGTAAGAATATGAGGCAGTTGTTAACCTTACAGCAAGTTTTACGAGTTATTAAGAATGTGTGCATCTATGTATAACTATTTTATGATATTGTTCAGTTTTTCTTTTAAGATAGTACCTAACAAAATCAATTCAGTGTTTCTGTATTTTTAATTCTAAATATCACTTCTAAGACCTTTTGAGATCTAATTTAATCGCTCAAGACGGTGATATGCCGGTTAATCGCCGTCTAAGGAGATATGTTCATCAACGCCGCACGCTAAGGTGCCGAAAGCCGCTGAACTTTCATCATCTTAATTACTTGCAACACGAAAAGCCTTTATGAATGTTTTAGAATATTTTTAAATAAGTAAGTGGTCGCAAGTTAAGTAAGAGTTGACGTGACTCAGCAATTATAATAATATGGGGGTGTTACACTAAACAATGATTATTAGTTATTCGAAATGGTAAAATATATAGGGTTAATAGGGAGTTTAGGAATTACTAACCAATCTTCACCAGATTATTTCATGAATGAAAACAAACGAAATATTTCTACCAGTAGTTTTCTTTATATTTATATGAATGTGAATTTTACCCTACATTCGGAGTATTTAGCAATATTTCCAATGTTTGATTACAAAATTTTACTATTTTACGAGGGTAAGGGAAATAACAAAAACTAATCTGCACTATGTTTTGTGACATGAAGACAGCTGTGGATATACTCTAGTAATTCTTAATAAACAGTTATTTAATACAGTTACAAAAGACAGACATCATTTCAAAATTATCTTTCTAAAGTATTATCTTTCAAAAGTATCTTACATAATAATTAATATAGATAAATAATGCTCGTCTAAATACTGAATTGACGTAAAATTTGAGTTTAGCCCCGAAAATATCAAAGGAATTAAAAAACAGTTGTTAAAAATTGCTGGAAGTAAGACCGAAACGGCTACTTATGCACGTAAGAAAATCATCAGTTTACTTTAACGTCTGAAATGTGTTTAAACAATATAGACCTACAAAAAAACTGCGAGTAAATAACCCCATAAAGTTTATAGTAGAGGTGCGTCGGCCTTTAATTTACAGCTCTGCAACGTTGCATGTTTATGGCTGTAATGTGCTACGTCCATTTTGATTCAAACTACAGATCAGGGAGCAGAGCACATAAAACTGTGTGTGATAAAATGCTAATGATATTGACTGGGAAGTTCATTTAACAAAATACATCCATTTAATTATTTTAGAGTATGCTTACTATACTTCTACAAATGATGCATTTTATATTTACTTTAGAATAAAACTAAAGGCAATCTCTTGTTTTCTAACACGACAGTTATCATGTAATTAGTACCGATTGTATTATTTTGTACCATTAGTACAAATATTTGGATTTTGGATTTTTTTGTTTCTATACCGTACTATTTGAATGGATTTACCTAAATCCCACCGAAAGCGTTATTTTACTAATTTAAAATCAAATCTGTCCAGAGGAGTAGAATGTCCAGTGAAAAAGTCTCAAACCGCACTGCTGTGTGGTCTCGCCGGCCTTCTTTCCCTCATGTGGTGGTCAGTTTACAAATTTAAGGGACATTTATAAATTATCCACAAGTGTAACTTTATTATCAGTGAATTTTTAATTTACATCTTTTAGTTAGATACAATTAGATACTCTTTAACAAGTATATCCTATGAAGTGTTTTTCATACTATATTAAGTTTATCAATTTAATAATAACGATACAAAATGTTAGGTTTAAGATTACACTTTCAATCTCTATGCTTGAAAATTCATAAACCTCTGAAATTTTGTTCATCGCCAAACTGCATGATGAATTTACTTCACAAAATCAGTTAAAAAGTGTATCATAAACACTTTGAAGTATATGTTTTATTTTTTATTTTATGACTGTGAGAGGTTAATAATCCAATCAACGGTAGTTTTAAACATGCATTATAAGAGTTTGAGTGTGGTAAGATAAGCTAACCCGGGACCAAACTCACACAGAAAGACTGATTTTATAATCTGTCCAAGTCTCTGCTGGGGGCAGAAGTACTTCAAAACTCCGAGCCCATCGCCTGTCAATTTATACGTGAGCAGAACTTCTTATTGACTTTAGCTTGATTTTGTAGTGGAAATATTGGGGATTTTTTATCGATCTCTGGTTATTTTAAAAACTGCGATATAATTTACTATTGGCATCATGACGATAAATCATTTCATAGCCATCAGTTATGCTACACCTGAGATAGTGGATTTTACCGATGTTTTGTGTTGTTGTTGTAATAAGTTTGTGTAACGCACACGATCTTTACACTTAAAACAAGGAACTAACTTTAATTAAATGAAAAACATGTTAATTCGTGTATTATTTGTATTAATACTCATTATTATCGTGTTAACATTTCATACAAAATCCTCACTACCTATTGCCAGAAGGTTCAATTAAAACATATAACATTTGAAATTTACTTTGTGTATGCACACTATCAATAACAGAGGTTAAGGTGGTGCAGTCGCCTCTGTTGACAAGCTATTCCACCTAGAGGTCAGGCCAGTTGTTGCTCACTCACACACATGCAGAGCCCCGGATGCTCACCCACACACACGCAGAACCCTCCCCTCAACCCCAACCCCCAACTTTCCCAAGTGGTCAAACCACTTTCACTCAGCGGGGCTTGCTACCCGCCTGCCCTGAACCGTCGTCGAGCACCAAGATTCTGAAATTGCAAATAGCAGCACAGCGGCAACTCGACTCAACCAGCCTCTGTGTTATAAACATATTTATTTGTTATACAATTTTTTACGATTAATGTACCATTTAAAAATGTCATATTTTATTAATTCAGTCTTAAAGTTTATTTTGTTGAAGTCTCTCAAATCTAAGATATAACTGATCAAATTAATTATAAAACGAATTTTAACAAGTTGGAAACGCTCTACTAACATACAAATACCCTTGTCGCAGCAAACCTGCGTACTCAGCGAATTTCCAATGCGTAATTATGTGTCTCACTACCACATAAAGCCACTTACCAAGATACATAACAATACATACTTAAATAAGTGATATATAACATTTTTATTATTGATTTATTTGGACTCTACCACACTTTAAAACACTACAAACTATAGCGTTTAAACACTAGAAGCAATAGGTAAATTCCAAATAAATCAATAATAAATTCAAATCCATCACTATTAAGAGTTTAAAAAATACAGAATAACACTTTATTTTAGGGCTGAGTACGCAGGTTTTCTCTGAAACAAGGAAGATAAAAACCTTGTTTTTATGCAATTATCAAAATAACTCAAGAAGGTGAACTTTCATACCATTATTAATTTAGGTTCATAACTATATAAGGGAGGTATCAAACATTAACTATTCTCCATAAGAAAAATACTAGGGCTGAGTATGGAGCTTGTATACGGCTTGCTGCTTCGGGGAAAATCAAAAAGTTGTTTTTTTGTGCAAAGCATATCAAATAGGCCAGAACTAGGTCAAGTCACATACCAAAGTTTCGCTAAAATATAATCACTTTAAAGAAACTGGAAAGAGTATGTTTTATTTAAATTAAACGACAGATATTTTTTCTCAAATATTTGTTTACAAAATCGAATTAATAGAGTTCATATGATGACTGTTTAAAGATCCAGTATAAAATAGATTGAATCACGGATAAAATATCTGATAACAATTAAACACAAATATTAACTTTGAAACAAAGTCTGAGGCTTCAGTAAACTATTGAATAATATTTAAAATGAATATACGCATTATTCTTAATAGTAAACAAGTTTTATCTATAATATAATATTTATTGTACAGTCTACAAGAGAAAATCAGCCAAATCATAAATTATAAAATATGTATACAAAACTGGTAAACACAATCATGAACATGAGTGAAACATTGAACATCATTAAAATCAACATATACAAAAATCTATAATATAAAGAAGAGGTGGTTTCTGTCTGTCTGTCGTCTGATGTTCCGGGTAAACGCAAAAACGACTGAAACGACTGGGCTGAAACTTGACACAACGGTAGATCTTGAACCCATGCAACACATAGGCCTATTCACTTCCTTAAAATTCCCTCGGGCTACGCCCCGTGAGCATCCTAAGTTTCAATGTTTACATTTCAGAAGAACGTAAACCTTTAGAAACTGTAATGCGAACAGCTGTGGGTACTTACATTTGATAGCTTAAAGAGCAGAAGCAATAACAGCTGTTTCAAGCTAAGTAAAATGCAAATTGCATTGACTATAGAACGGATAAAGAAAACACCTGTGCGAAGAACGGGTACATCAGCTAGTTCTAAATAAAAAAAGGTTTTAACTATATTTCCCACAAACTGTACGTTGCTAATCCATTGTATCATTGAATATACGGAACAATGGTTGTAGGTTTCATTGTATGTACATATAAATAAATTGTAATCAGTATCAGGCCCAATGCAAAAAAACTGTGGAGTTATGCAAAAAACTGTATTGAATATTTGCCGATTTCAAGATATTAGGCCTAAGCTTGAAAAAGTTAAAATGTTTGCAATTTTGAAATGCTTAAGGACAGAAAACAAAATTTAGTACCAAATTAGCCCTAAAAAGCATAATGTATATGCCAAGTTTCAATTTAATACCTCAAGTGGTTCCTAAGATAATGCATTGATTAAAAATCACAAACAGGCAGACAGATGGAAAACGAAGCGATTTAGAAACAAGTTTATACGGTGATGTTTGCTCCTTTTGATGAGTGCGCGGGTGCCTCCACGTGCGAGTCGGGGCGTCATGGGCAGCTCAGCGGTAGGTAGGTGTCTGGCGTGTGGCGTCAAATTATATGTGGGCTAAAATTAAAAAGTTTATTGTACACAACTTGTTTATGAAACTGTATACACATACTGAAACTGTATGCACATATTCTTGTGTAAAACTGCCTTTTAGCGAATTTCCCTATTGGGAAGAAGCCATTACCGTAGTCAGCATGGCATGACCTAGGCCCGGGACCATTATAACTTTTCGTTTTGAGGTACCCAACCCCAAAAACACCATTCGTTCAAAACTGTATTATATATATGTGCCTAGGGTACGATAACCCTCGTAAAAATGGTCCGATTTTGATGAAATTTGGTACAAACATGTAAAGCAACATTTATGACTTTAAGTTCGAAAACCAGCCAGATTTATCCATCCAAAGAGGTATTTTTGGGGGGTTTTGTACCCCAAAAATGGGTGTTTTGAATTTTTTACATGTTATTTATGAAAAAGTCTAAATTAGTTTTTTAATTGGAATCAGCTTAAAACACGCACAATTTGGTGTTTTGATCACTGCTCTACGTCAAATCGTTACAGAGATATTGAAAGTGCTGAACACAGTACGTTTTCCAATGTTATTCTTATGGAGAATAAGAAAAATAGTATAACTCGCTTATTTATCAACTTATCCTGATGCAACTTGGTATATTGCTTCATATCATTGTGGTCTATTGATATTTGCACGAAAAAAATTGTTTTGGATTTCGTAGAAGAGCGCGACAAAAAGAATTCAAGGAGCTGCAGAATACTCGGAAAGACAGAGAACGATCTAAACTATGGAATTATTTTATGGATTTGTAAACTAAAATTACCATCAATGAGATTATATATTAAATTTTTATTTTTATTAATCTTTATCTTTATATATAATTCTGTAAGCGAAATTTTTAAATCACAATTTTGGGAGTTTGGCAGATCGCAGGATGATGGGAGACGGCTAAAATTTAAGGTCTTCATCCCAGGGACTCGGGGAAAATAGCAATACTGTAATTTTAAGAAGTTACCAGCAAACAAGAAATAATGTCAAACATTTTCTATAAGATAAGCATGGGGATTTAAAATCGTCTGCTATGTTTCAAATCAAATCAAATTCTTTATTGCAATAAAAGTGTACACTCAACAGCAATAGTTAATACAAATGGGTTTAACATAAAATTATCAAATACACTTTTTACATAAAATATTCAACAAGAAAGTACAACAGGAGATAATTATGTCTTATCAGCTATTCTTTGACACCGTAGTACTCTTTGGTGATCAGAAAGGCCATCAAATCTCGCTTAAAAAGATGAAACTTTGGTTGAACCTTCAAACTAAGCGGCAGGGCGTTGAAAAGTAGAACGCAAGATGCAAGCTGAACTCAGTAGTTTATTGAAAAAAAAAACAGTATTGTGGTGAGGAAGTCGATAATTGAATCTATGGCGTAAACTGTAGTTATGAGTTGGTTTGAGTAATTTAAAATAGTTAGCATTCTTTTTAAAAACATCAGGGATTCTAAAATGTATAAATATGGAAAAGTTAATATATTATTTTGTTTGAAAACAGATCTTTAAGATTCCTTGAATTTCATTCCGGAAATTGTTCTGACTACCTTCTTTTGAATACCGAAAATGTGTTGTTATTTCGAGCTTTCAAATCCCTAAGCAGCAACACAGTGCGTCAAATGAGGATGAATACATCCATAATAAATTGTTAAGAGGACGTGATGATCAACAAAACTAGACATCCTCCTTAACAGAAAGGTTCCAGAACTTACTCTATACTCTCTTACTCTTACTCTTACTCTTACTCTCTTAGGTTCTTAACCTTGTTGATGTGACTAGAAAAAGTGAGTTTGGAGTCAACAATAAAACCCAGATAGTCAACACTTTCATCGGAACTTATTTCCTCCTCGCCAATAAAAAATTTAGGGTTATTCTGTAAATTAGAGAAATTACGCAGGTGAAAATTGACTAGTTTTTTTTTTTTAGAAAACACAAAAAGAATTATTTGAAAGCCACTGTATCAGAGAGCTACCTTGAACGAAAGTATCAACCTCAAGCTGAGACTATTCAGAAGAGGAGACAACTAGCGATGTGTCATCTGGAAACAAGCATAGGTGACCTTTTGTTAAGCTTTTATGAATGTCATTAATGAATATCAAAAACAACATTGGGCTAATAACTGATCCCTGGGGAACTCCAGTCTTAACAGTAGCTGTGTTGGAGTAATGTTTTGTAAGGCAACCATTAGCGTCCATAAATGGGATTTGTGTTCGTTTAGTAAGAAAAGAAGCAAGCCAGTCAAAAGCCTTAAATCCTATTCCAATATCAGTTAGTTTCCTCAGTGAAATACCTTGGTCCACAAGATTGAAGGCCTTTGTTAGATCTAAAACCAGTCCAACGCAATACTGTCTAATATCCAGTGCGTTGGAAATTTCATTCGAAAGGCTATATATGACATTGAGAGTGGAGGAGTATTCACGGAAGCCAAACTGTGTCTCAAACAAAATATTGTTAAAATTTAGATAAGAAGACAATCTATTTAGAACTAGTTTCTCAAGCACCTTAGAAAAATTAGAAGAAATAGTAATTGGTCTGAAGTTATTTCCGTCCTGTTAATTCCCTTTCTTATGCAATGGAATAACTTTAGATAGCTTAAGGACATCGGGAATGATCCTAATTCAAAGGAAGAATTGACAAGATAGGACAATGGAATTGCCAATTCTTCAGCACAGAACTGGAGAAAAAATGAAGAAGTGCAGTCAAGACTAGAAGATTTACCTTTTTTAAGTGACTTTATTATTGTATAAACTTCATTAACGATAGTTGGAGCAAAAAATAAAAATGAACTTGGAACAAGACTTGAAGACAAATTCAAAGAACTCCTACCATCAGTGACACCTAAACAAGTTGCAACAGAGGAAAAAACCAGGTAAAACTTTCTGAAACTTCAGAGGGATCAGCAATCAAACCGTTATTATCACAAATTACTGTGACCTGACCAAAAGGTTTTTCCAAGGAATTAGGCATGACATCTTTTATAACATCCAAAGCAGCTTTGGATTTATTACTGGCATTACTTATACAATTGTAAACCGCTGAAGATCTTGCTAATCGAATGCTTGATCTAAATTCATTCCTGATGTATCGATAAGCCTGCCTTAGAGGATGTGACCGAGGTAGGTCCTTTGAAAACACATACAAAAAAGTTGCTTTTCTCGAAGTTTTAACAGTTTGTCACCCAATGGAACTTTTGTGAGGGGTTTTCGTTTCTTTTTGCTAGACCTAGTTATGGGACAGACAAGGTCAATATAGTAGGATATTATAGCAAAGAATATGAAGTTTTCAAACTGAATATTAATATCCATTGGCAACGCATAAAGACTGGACCAGTCTTCTCTTTTGAGAAAATATTTAAGAAGATACAAATTGCCATTGAAGAATATCTTTTCATAACGTATTTTGAGTGGTTGGTTTGTGAAAGTGAAGTCATTTTAAGATCAGTCTTGGGAATGGTGATCAGAAACACCAGTTACTAATACTATAGAATGAAACAGAGAAGGAATTGCATTTGTAAAAACGTTGTCTATGAGAGACTTTGGCCCTTTAAATTCTTTAGTATATGAGAAAATCGTACTACGAAGGCCAAAAGATGACTTTAGATTAACTAGGTGCTTAGAGGTTTTAGAAAGGTCGATGTTGAAATCTTCAGCCACGATAATATTGCTATGTCGTTGAAAAATAGCTTCCAAGCAGTTGTTTAGGGATTCAATAAATAAATCGGTTGTACTAAGAAGCTCACTAGGAGGTCCATACACACAGACAACAGTCATTTGATTGGTTCCACTTGGATTTTGGCAGCAGCCAGCTCACAGATGCCTTGCGTACAGAATGCTGACACATCAATTGGATCATAATTAATGTTGTTATGAACCAAAATGCAAACACCACCTTTTTTCATATTTACCCGACAAAACCCTGAGGCTACATTGTAGTCAGGCAAGCAAAATGAACTGAGATCTGTTTGTTTTAAAAGTGTTCAGAGATATAGACAATGTCAGGTGATTCAAGTTCCAATAATATTTTAACCTGGCCAAGTTTTTTCACAATACCTTGAACGTTTTGATGTAAAAACTTTACTTTACCTTCATCTGCTATGTTTTCATTTGCATGTGCTGGCTTAGCGATAAAAAAATATTCTCATTTGTAAGAGCTCGAGAGTTGCTATGATAAGATTGCCTCCTCACATCACAGTTGCAATTAACCCTTAACCGAGTGGGGGCTCGTACAGTCTGCCTTGATCGACGATCAGTGATAATGACAGGGATGGAGGAGAGTCCAACAGTCTCATTAGTTTGAAGGTTAGAAGAAATTACTTGACCTAGCATTTCAGAAATTATTTTTTTACCATAAAGCTTGAAATGTAAACCCTTATGGGTATACAAATACTGTTTAAAAACACAGTCCAAGGATCAGAAAAGCACATGATCTGAAGCCATCACACAATTTGAGATCACAGAATTTAAGTTACAAATGTATTGGTTAAGGTGTGGTTTATCGAACCTGTACGGTATACTCAGTATAATTACTCAAGTGTTTTTGGTTTTTTCCAACAATTATTCAAAATCGTCAACTATTTTAGAGGTACAATTAGCAGAATCCACATCATTCGTTCCTGCAAACACAGCAATACAATCCTGTTTACTTAAGTTCTCAGCAACATTTTATATGTTTTCCGTAACATGACTAAGTAAGCCGCCAGGCTTAACAGTTCCCAAAATGGAATATACATGATTGTTTGATTTCGTTATTTTATCACCAAGTAAGCCACTAAGGGAACGGCCGTGGCTATCAGAAAACATGTTTACAAACAGACATGTGTTCCTACTTCTACGTTATTTTTTATATTGTTGAAACTCCGCATAGTCAAAAGAACCACCTTCTCAGCTATTTGTGACGACTTTCTCGAAAAAGAAACAAAATAATTTTTTCTTTAGGCCGGGAGAAAGCCGTATCAGACCTGGCCAGCGGATTCGCTCAAGTCTGGCGGGCTGGGTCTGTCCAGATTTCTTTAAAATTAAATTTAGTTACGGTACAGATTTAGATTGATAAAAAAATAAATTAAAATATAACTTAAAGTCAGGTGTCAGTACCGGCCAACACAACGATACTGTACCATCATCATCGCTCACACCTGCAAGTAATGCCAATTAAAATAAAACAAGTTGAAATTTATAAAGAGAATAATTTAGAAGGTGGAAGTTTAACTTAATTAACGTATTCACGCGTTACAACTCCCAATCCCCACTAAGGTTTTTAATTATCAACCCTAGTTCAACCAACTAATTCTGCAGGAATGGGTTTGTTCAGACCTGTTGTGACGTGCCTGTGACACCCAAGCAGAAAGGTCACCTCGTCGGCTCACAACTGGCGGTTTTAACAACACCAATCCAAATCGTTCAAAAAGCTAAAAGTATCGAGAGTAACCTGATTCAATTCTATGCTTTAAACACCCCGTACAGACTCGTGTTCTGTATCGGGAGTTAACGTAATTTAAAACGTGCAATACAGCACAAGGTTAAACTACTGATAAATGCCAAGTGCGATACGGCACTGATAATTTGGCTAAAACAAATATTTACGAATAAAAAAAGTCCTGCTATTGAACTTAATTATATATAAGAAACACAGGTCGTACCTGTAATCACAGTTTGCGGTAGTACCCACTCACTACCCGAGGAAACACTACTCAAATCACCAGTCCGGACAAAACGTAGAGCACGAAAATACCCGACTTGTCCGCACAAAACGTAGAGAACCAATGCCTTCCTCGCCGTTATCTTATCACCCACCACTCTATTCCTCCCCTCCAAGGGGAAGGGGTAAACAGCTGATCATAATTTCCAGCGGTTTGGGTTCGTTTGGAGGAAACAACGACACCGCTGATCAGCTGTCTGGGTGGCGTTTAAAACACAACGCCACAGGTGGCTGTCTGCAACTGCGATTGGGGAGGTTATGTTTGCTGTTTACAAACATACGTTTTCAATGTTCACAAAAATCTTGAAACCGTGCTACGTATTTTGTAACCGTGTTAGGGGTGATAAATTCGCTTACTGGAGTTTACACTAGTGTTTAGTAAAGTTGTATCCGTCAACCTATTCAACACTAGTGTTCCTCGGGTCGCCGGTGAATGCCCAAGGTTAACCTAGCCAAGGGGTTATTTAGTCCACTAGTGCCCTATTGCCGAACCACTAGTTAATTATTTCACCCCCTTTGGTGCTCCAATACTAAATGTGAAGTGATAGCCAAAGTGAGTTTTGAAGCCTAGGCTATGTTAGTAACAGGATGGCGGCTACGCTAGGCCTAAGCCTACTGGTAAGGACCTACAAGGCTATGCCAGGTAATCTTAACAGTTAATTCTAGGCCTAGTTAGATAGCTTATATTCACTGTGTAGCGAATTTATACCCCCCTCAAATTTTGGCTCGTTACACCCCCTTCCTACTTCGGGGAACAAAAAAAACCAACAAAAAAAAACGGAACACTTCGGGGTTGAAATCAAATATGCCAAAACATTTTCCCAGCAGTTTTATATATTGGCATCAACTACTGAACATGCTTAGAATTTATTAAAATTAAATTAAATGAAAAAGCAAAATACAGAGCCAAAACAAAACCAACAAAAGCAATCTCAACTGGCTCGTTAAGCGAGAGAAAAACACAAACAAAAGCAAGCCAAACTCAAACAGCACACAAAGTAAAAAAAAACAGCTTGATGTTGGGTTCTTTGATCCACCCGAACACCTAATTAATCCCGAGTGTGCGTCGCAGCACCTCTGGCCGAACCTGCACTCTACTTCCGTCACTTAAGTAGATTCTCCACTTCCGGTTTCTTCGCTGTCTCCTACTTAGGGCAGGGTTTACCTCTTCTAGACGGTCTAGGATCTCCTCCGGTACCCAGGGTTGCGGTCCGGGCACCCCCGAGCGGTAGGGGGTTACTATGCGCCTGCCAACCCCGCTCTGCGGTAACGTCACAATTAACCGATTTGGTAGATTCGACGGCCTCGCCGTCGGTTGATGGAGAATGGGTATACCTTCGTTCCCTGGCCCCCTGCGTCCCAGTTGTCCCTGTCCCCTCCTGGGACGATGTGGCGGTCGAGGACCGTAACGTCGCTCGACGACCGGACCTCTCCGATTCGGATATGGGAGCGGATCACGCCCGTGCCTATCCACTTCCCGACGAGAGGAGTGGTGATTCCCTGGACGCACCACCCCAACACCCTCGGGTCTGCGTCGAAGGGGTTCATCTCGGCGGCGTCTATCATGGGGGTTCTCAACTCGGTGGCGCCCATCTCGGTTGCGTTCATCCCGGTGGCGCTCAACTTGACGGGGCTCGACGGCTCTTCGGGGACCTGCTGCGCTCCACCTGCCGTATCGCTCTCGCACTCTCTCGTTGGAGTGAGCGGGTCTGGACCGCGGCCCTCCTGCAGCTGCGGAGCGGTTTCGCCTCACCCGCGGAGGCTCTGGACGGGCAGGGGCTGGCCTTTCCGCAATCGCGGGCCTCAGGTTTTCCCCACCCAAAGGCACCGCCCTTTCGTTCGCTGGGGGGACAGAACTCGCCTCTTCCGCTTCTGAATCATTTAGTGAGATGCAGGGAGACTCGCCCCGACGACTGGAAGGACAGCTGGCAGCTCCTGTAGATCTTTCTGGGGTTGGCTCCGCACCCCCTGATGAAGCCGCTGCCAGACCGGGACCCGACGAACAGGGAGGGGCGTCGTCTGTTTACATTGCAATCACTCCTTTCTCTGCTGCCTTCACCTCATCAACCATTTCAGGACCGTCACCGATGGTTTTGGCAACCATTAGTTCTGGCGGAGGCTGAATGCCGAGGTTTTCAATAGCCCGATCGAGCTCCTCCATCAGCGGGCTTGGCGCGGGAGAACACAGGTCAACAACCTCCACGGGGTCGAAAGAGGTCGATGGGCGGCCTCTACTGGTAGAAGTGTCTGTGGGAAAGGACTCCCGGTCGAACCTTCCCCGCTGCAGAACTCCTGCGATCGTCCTCCGCGCCTTGCTGGGATCGATTGACACTCCAAGAACCCGCGAATTCCTCGCCAGCTTGTCCCAGAAAATGCAGGTGAATACCCCACAGGATACTGCGTCCCGCTGCCGCGGACATCGAAGAGGGGTTTCTAGCAACCGCCACCCCTCTTGGTAACTTGCCAAGCCCTCCTCGGTGGCCACTGCCTGCAGGAAGTCTCGCACTACTTCCATCTCGGACGATCTCGGAAACCCCATTGAGTCGTATGCCTGGATCCCTTTCACTTCTGGCCTAACTACCACCAACGACCAATGAGCATGGGGTTTTACTTGCCGGAGATATAGCGGGAAGAAGATCATGTCCTTGGTGAAAATGTCCAACCCCACGGCTCGTCCCCGAGTGGCCTGGTATTTCCCACTTTCCCACGCGGATAGGAAACCAGTATCAACGCAATATACCTGTGGGGAGGTTGGGTAAAAGGCACTTCTTCTCTTGATGATCCGGAAAAACGAGTTAATCACCCACCCATTGAGGAGATTCTCCCCTTGAAGAGTATCCAGGTCCGACGGGCTCAGGTGCACTAATGGGCGCACACTGTCCATTTTGGGGTTCAGTTTTAATCGTCACCCCAACTACACAGACTTGTCCACTAGTACCAAAATACTCTACTCTACTACTCAGCAAGCAATGTCACTCAGCATGCAAGAACACACGGTAAGCAAGAAGCGAAGTCATGCACTAACTACAGCAATCCAAGCAGAGCAGAAACAGGCACAGCACACTCCAAGCCAAGTGGTATACACCACCTGTAACAAACAAAAGCGAGCATCAGAACCCTCGATTGCCAGAACACCCTAATCCTAGCAAAGATCTGCTACACACTAGGGTTTATCGGCACATTCAGTCGTCAAAAACAACCCTTTCCATAAAAGGCTTTAAATCCTTGACGTGGGATACATGTTTGGCTTTTGTTGCGCAATCCTCCAATTCGTAGAGGTTCACACCTCTCTTTCCAACCACAGCACACGGGCCTTGGAATTTTGGTGCCAATTTCCCGACGATAGCATTGGCTGCAGAGGACAAGACATGTATCCGTCGAAGAACCAGATCCCCCACCTCGTAAAACACCTCTCGTTGCCGTAAGTTGTAATACTTAGACTGGCGAAGATAGGCAGCCTTGAGGTTACCTTGAGTTTGATCATATAGTTCTTTAAACTGTTCTGCGCGACTTCGCTGAACCTCACCCACGGTAGGTTCTACTACGTCCGCCGAGGTTTCGAAAACGGGCCCACAAATGGCCCTAGGGGGTTTCAACTAGGCACAGCATGGCTGGTGAGTATCCAGTGGAATCATGCTTCGCCGTGTTCATGGCAAACTGCAGCTCCTCCAAGTACCTATCCCACGCCTTGTGATTGTCCCGCACATACTGTGCAATCATGGTTTTGACAACCCGATTTGGACGTTCAACGGGATTTCCTTGAGGACTGTACGGAGCAGTGGTTTGTAATAGTATGCTCCACTCATCTGCCAGCGCCTTGACAATCTTGGAGACAAACTGTGTGCCATTGTCACAGATCATCATCTCTGGGGCACCGTATCGCATCAGGACAGTCTTCAGATTGTTCGAGACGTTCTGAGCAGTAGCAGCCCCCATGGGAGCCAGCTCTGTCCATTTGCTGAAGGTGTCTTGCACCACCACCAGAAACCGATGGTTAAATCGAGACCGAGGCAATGGACCAATTAGGTCGACCGATATGGTAGACCATGGACCTTTAGGTCTCCGGAAGTACATTTTTCCCGCTGGTTTGACTTGAGCCACCTTATAGGACTGGCAATGAGGGCAACTCCTGACATAGAGTTTCACATCCCTTCTCCAACCAGGCCAAAATTAACGAACAGCGATACGGCTAGTCGTTTTCTTTACACCCAGATGTCCAGCAGTGTGCGAGTCGTGGTTCTCGCTTAGCACAGCTCGCATCTTATCTGAGGGAACACACATCTTCCACTCCGGGTTCTCATCATCTGACTTGCCAAACGATCGGTACAACTGGTTAGCTCGGACACAGTAGTTGCCATACCGCTGAGGATGATTCATCACCAAACCGAACATCCGGTCATACCACCCTTTTGCCGCAGCTAAGCGGTCCTCCCTAACGATATTTGTGCCCGTTTGGGCTGGACCGTCGCCATCAGGGATCACCTTCACAGACACATCAGTCGCGGGTTCTCTTGGCCACCCTTGGCCATCGAGGGCTTTCTCGTCCAAGGCGGCTACCTCAGCGGGCTCTCCGCTGACCTTGTCACCCGTCTCGTTCGGGTTTACTCCCACCGGATATCGAGATAAAGCATCAGCTACCCGGTTTAAGGTTCCTTTGCGGTACTTGATTTCAAAATGGTGTTGCTGAAGCTCCATGACCCACTGAGCTAATCTCCCGCTCGGTTCACGTAACTTCATGAGCCAGCTCAACGCAATATGATCCGTGATCGCCACAAAGTGGTATCCCTCAAGGTAGGGTTTGAACTTGCGGACCGCCCACACTAGAGCCAGACACTCCTTTTCAGTGGTGGATTATTTGTACTCCTGGTCCGTCAATAAGCGGCTTGCATACGCAATCACCACCTCCTTGCCATCCGGCGCTTGAGTGAGCGCGGCTCCGACACCGATGTTTGAGGCATCGACCTGCAATGTGAAGGTTTTCGTAAAGTCAGGGCAAGCCAGAACCGGTGAGGAACTTAACAGAACCTTCAACTTCTGGAAAGCTACCTCTTGGTCTTCACCCCAGTGCCACTTGGCATTTTTCTTCAACAAGTGCCGCAGTGGTGCGGACACAGTTGCAAACTGTTCAATGAACCTCCGGTACCACGACGCTAACCCTAAGAAGCTACGCAGCTTCTTCACTGTCGTTGGCGTGGGAAAGTCTCTGATTGATTGTACCTTCTCGGGGTCAGTGGTTATGCCCTCATAGTTTACCACATGCCCAAGGTACTTCAGTTGCCTTTTACAGAAGTGGCACTTATTGGGGTTAAGTTTCAAGCCCGCTTCTCGTAGGCGATCAAAGACCAATTCCAGAAGCTTCAAATGCTCGTCAAAGGTCGTTGACACCACAACCAAGTCGTCTAAATAGGCGAAAACCTTTGGCTCGAGTTCAACACCGATCACCATGTCGAGCAGCCTCTGGAACGTCGCACCAGCTGAGTGGAGTCCAAAAGGCATGACCGTAAACTGATAGAGCCCTCGGCCAGGAACTGTAAACGCAGTTATGGCCCTGCTCTCAGTTTCCAACGGCACCTGCCAGTAACCACTTTTCAAGTCCAACGTGCTGATGTATTTTGCCTGTCTCAGTTTTTCCAATATACCGTTAATTCGCGGCAAGGGATAAGCGTCTTTAATTGACAAATCATTGACAGATCTCATGCCAATGCAAAACCGGAACTTCCCCGTGGTTTTCTTAATTAACACCACCGGTGAGCTCCAAGGACTCGTGGAGGGTTCGATCACCCCTTGTTGCAGCATATCATCAACTTCCTGGTTTATGACATTTTGCATCGCCGGGTTACGAGGATAATATTGCTGTTTTACGGGCGCAACATTCTCCTTGAGCCTTATCTGGTGCTCAGTCAGGGTAGTCTTGCCTTCAACAGCATCGAATTTTGGCAGTTCTTCATCTAAGAACTTCGCTAGCTCACGATCTTCCTCAGGTGACAGAGAATCCAAGGCACTGACTGCGGTGTCCCCCTGATCAGTTTGAGCGAGAGGTAAAATCGCCTTTCGAACAATACGGACAAGGTCCAGCTCCTCTAGGCACCGCATACCCAGAATCAAGTCATATGACAGGTTTGGTATGTAATAAGCCTCCCAAGAGTGAGTTGTACCACCCACTTCACCAGAAAGTCGGTATAACAATCCAGCCTCGCGACTCGAGCCATCAGCCATCCTCATCACAACATGAACTTGCTCAGGTTCGACACCTTGCTCAGCCAGAAGTTTCTCAACTCGAGAACCGATCAAGTTCACGCTGGCTCCGGTGTCGGCAAGAGCCCGGAAGGTTTTGCCAAACAGGTCCACCTCCACAAAGGGTCTTACGTCGCCCCCATGGACTCCTCCTACGGCCCCGGTAAAACTCTTTAACTGGTCGAGCCAGTGGATCCACTCGTTGGAGGTCGTAAGTCGTGTTGCGGTCCCAGACTCAGTCGACCTCCTGGGTTCTGAGTCCGGCTGCCGTTTCCCGCCCGACAGTCACACTGGGATGTAGCGACACCCTCCTTCTTGCAGTGATAACACCGCAACCTCTTTGGTTCGGGACAGTGCCTGAAACGATGGCCGCGCCGGTCACAGTTCCAACAGACCCAATCACCCCTACTCGGGTTTACTGGCTGCCGTTGATGAACTGGACCAGTAGGTGGCCTAAGATCTGATCGATCGGACCTGGGTTGGACACCCCGCTGAACAGCTGGCCCCTTACTGTCCGTATTCTCCTCCCTCTGAGCAGAAACGAAGGCAACAGGTTCTCCTTGACTGGTCACCCAGCTGTTTTCCCCCAAGACGGGTTCAACAGCAGCATTGTCCAAGACTCGGTCATGTCTTCGCTTATGCACATAAGCGGTCTCAGGAACCAACGCCAGTGCCAGAGGAGGTGGGGGACGGAAGCTATTTCGATCCCGAATGTAGGCCTCGTACTCCTCGGCCTGACGTGTCAGTTCAGGAATCGTAGCAAAATCACTACGGCGCACCATGACCTTATAATCTGGTCTCATATTTGTAAAAACCAGATTCAATTTTTGCTGAGGCGAGAAGTCACCGCTACGCCGGATTAGAGTCGAGATAGCGGTCAGGTAACTGCGGAATGGTTCATTTTCACCCTGAGTCCGCTTTCGAATCTCCTCGTCAAGGTTACGTCGGTAACCTGGTGGGAAGAACTGAGTTTCAAAATAAACTCTAAAATCCTCGAAACTTTCCCAATTACCTTTCAAGTTACGGTACCACAGAAGAGCTTCCCCTTGCAGGAGTTCCGGCAACGCTCTCAAGACATCCTCAGCCGTTAGAGAATATGTCTCTATGAGCTCCTCGAACCGTTCGAGGAATGAGACGGGATCTCTTCTCCCATCGAATCTTAAATTCCATTTCCTAACTAAGTTGCATACTGATGCAACTTCATGGCCCGACCCGTTGTTATAGAGCCGGCCTGAAAGTGGCACTTGGTCAAAAACCGAAGTCACATTTCCAGGGTAACGCTCTCGAGACATCGGGTTTTGAAAATCCTCCATGCGAGGCACCCACTCTCCAGGTCGTAGGTTTGACACCTGTCTAGGTCCAAGTGGCCACATCGGGTTGCTCAAGACCCCACCCGGTGGGTTCCAGCTAGACGTGCTGACCACATGAGGCATCCGGGTCGCCGGTTGTTGACACCTAGCGTCAAACGTTGATTGGGGCAAAGTCTCAGCGGTCACCCGCTTGCCTTGTCGCAGGTTTTCATGATCCAGATAGCGTGATTGAGCGAGACGGATGTTCCCCAATGAAGACTGGTCACCCCGGTCCATTGGTCCCCACCCCGCACTTGGAGGGTTTGTGTGAGGGGCCGTTGGGAAGGGGTTCGCCTGACCGTCATTGGGTACTGGTTTGCCAAATCTCTCAGTGAATGTCACTCGTGTGCTGGAGAGATCCCAGGGAGCCGCTCGTTGCTGCTTTTCAACCATGGTCTCAGCCTGACTGCGAGTGTTCTTTAACACCTCAGCTAAAGTTCTCCGGACCATCCCTGCATCAGCATCAGGCGAGAGTCCCAACAACTCGCGAACTCCGACCAACTCATCCGCTAAGGATGGAGCCTTCCTCTCTCGCTCAGCTGAGGCACCAGTGACAGGCTCACAATGGCTGCCGCTAAAAGCCCCGTGATGCTTGCTGGCCGCCAGATGTCACCCACAGGGGCTGTTGGGTTGTCATCATCACATCGGTGTTAGTTAAGAAAGGCCATTGACTTCTCGGGTCTTTCCAGAACTGGCAAAACCTTTTCCTTAAGTCCTCAACTTTTCCTTGAGTATCAAGCCCAAATCTTGCCATCTCCTGGACCAGGTCCTCCTTTCTTAACTCATGGATCCACCCTACTCTGGGGTCCTCATAGGGGGATCGTAAGGTTTCACCCCCGGGAGTAGGCAGGTTTGTCCTGGGAATTGCTCCTGCCATTGTAAACGTCTGACTCTGGAAGAGATCAGTCGGTCTGGACGTGACTACGAACGTCGCAGCACTCGTTGTCACAACAGCGGGCGCGGTGACCTGGGTTTGATCACCCGTCGTCACGATGTCCGATGTATCAGGCATTATTAAAATTTAAAATTAAAATTTATCCTGAGGCAAAACAATTCACTGTAAACAGTCACACAAATTCAAACAACACCACCCTTGGCTGAGGGTCGGTTTATAAAATAATCAAACTTTGATCAAATAAAACAATTTACCAAGTTTCACGACTCAACAAGGCACAGAACACTTGTTTATAAAGTGGCTGCAATATCACAACCAAATTTCTCAAATTTGATCGTTTAATATCAGAAAAATCAATAAACATTGCCCAATTGTTCGGGCGCCATTTTACTGTGACGACTTTCTCGAAAAAGAAACAAAATAATTTTTTCTTTAGGCCGGGAGAAAGCCGTATCAGACCTGGCCAGCGGATTCGCTCAAGTCTGGCGGGCTTGGTCTGTCCAGAGTTCTTTAAAATTAAATTTAGTTACGGTACAGATTTAGATTGATACAAAAATAAATTAAAATAAACCTAAAATCAGGTGTGAACTCAGTACCGGCCAACACAACCATACTGTACCATCATCATCGCTCACACCTGCAAGTAATGCTAATTAAAATAAAACAAGTTGAAATTTATAAAGAGAATAATTTAGAAGGTGGAAGTTTAACTTAATTAACGTATTCACGCGTTACAACTCCCAATCCCCACTAAGGTTTTTAATTATCAACCCTAGTTCAACCAACTAATTCTGCAGGAATGGGTTTGTTCAGACCTGTTGTGACGTGCCTGTGACACCCAAGCAGAAAGGTCACCTCGTCGGCTCACAACTGGCGGTTTTAACAACACCAATCCAAATCGTTCAAAAAGCTAAAAGTATCGAGAGTAACCTGATTCAACTCTATGCTTTAAACACCCGTACAGACTCGTGTTCTGTATCGGGAGTTAACGTAATTTAAAACGTGCAATACAGCACAAGGTCAAACTACTGATAAATGCCAAGTGCGATACGGCACTGATAATTTGGCTAAAACAAATATTTACAAATAAAAAAAGTCCTGCTATTGAACTTAATTAAATATAAGAAACGCAGGTCGTACCTGTAATCACAGTTTGCGGTAGTACCCACTCACTACCCGAGGAAACACTACTCAAATCACCAGTCCGGACAAAACTTAGAGCACGAAAATACCCGACTTGTCCGCACAAAACGTAGAGAACCAATGCCTTCCTCGCCGTTATCTTATCACCCACCCCTCTATTCCTCCCCTCCAAGGGGAAGGGGTAAACAGCTGATCATAATTTCCAGCGGTTTGGGTTCGTTTGGAGGAAACAACGACACCGCTGATCAGCTGTCTGGGTGGCGTTTAAAACACAACGCCACAGGTGGCTGTCTGCAACTGCGATTGGGGAGGTTATGTTTGCTGTTTACAAACATACGTTTTCAATGTTCACAAAAATCTTGAAACCGTGCTACGTATTTTGTAACCGTGTTAGGGGTGATAAATTCGCTTACTGGAGTTTACACTAGTGTTTAGTAAAGTTGTATCCGTCAACCTATTCAACACTAGTGTTCCTCGGGTCGCCGGTGAATGCCCAAGGTTAACCTAGCCAAGGGGTTATTTAGTCCACTAGTGCCCTATTGCCGAACCACTAGTTAATTATTTCACCCCCTTTGGTGCTCCAATACTAAATGTGAAGTGATAGCCAAAGTGAGTTTTGAAGCCTAGGCTATGTTAGTAACAGGATGGCGGCTACGCTAGGCCTAAGCCTACTGGTAAGGACCTACAAGGCTATGCCAGGTAATCTTAACAGTTAATTCTAGGCCTAGTTAGATAGCTTATATTCACTGTGTAGCGAATTTATACCCCCCTCAAATTTTGGCTCGTTACATATTTTTTCTCCAATTATTTGACAAAAACTTAATAAATTATTTTTTTAAGAATGAAAGAAATTGTTATTAAGTTAATGCAGCACTATTTATTCTAGTTTAATTTACTTCCCTTTATTCATATAAAGGCATTAATTTTAGTATAGTAAACGAGGTAAATCATAACATAAGCAGCGAGTCTCAAAACTGTAGCGACAGGGTTTTTAATATTGTTAACGCTTATTTCTTTACTTAATCTTAATTTAATTGTTTTCTAAATTAGCAGGAAGGCAAGTGGTTAGACACAATGGAAGCCAATATCATAACAAAATAAAACCAATTTCATTAACACAAATAAATAACTACCGGTAATAGTATTTACTGTTTATGTTTTGTTAAAACATCGACTTTTTTTAGAAAGATTTTTTTTATTTGAAGAAATTACAAATAAAGAAAATTTAAATGTTTGAATTTTTTCCGTCCATTTTCAAAGCATTTAAATACTGACTGAATTTGAAGTTTTGTTATTGTCACATTTCTACATTATGAAACCCCTAAATTTGCTATAGGACTAAATTATGTAAGGATGAGGTTAATGTAGTATTCGCGTCACCATACTTGCACAAACATTAATGTGGTAGCTAGTTAACAGATAACATATTTAAAAAATACAAAACACTATAGAGAACTATAGTAATATTAACAATACTTATAGTTATTATTATATAATTTGATTTTATGTAACCTATTAAATAACTTGTATTAAATGGCTCTGAAGAACACACCTTTGGCATGTCTCACGACAAGGAAGAATTGTTTCAAGCCTTAGACATGTACATTTAAATCAATCATAATCATTGATCATGTTATGAAGATGCGAATGGAGGTGAATTACTGAGGCAGACTGCCCTCACGACTAAGTGAGATGACTGATATGGGACTATAAGTGTAATGTATGGGGTCATGAATTTGATTCATACCCCCAGCTCCTTGCACCTTCTAGTTTAAGATCACTTGTCCACATAACAATGGACTAATTGCTGAACCTTTAAGCCGTTTTTAGCCTCTTAGATCTTACATACATCTAATTAAGTTAAGTAAATAAGTGTGGGTCAAGAACCATCAATGGGTATGGTTTTTATAATTAATTGTTCTATGAATCGGAACATAATGCGAGGAAAGGTTTCTCAATATTATGGCTCTCTTATTTTGGTAAATAATTAAACAAAAATAACACGTATAGTTGAGTCTACGAATACAATGTTTTTAAGGTCTTACTATAAGCATAAAATGACGCTTAGCAAACTTACAAAAACTATGTTCCATCCACACTCAAGAACAAATTAGGATAACCAAAAGTAATTTTGACGGTCAAAATCCATTATGTGCCCCAACTCTATTTCTCCGATATAGACTTGTATAAACAACTGATAGAAACTGTAGGTGCTAAATAATGAAGAAACAAATGTTGCAGTAGTTTTTTAATCACACACGATATAAATTTCACAGTAAAACACACATACATTGTAAGACTTTTATGAATGACTACTGAGGTGGCCAAAATGCCGCAAAGACTTCAAATACGTTTGCTTGTTGAGGAAGCCGTTTACAAATTACACAAGTAGCTGTCCAAAAATTGCAAATGATTTCCGAAATGTAACGTAACATAACCTAACCTAACTCCCCAGAGCGCTGTATACCTTAGTTTTCTGACACACGCCGCTCTGAGGAGTTAGGTTGGGCTAGGTTACGTTAGAAATAAAACTGCTTATACATTAAATAACTAACCTAAAAATCGTCAAGGACGAATTCGGTAAGGACTGATTAGAAGCGGCCAATAACGAGAGATAACGGCCAATAAAGAGAGATAACATGAGGACTTTGACCTTCTGAGGGTCGCCAGAACATTTTAATTATTCTCCGTAAGATTTACATTGGGTCTGAGTACGCAGGTTTGCTGCAACAAGGAACACAACAAATGGGTTTTTATGCAAATGTGAACAGAACTCAACTAGGTGAACACATACCAAGTTTCATCAATATACATTCATAACTAAGCGATTTATAACATTTTAATTACTCTCCAATAGAATTACATGGGGCCTGAGTACGCACATTTGCTGCAACAAGGAACACAAACAATTAGTTTTTATGCAAATATAAATACGAGTTCGCACGCAGCACGCTGACGTGAGGGAAGTGAATTTCCACATAAAAACTTTTAAAACTTAAAATTAGTGTAAAAACATACTTGTATTCCAATTTTTATTGAAATCTGAAAACATTGATTTTTTGGCTGTTCTGATGCTCCTGGTTTCATTTACCTGCAAAGCTGGGAATACAATTTTGTGCATTATAATGTGAGGAGAAGGTCCAGTCAGGCTTGAAAGTAGGCGTGAGGTTGCTGGGGATGATAAAAGTACTCTAACAAAGGAGTAGCAGGCTCTTCTAGTGTAAAACCCCCGTAAGACAACGTACTGTGTTTAGCCGAAACACATTTTCTTTAATAACTCGGTAAATATTTATGCTAGAATGACGAGAGAGGGCTTAAAACTTTTGTCTTGCTAAGTCCCATCTTATTACATCCATTAATTTTACATTTGGGGCGTTTTAGACCCTTTTTGGGCCCAAAAACTCAAAATTTGAATATTAATCCCCAAAAAAGGGGTTTGGAGTTTTACGATTCTTTTGCCCAACGAACTTGTCCAACTGATTACAGAAAGGAACGTCCCTACCAAATTTGAAGTTAATCGGACAAAAAATGCGACCGCTAGAGTGCAAACACATATATATATATATATGTCTATATATATATGTCTATATATATATATACATATATATATATATATACAATTTTGAACGACCCCCCAAAACGTGTTCAGGGAGTCACGTTAGGAACTTCTATGGTGGTCCCGGGCTTAAGTTTCACCGTGCGGGTCATGCTAATAGTTCACTTTCCAAAGGAAATTCACTAATAACTCAACTAGGAGGAGCCACATCCCAAGTTTCAACAAACTACATTCATAAATAAGCAATTTATAACATTTTAATTATTCTCCTTAAGAATATCATTGGGTTGAGTATGCAAGTTTGCTGCTATGAGAACCAACGGCAAAAATTTCCTTTTTTATGGAAATGATAATAGAACACAAACAAATGAAGCCAAATACCAAGTTTTGTCATCATACGTTCATATTTACGAACGTATATTTAGCTTATTTCAGAATAATATTGGATGTAGAGTAACCAATTGACGTAGAGCTATGATCAAAACACCAAATTGTTTGTTTTTGTAAACTGGATATAATGGTTAAAACTAAAATTTAATTTGTTTAAAAATGTATTATGTAAAAAAAATTCGAAAGTCAATATATGGGGTACAAAACCCCCCCCAAAATACCCCAACGAATGAGTCGTTATGCTTTAAAGTCATAAATGTTGCTTTACACGTTTTTGCAAAATTTCAATTAAATCGGACTATTTTTACGAAATTTATTGCATTCACGGACACACACACATATTTATATTTAGTTTTGAACGAATGAGGTTTTGGCTTCTGGTGAAAAGTTATCATGGTATTGGGCCTAGGCCTTATCATGCCGACTACGGTAATAGATTCTTCCCTATAGGGGAAATTCGCAAATAAATTAACACAGCATTCACGTAGATACAGTGTCAAGTAATGAATGTACCGATTTATCTTTCTATGGGGAACAAACTTGTACATATTTTAAAAATATTTACAAATTTCACCCCTAACAGAACGGTTGGTTTATTTGGATATGTTTTACGTTCTAGCGTATTCCATTATAAATAGATGTAGGCCTAACAATATATTACTTGGTATGCTACAGCTTAGTTAGTGAATTTCCTATGGAAAGTGAACTATTAGCATGATCCGCACGGTGAAACTTTAGCCCAGGACCACCATAGAAGTTCTTAACGTGACCCCCTGAACACGTTATGGGGGTTCGTTCAAAATAGTATATATTATATATATATATATTAGGTGTACGCTCATTCCTCGCGTATAAGGATAATTGAAACACATGATCAAACTTAAATCGAGTCTCATATAAAATTCAATATCTGATTTGAGTAACATCATCAGAATACATTCCGTTATCATTTAACTGCCGCCAGAATCCGGATTTTATGTATATACAGTATAGCTATTGTTTTAGTCACTTCTCTAAGAATCAATTATCGCGGTAGCTGAGGGGTATCGCACTGGCTCTTGGAGCGCAATGTCGCAGGTTCGGATCCCGCCACCGACCTAACATTTTATCCGTAGAAAAACATACATACATTTATCACTTGTTTTTATTAAAGTAAAAGTTGTATAAATACGTAAATCTATTTATTTTTAAAATAAATTGAAGATTTCAGGCATGGTTTGTTGTTAGGATTGGCATGGGTGTGTTATCTTAGAACAAACAGAGCATTTTGGGCTAAGCAGTGAATTTAGCAGTGTGGTTAATTAAATTTTAAGAGAACAGCGAGTTTCCTATATGAACTAATGTTAACAATTTCTATAGGCCAAGTCAAAATATCCTTAATATCCTTAACAATAAATCGTCAGGCCCAGTTATTTAGATGACAAAATGAGATTTCAATATATTGTTTCAACAGCCTAGGCTATCATGAAATTAAATGCTATAAACATGGGTTGGCCTAAGTCCGTACATGAAACTTCTAAAATGGCAATTAGCCTAAGTGTATATGCCTACATGTTATAGTCATAGGTCCAAGTTTATGATGAACACAGCTCACTATAATCTAAACCTAGGAGATGTCAAATCATTTCAGATAACCTGTACAAAAGGCTTAGTTTGGTTAGAATAGTTTAAAGATTTTGTTTTGGTTCGCTACAACATTCCTGGTAATGTGTTTAAAGTATTTTACAACAGCTGTATTTTACAAAATGATATTTCAATATATTTTTTCAATAGCCTAGGCTATCATGAAATTCAATTCTATAAACATGGGTTGGTCCAAGACCGTACATGAAACTTCTAAAATGGCAAGTAGCCTAAGTGTATAGGCCTACATTTTATAGCCATAGGTCCAAGTTTATGATGAAAACAGCTCACTATAACCCAAACCTAGGATATGTCAAATCATTTCAGATAACCTGTATAAGAAAACAAAGCACAACATACGAAACCCATAATGTAGTTAATGGTTTTGTATGGCTTAGTTTGGTTAGAGTAGTTTAAAGCTTTTATTTTGGTTCACTACAACATTCCTGTTAATGTGTTTAAAGTATTTTACAACAGTTGTATTACCAGTTTAATGTCGGCTTACTCTTACTGTACTCCAACCCTAGGCTATGTCAAATCATTCAAGATAACCTTCCGAAAAAGGCTGTTTGGTTCGAATAATCTATAGCTTTTATTATGGTTACCTACTACATTAAATGTATTTTAGGTAATGTATTTTAGGTAATGTAGACAATTTGTATTATTAATTTAGTGAAAATATAACCTAGCAAATAATTGTCCTACAAAAATAAATTTTAAGGTTGTTCGCTTACTGTGACTAACTTCATCAACGTTTTCTAGACAAATTGAGGCTTTGAATACTTTTTACACATGACAATCACAATATTACCAATTGTCTAAGAAAATGTAATAAAACAAACTATTTTATAAGTTAATATCTTAGTATCTACAGTCATCAAAAGTTATTTTGAGTTTTTCGATCTGCCACACGCGTCGTCTGTCGTCTGCCAGTGATAAAATCGTCAATCGTCGCCTTCGACGACTGACGATATTTACACAGAGTATGTGTACTAAGGGAATATTAACTGTATAATTTTTTTTAAACGTACACTTAATAATTTATAAAATAATAAATATCCTCACAACTTAAAAATATACTTCGATTTATCTCTCTTGTGTGTTTTTTGTTGGTAAAAAAACTGTTGTTATCCAGTATAACAAAGTATACTCTAGTAAACTAACGATTGTTACTCTGTGGTTGAAACATAGACGTCGGCTAAATTTAAAGATTCAAGTACCACTAAAATGGCTTCCAATGTTATTTTTATGGAGAAAAAAATAAATATGGTTTTAAGATAATTTGATTAATACTGAACGAAATTATCTGAATAACGAACTTGACCGAGATTTTGACCTGTTAAGTTTTTCTGGAAAATTTTAAGTTTAACTGTGGAGGCAGTCTCGAGTTATTGTGGTCACAGACACGCCAGTTGAGTTGATTCTCTTACCAGTCTAAGCAGTAAAGTTGTGTATAAGGATACTTTCACTTCGTTCAATTATCCAATAATATATTATGTTTATATAGACATATATATACCTATATGTGTGTTTGCACTATAGCGGTCGCATTTTTTGCCCGGTTTACTTCAAATTTGGTAGGGACGTTCCTTTCTATAATCAGTTGGACAAGATCGTTTGGCAAAACAATCGGAAAACCCTTTTTGGGGGATTAGTCTTTTAAATTTTGAGTTTTTGGACCCAAAAAGGGTCAGAAAATTCCCGCATGTAAAAAGATGGGTATTAGCAAGGCGAAACTTTTAACCCCTCTCTCGTTATTCTAGCATACATATTTACCGAGTTATTAAAGAAAATGTGTATCGACCAAACACAGTACGTTGTCTTAGGGGATTTCAAATTAGAAAAGCCAGTTCATATGTTGGTGTACTTTTATCGTCCACAGCAACCTCACGCATTCTTTAAAGCATGACTGGACCTTCTCGTAACCTTATAATGCCTAAAATTGTATTCCCAGCATTGAAGGTAAATGAAACCTGGAAAATTAGAACAGCAAAAATATCAATGTTTTCAGATTTCAATAAAAATTGGTTTAAACGTATGTTTTACACTGATTTTGAGTTTTAGAAGTTTATTATGTGGAAATTCACTTCCCTCACGTCAGCGTGCTACGTGTGAACTCGTTTTATACTTTAATGGCTAGTTTAGTTTTATAGTTTATAGATTGATGCCTTTCTTATAATGGGTTTACCTCCTACAGCAGAATTATTCAAGGCATAACGACTCAAACAACTGTACATTAACCAAGCCAGCTACAGTTACGATAATTTAACCAGCTAGATCTTGGATGCTAATATATAACATTCTTTCTCTCCTGTAAAAATAATTTTTGTTAACGCTTTAAAGTTAAGTAGGCTACTATAGATATAACGTATTGGTATGCATATTTTAGGCCTGTTTCGTAAATACTTATTGGAGTTACACATTGTATTAAATAATACACAAGCACGTTATACGGCATTGAATGCATGCAAGTGCATTCCATGACGTTAAGTTGCCTAACAAGCACACATGTTTATGCTTTAAGTCTTATATAGCTCAAAAATAGTGTAAACATCATCAATATAGGCATGCAAATGTGAAAGGAAGTAATTATTTTCTACATTTATTATGCTGTAACTTGCAAAGTATTTAAAAGCTATGAGTAATCTGGTTTATGCATAGTGTGTGATATGTCATGGATAACCCGAAATGATATGTTCGCCTCTTCCAACGTCGGTACTCGGCAATCCCCGATCACAACTGACATTTATGATATAAAAAAAGTTGATTTACGCTTCTCAAGATTTTAAGTCAAAATCTTTAATGAAAATTCCTAATGAAGTCATACTATTGTAAATAAAGCTTATGTAAAAATAAACTATTTATAAAAAGTATTTATATCATTCCAACATTTTTCATTAATTAGCTGCTGTAGTGTGATATAAGATAATTTTGAAAGTGACTATTTATCGATATATGATAAATTATTTTAAAGTTTTAAGTTTTTAGTATTTTAGCAATTGTAATAGTTAAGAAATATTAGTTATAAGTGTTGAGGCAAGGGAGAGTTTGACGCATTCAAAATTAATTTAAATAATTGCAAAATAAATGTTTTTTTGTGCAACAGAAAAATATTCAGCAATGAATAATAAATATGTTTAAATTAAATAATAAACAATAAGTATACTATAAACACATTAAGTGGTCCAAACCTGTACATTATTGGACACCTACGGGATTTGAACCTGGAGCCAACATTAATTTTCCAGAAAGATATTAGGAATAAATTTACAAAACCGTAAAATTAACTATAAACTATTTATGTTAATTTGAATGGCCCTCTTTCCAACATTTTCATAAACTGCCTCTATATATTTAGTTTAAGCTTCCTTATACTATATATAGAGGCATTTTATCCATGAAAATTAAACACCTGCAAATTTCATGAATGTTTTGATTTAGATTATTTTGTTAAATTAAAATAGGCTAGGTATTTTGTTGACCATGAAGATGGGCTAACCGAAACATATTGTCTGAAACATAAATCAATTCCTTCTTATAATGATCCTTCGGTCCTTCGTTGAAATAATGTTTCATTTGATTATTATCATACTAGTACTAGCCCTAACAAATGAATGCAATAATAATAATAATTATATATACAGTTTTGAACGGATGGTGTTTTTGACATCTGAGAACCTCAAAACGAAAAGCTATCGTGGTCCCGAGCCTAGGTCTTACCATGTTGACTACGGTAATAGCTTCATCCCTATAGGGGAAATTCGCTTGGACCTAGAAAGTCTCATTATCGTCTGCTAATTGTATATCTTATAAGGCATAATGTGATCGGGATATTCTTCATTGAGTGACTGATACAATACGTCACATTATGCAGCGGAATACAATATCTGCTATAACAACAGGTGCCGGTTGCGGATGTGCAATTTTGTGGCCAGTTTCTCAACCATCCTGAAATGAATAATTGCTTTATTGTCTATATCATCTTAGTATTTTGTAAGGTAACAATAGGAAGCAGGGAACCTAACATTTTTACGAGTTATTGGGGAAATGCACACATTAATGCAATATTGCAAGTGAAAAAGGAAATTTTAAGTTAGTAAAAGGAAAAGGAAAATTGAAACTACGTGTTTTTAGCTTTATCTCCCAAGAGAAACATCTTGTGCTACCTTCTTTGATCGTTCCAGACGGTGGTCGCTGCTTTCAGTTCTCATCTAAGGAGATATGTTCATCAACACCACACGCTAAGGCGCTGAAAGCCGCTGAACTTTCATCATCATAATTACTTGGTACACGAACTGCCTTTATGAATGTTTTGGAGTCTGTTAAAAAATAATTAAAAAACTAATAAAAAAGATAATTGTTGAAAATGTTTAATTTCTAATGAAGATTATTTTTTCACTTTTAATCTTGTAGATATATTTATTATAAGGGTATTAAGTTTTAGGTATTTAGTAATGACTCTCAGTAAATAAAAAGTGTCAGTTAATACATTACAGAACCTGAAAGTTGTTTATGTTTTTTATATTATCCTCTATTTTTGGGTGAGGAAAATAACGAATCGACTAAATTTTATGGTTGGAAGAAAGTTTATTATATCTTCCACTCAGTAACAGCTAAACAATTAATTCTTAAAAATGCATTTCTTAAGTTCAGAATAGGGATCGAAAAGAAATTCGGATCAATAACTTTAACAACAGAATAGTTGTATAATGGTTCTAGACTGAATGCTTTGTTGGTTTACCTGCGAAATTGTGTTTAGCTATTGAAATATTTAAAATGTCCTACATGGCAACAGGATATGCGAACATTTTACAACAGTGCAGAAAGGCTAGGATAAAAATATCGGAGTATGAAATTAAGTAAATTACCTTTATATTTGAACTCTTCATCATAAATGTAGATGAGTAGTATTTGTCTGAGTAAATGACCATGAATGCGGCGGCTTTAAATTTACAGTCCCGCATCGTTGCGAGTTTATGTGACTATAATTGTGCTAAATCCATTTTGAGTCAAACTATAAATCAAGGAAGAGGGCACATAAAACTGTTAGTGATAAAATGCTAATTATATTGACTGGGGAATTCATTACACAAATTAAATTTTATTCCACCCTCTTAAGGGTATATGTTTATAAACTACTCTATAAAGTCTATCCTTATATTCGAACTGAACCGATATTACACTCTTTGATACAACGGCAGCTATTTTTATTGATTAAATAAATTCGACTTGGGACGTTATTATGCAGACGAAAAGAAAGCAACTTATTTATGACGGTTACATTCATTAAGACTTTTAAAGGAGTATAATTTATAGAACTGAAAGGAACTCAATAGTTCAGTAGAAACGTTTATAATCTAGATCATCAAATTTAGTTCAGTAAAAAGTACAAAATGTACAGTAAGAAAACAAACGATAGAACCAATAATAAAAATAATAATCAGGAATTACAGTAATATTTAACAGTGTTAGATATATACTGTAAATATTATGAAACAAAGTTGATACAGAATGAACTACGCAAATATTGGGTCATTAAAAAAAAGTAAACAAGCTTTTTGGTATATCACAGCCAAAATATATCAAGAAGTAAGTGTAACTTAGATAGTAGGAAAGGTCATATCCTCAAGTTTTTTCCATACACTATAAATGTTCAATATATGATGAGTTCTGTCCCACCTTAAAGGGCTCTTAGTTTCTTTAGCTCTAAGATGTTCGAGGGCAGTGGTTGTATAAAGAACTTTACCGCTATGTATTCAACAAACCGCGAGTTCGCATGCAGCACGTATACATGAGGGGAGCCCGCATTAAAAACTTAGCAAAAATTAAATAAGATATTGAACAAACAATTATGCCAATATGTTGGAAACTGGATAACATTTTTTTGCTGTTCTGATGCTCTTGGTTCCGTATATCACAATGGTTGGATAGACATTTCATGCATTGCAATTTTTGAGGAAGGTCATATAGTGTGGGGAAGGCGGTTAGTGGGGATGATAAAGCAACATCAGTATATGAAATCAAGGTTTTACAAAGTAAAATCCCCATAAGGCAATGTACAGTGTTTAGTAAATTTGTATACTTATTTAATAACTCGGTAAATACATATACTAGAATAATGAGGGAGGGTTTAGTTTGTTTTTATTTTTACGTTATATCGTATTACTTGCATTAATGTTGTCTGTTACAGTTTCATTAATTCTGGTACTAATGACTTTGTTGTTGACAACAGTCATTTGTTGGGAATAAATCTTGAAGTTAGTTACCCATGGATACCAACTTTGTAGATAAAATTATTTTGGTAACATTTTATTAATTAATGAATTGATATACTTCTTTTTAATTGCATAACAAATTAAACAGCATATTGATGGTGTTGGTTTTTGTAGTATTAATGTATACAAATAAGGCTTAAAAACATCATACACATACTTTTAAGGTGAAATTTCTACAATATGTTGGAGTAGATTATTTACGATTACTTTCTATAGGAAGTACTCCATAAATTCATTGCACACCAGTTTTTCACTCCAAATACGTCCTCTCTACAGCCGCTAATTTCTAGTGGGACAACTCATACGATTACTTTCTATAGGAAGTATTCCATAAATTCATTGCACCCCAGGTTTTCACTCCAAATCCGTCCTCGTTACAGTCGCTAACTTCTAGTGGGATAACTCATACGATGGCTCAAGTTTTATGGGTTTCCAATTTAATGAAACCTCCTCAATTCTCCATCATAAACTTAGTAATGCGTAGTAAAAAGGTAAAACTGAATATAATCTACCGACTATTTGAAACCAAGTCTTCTTATCATATTTTTAGATGAATGTAAATATATTTCAGTTTTTATCTGTAAATTACAAATGCTTTTTATGAATAGTTTCCTGAGGGTGCCATATTTACAAGAAAATACAGAATAATCGAGTTATTCCTGTCTGTGTGTGAGAGATTCCTCTATATTTAGCACTTGATTTTTGTCGACCTTAATCAGTGCTATTTTTTCATAAATAGATTATTAATTCTTAATTAAGCTCACTAGTTTGGTAAAGCTTGTTAATAGTACGGCAAAGAGAATTGTATATATTATTATAAAGTAAAACACATATTTAATTTATTTATAAATTATTTTACACTCACAAAATTGTGAGTGAATGTCAAACGAAATGGTTAAGAGTAAACATTATGTTATATTAGTACGTGAATAAAACTAGATAGTTTACTACGGATGGTCATTTGACATATTAAATTCAATTTCAACTTATTTTGAACAATTTTGAAGGCATTCTTTACAAGCAGTATATTAAGGTAAATCTGAAACTAGACGGAATATTTGGAATGTCATTAACAGATTATTACACTTAACATTAGACAACTGCAAAGACCAACGTACATTAGTGATTGCGAAATTAATTTTATACTTATCTCCTATTATTACAAAATTACTGTGCAATTTTTGTACCAACAACCTTCTTATTTGACCAAAATATTTTAAAATCTGGTTAAAACTAATTTTACGATTTAGAACATTTGTATAATTCTTTAAAATAAAGTTAAAATAAATTTTAGGGTGCATTTAAAAAATCTTGTAATTATTAAATTTGCATTAATAAATATTGCTCTTAACACTGTTTTGATTTTTTTTACAAATTGACTGATATAATATAATAGTTGTTAAAAATACTATAAAATAGGTTTTTTCACAGTAAAAATATATTATTTTATGGGATAAGGGACCCACGATCTAGAATCCACTGAACAGACGCCTTAACCCTAACAGCCACATCGCCGCTTGGTAATTGATGGTCGAGCTGGCAACATAAAACAACCAATTGACTACGGTCTTACCCGACTTGGATACACTCAAGAATGCATTGTTACTGCATTGTAGGAAATGGCTGTAAATAGGAATATTGTATACATCTTTGTAGTACTAAATTAAAAAAATTAAGATCTTGTGGATCGTAAAAACTATATGAAAACAGATTGACGTCGGAGGAGACTTTATTTATTGGAACTCCACTACTTTAATAAACCATGAAATAATGTACAGTGAAACAAAATCATACATATAGTTTGACAAGTTATCAAAAACACAAAATTTGTATTTTTGTAAAATATATATTATATATATATATATATATATATATATATATATATATATATAACACTTTATTTTGCATTTAATACAAAATAGAAAGTGCGATATGGTATCTGTAACCCCTAGAGTGTGCAAATCCATTGCAGGTAACATATATACTAAAAGATTATATTTTGATAATACTAATGTGGTTAGGGAAATCAAATGTTAATTAACATAATTGTTTTTAATAACAAGATTCTTACAAATAATTGGCTAAAGATATTGGATTTATTGGTAGAGTACGCTTTTCTATAATCATTTAATTATTAAATCAGCACTGAAAATCATTTAAAATTATCTCATATCATCTTCAGGTAAGTTAGTTAAAATAACTGTAAAATGATAATGGTGTTATTTAAAAATTTGTGTTTATATTGTCTATCAAGTTAAAACAAATGATCGGTATTACAATGATTTTTTTCAAAAGATAATTGTTAAAAATATTTTAAATAGATTAAAACCCCATGTTAAAGTTATTTATAATTATATATACATATAATTAATATACCATTTATTATTAATGTAGATTTTTAATTTTTGCAATATCTAATTCGATCGAACCATTATCTTATACGATTTAATGTTATGCTGCAAATAAATCATTCATGAAGATAACAAATTTAAAAAATCACAAAGCTCTATTATTTAAATCTAAACAATATTTATCATGTTCTTTTATAAACTATTATAAACGAACTTAAAAACGGTTCATTGCAATGATTTTAAAATTGATATAGCAATTATTAATTATGAATCATGTTTTTAAAACAATTTTCAATTATTTTAAAACGTATATATATATATGTTTATATTAAACTCATTTTCGAATGATTTTAAAAGCATTTTAAATTACTTTCATGATACTTGGGGGATCCACTCAAGACGGTGGTCAAAACGACTGAGGTGGCGACTAATCGGCGAGGCAAATCATTGAAAATTCATATGTTCTCAGTACCTTTATTTCTCCATCAGCAAAACAATTATCAAAGTTACATTTGTTTCCGATAAATTGTGCAACGCTTAGCTAATAATAAACTCAAACCCCTAAATCGAGTTTGAACATATTAAGAGATTACTGGAGACAGCGGCCATGTTTGATTTACACTCCACAAGTTATCAAATCATATTCTTTATTGCACATAACGTTTAGTATTATAACTTGTAATGCAAACAGCAATAAGGTTGTAATGCTTGTAACTTAGCAAATAAAATATAATTATACGTATGCAAAACACTAAAACAAAATATTACTGAAGATTTTCATTTAAGAATTCATCTGTACTATAGTACAACTTGTTGAGTAAAATATACAGTATTTATATGTTTGGATAATCTTTGAACAGACAGTCTAATAAGAGGCTGTGTGATTTTATTATACATTTTGAATTACCTTCAAATAATATAACCTTCTTAATTAACGTTAATTAACGAAATTAATAACCTTCTTTATGATGTAAAAAGGTTGTTTTTCAAATTTAGCCAATAAGAACCAGTGTTACACGTAGAGAACGACATTTCGTTTATTTATGGTAAACAAATTGTAAACGATGACGTCTTAAAAAAAAGGATAAAAGATCTTCTAAAGATAACTTGTCTACGTAATTTTGGGAACTAAATAAATAAATTTCAAAATAACAACAAAAAACAGCTTCTTTAAATTGTTGGAACGGTTCTATCATGTTTTTAAAACGATCATTTAAGAATCACTCCAAAAGAAGAAGGCTTATTTTAAACTTCAGATAGTACTTTTGAATGGTCAATTAAATGCATATACTAGTGGGAACGTGTTTATTACAGATACACTACTGTTCAATCAACATTCAATTAGCTTTCGTCTCAAGCATCGAATCCTAAAATATTAAGGTTTTGGCCTATCCTATAGACTTATGGTTCTATGGAGTTAACAAGCTTGATAAACACTTTTTTAACTAAATTAAAAGTTTTCAAGAAAAAGGATTTGAATAAGCGAGTAATTTTGGTCTGAAGGGGACAGATTTCTGTCCATTACACTGATCATTTCCTTGACAGGGCGGATAAGTCTTGGCGGCGGGACGCCACGGCCACAGTCCTCGTGCACTCGTCTTATGTGTGTGTAAGTGCCGCTCTTATAGTCAATATTCTTTCCTAAGGCTAGTAATGCAAATTTTAATATACCAGCATTAAAATAATATTGAGTCAAATAGCTAATGGTATTAATGTTTCTTTAACTGTTTCTATAAGTAAATATGTACAACAATTTTAAAGTGTTTTAAATTTTCAGAAGGGTTCAGGGAGTCAAGAAGTTATTAATCACGTTTTAATAAATGTTCAGATTATTTAAAATTCGAACGGTACAATATTGGCACACCGTTTCCTGTCACAAATTTAGACTGGACATAACTCTTTTATTCCAAAACTGATAAGCGCATAAGATATGATACAAAAATTACAATAACTATAAATGACTGTTAAACCTACAAAGAAGACCGGTCATAACCAATACCTCCTAGAATACAAGGCCGCAGTGCTCTGACGTCATGTAACTACTAGCCCGACGTCATTTTGACGTGGGAAAAAGTCAATGTGTTGGTTTTTCGTCGAAAGTCAACAATGTCGTAAGTGACTATGCTGCTAGTGCACTTGGTGGTGAGCTAACTAAACTTTTACAATTTTAGATGGTTATTAAGTAGTTTTAACATGCTACACAACAGGAGCGCTAGTGATGCATTAGTGCAAGTAAGCTCAAAGGCAAGAATTAAATAGGAGCTACGGTTCTTTTAACCTGTTTACAAACATAATCCAACGTCAGACAATGCTGTTGCTTAATTTAAACATTCAAACAACTTGTTAGCCTGATGAAGTGAAGCAGAAGATGAAGTGAAAGTGTATTTAAACGAAATAGTAAATAATCAGTAATGCATTATCTGTTTCATTCAAGAACAAGGTAGTTAAACAAAATTGAAAATTGTTGTCATAGACTCGGGCCTTTGATTGCCTGCCTATATTAACTGTTGTATGCTAGCAAATTCAATTAAAACTATGTTGAATGAAGGTAGCTATAACTCAAAGCCTCCGTTGTATTGTCAAGCTTTGTAGATAATACAGAGGTTGTTTATGGTATTAAGAGTTATAGTCCAAGTTATTGAGCCTACCAGATGGGCTGCTGCAAGATTCTAAAACATGGTGTGGGATGAAGCTTCAAACATCGTGGCATCACCATGGTTATGGATACAATACCTAGTCTTGACCAAATCATAAGACTCAAGGATGAACAAGACAAGCCAATTGGTCTCTTACTACAACCCAAAGGTAGGTCTAAATATTTTTGTATTTATAATTAGGCTAACATGTTATTAGGTCTAGTATAAACAGAGTATCCTAGGCTAATACAATTTGAAAAATCTTCTGCCGGGTAAAATTATAATAAAACAATCCTCACTTGTTGACCTAGCCAATTATTTTAGGTATAGTGAATCCATTGTCAGTGCACTGCAGCTGTAAGGTTAGGTCAGATCAGTCAGGTTATTATCGATATAGGCTATCATGATTTGAAGTTACCATCAAAAATACCGTTGGCCTACCGGTGCACTTGTAGTTTTTTATGTTTAACATAAACATAACAACATTTTTGCATTTTAACATTTTGCTTTGTATTACACTGAACTGTAGTATCATACCTATATCTTCTCAGTAAAGATGTGAAGTAGGCCCTACAGGTGGTTGCGTTGTCCAAATATTTGTTTGCTTGAGATATTTTAAATTTGTATTATTGCTTTGTTAACCAAACTAAGTTAACAAAGTTAATTTTTCTCTTATGTGAATTTCATAACTCTACAAATGTTACAAATTCGTCACTCACTTGCCTAGTAAGATAACTTATACGTTAACCTGCCTTAACTTTATGGAACAGATGTGTCATAATTAACTTAATATATCTCAGCCTTGTTATCAAGACTTCATCCATCCCACTACTCTTTCTGTAAATAATAACATCCTTATAAAACCTTTGCCTGAAATATTACTGTTTTTTCTGGAGTGCTGCAATTTGAAGACAGAATAAACTAGTTGATCCGTGAACTTCAAGGGAATCACCTAAATCACCTAAAAATTGAACATTTAATGTGTATATGTATTTTTAGAGGTCCTAGAGGCTGAATTATTCAACAAATTAAAATACAATTTTCTATTTCTGTGTTATGTTTTTTCTCCTTATGTTACTCAGTGGTTTTTAACTTAAGATATAACTTAATATAAAAAATATGCATCTGATATAGGCTTAAAAAAATAAATATACTGTAGAGATAGCTCTGGGTTTTCATTCATTAAGTTTCATATTCCTAATTTTCTTACAAATTCATGATCATGTTAAGGTATATTTAAACATAATTTTGTATATTAGGTATATTAGGTTTAATGTACATGCTTCATGTGTAGTATCAAAAGATGGATAATTTCCAAAGAAATCTGAGATAATATTAATATAGGATTTTCCATGACATGGAATATGAATTACAAATTTATAAACAAATTGAATAAGATATTGTGTGTTATTGAACACTTACATTAGGATTCTAAAACTTAATACATGTAAAATGTAGATCAATAAGTTAATAGGTTGTTAGGAAAACTTTCAAACCATCTACCTAGCATACTCTTGCAGGTTTAGTCAATGGCAATACAATTTGATTTGCTCATAAGATGTATGAATTTGCATTTTAAATCATGTTAGAAAGAGTTGGAAGTTATCTTTAAAAAAAGATACACTTGTGATGTAAGCAAAGAGTGTTGTAGAAAATTATAATTTGTGCTTGTGATTTACTCGGATCCTCTCTAAACTCACCACGGTAAGTACAGTAAAATATAATTACACCTTGTGAGTCCTTTTAATACATACCCATACATACATAATTCATACCTTTTGAGGATTTTATAACTTATGGCCAGTTTAATCTGTCCTTAATTAAGTATTAGGAAAGGCTATCACTTTGAAAAGGTGCTATGCTACGTACTATTTTGATTTCCTGGTGTTAAAACTGCTCATTCTGTTGAACATTCCGAGTAATTTAAAATCACTCTTTCCCTTAAAGTTACAAATTGTAAACTCCATATGAAAAATTAGATCAAATTACTTTGATGTGCAGTAGGCCTATTTGAATTTGTTAATCTCATTAGAAAGATTGCAAAATCTAAAACTCTCCATGCACGGCCACTCTTATTATAAAAAAAATTTCAAACACAAAATTAGTATTTTTAACATTTAACATGAGATAAATGGAAATTTAGGCCTATTTTTTATTTTGGCAATCACTGCAGGATTATAAATACAATTATTTTGCACAGTTTGGAGACCTTTTGTTAGTATAGGCCTATTTGTATTTAAATTAAAGTTTATTGGGGCTGTTTGAAAATGTAACTTCCCTTTGCAGAGCTAAATAAACGGGTTTGTAATTTCTGTCGTAAAATGTATGAGTATCGTATCAAATATTAGTTATTTTTAAGTTTTTTTGTATCAACCTTATTTATGGATGTAACTAATCCCAAGGATAGTGATATTCTAGGCATAAAAACATGTTCATTATTTGAAATGAAAAATGAGGCATAATCTAATACTGATAAGTTGTATTTGCCTCTGCTAGCAATTTAAAAGGATATATCGGCTGTCGTTGTCACGTTGATTTGCTTTGTTTACATCTTTAAAGTAAACATTAAACATAACCAAAGCGGTGGCAGACGATTTGCTGATAATGTAAACAAACATCAACATATGATTTTGAAACTCTGACAATTTATGACGTCATCATTGCCTGCTAGTGCTGCGTCATCAAAAGAGTACTCCGGCCTTGTGGTTTAGGAGGTATTGACATAACCCCTTTATCATTGCCTGAGCCTTATGGTTAAATATTTTTAATGTTTCCCGTGCATATGCATTTGCATAAATTTATGTAAAACTAAGACAAGATTACTAATGATTATTAAACTTATTTTTAGCGAATTTCCCCTATAGGGAAGAAGCTATTACCGTAGTCGGTATGGTAAGACCAAGGCCCGGGACCATGATAACTTTTCGTTTTGAGGTCCCCAGACCCCAAAAATACCATTCGTTCGAAACTGTATATATATATATGTGTGTGTGTGTGTGTCCGTGAGCACGATAACTCTCGTAAAAATTATCCGATTTTGATGAAATTTGGTATAAACGTGTAAAGCAACATTTATGACTTTAAGTTCGAAAACCAGCCAGATCGCTTTATCCGAAGGGGTATTTTGGGGGGGTTTTGTACCCCAAAAATGGGTTTTTCGAATTTTTTACACATAATTTTGGAAATAGTCAAATTTTATTTTTCCCCATTGGATTCAACTTAAAAAAAACACACAATTTGGTATTTTGACCATTTCTCTACGTCAATTGGTTACCGAGATATTGAAAGTGCTAAACACAGTACGTTGTCTAATGTTATTCTTATGGAGGAAAATAAAAATTGTATATCTCGCTTATTTGTGAACGTATACTGACGAAACTTGGTATACGGCTTCATCTGGTTGTGGACCATTGATATTTGCTCAATAAAACAATTTTTTACCCAAGGCTCCCGTAGCAGCAAACCTGCGTACTCAGCCCCATGTTATTCTTATGGAGAATAAGTAACGTGTTATCTGCATTCATTATGAAAATAAATTAATGAAATTTGGTATGTGGCTTTACCAACATGAGTTATATTGATATTTGTATAAACCCCCATTTTTTGTGTTCCTTGCTTCAGCAAACCTGCATACTCAGCTGCCATGTTATTCTTATGGAGAATAATTAAAATGTCATAAATCGTTTATTTATGAATGTATATTGATGAAACTTGGTATGTGCATGGCTTTATTTGGTATCAAAATACATATATATGCATTGGAAATTCGCTGAGTATGCAGGTTTGCTGCTACGGGGGTATTAATTTATGTAATTGTTTGTTTAGTTTTGTAGTTCATATAACCATGGCGTACTTCATAAATTTTCAGTTGTTAAAGAAATGGATCGAAATAAAAACGAGTTCGTACGCAGCACGCTGACGTGAGGGAAGTGAATTTCCACATAAAAACTTTTAAAACTCAAAATCAGTGTAAAAACATACATTTGTCCAATTTGTATTGAAATCTGAAAACATTGATTTTTTGGCAGTTCTGATACTCCTGGTTTTATTTACATATATATATGTCTATATATATACATGTATATATACATATATATACATATATATATATATATATATATATAACATTTTGAACGACCCCCCAAAACGTGTTCAGGGGGTCAAGTTAGGAACTTCTATGGTGGTCCCGGGCTTAAGTTTCACCGTGCGGGTCATGCTAATAGTTCACGTTCCAAAGGAAATTCACTAATAATTCGATGAATACTATTTACGTATTTGTTCTGTTCAATTTAAATCCCAGGGCGCTTATTCTAAACGTTCTTTTGTTTCTGTAAACAATATTGTTTTCCTTTAATTTGCCAGTATTTAAAACATGATAGAAATAAAATTTAACTAAGTATGCAAGTTGTACAGCACATGAGATACTAGCAACAATCATAATGACTACTAGCTGACTGAATGCTCATTAGAACAAATGTGGTGCATTCTGTAGTGCAAGGTTGAGTAACCTGTACCCTTAACATCTACTTTATAGTAGTGCCGGACAAAGGGGTATAACCCTTATGCCGTACTATGATTAAAACAGCCAAAACGTTTCCTCCTCTACACGAAAATTGGCAAAATGTTTTTATTTCTTTCAGTACAGTCTTTTTCTGTGAAACGCGCGGCTCAAAAACAGGCAGACGGGTAAACAAATTTTAACAAGAAAGAAAATATCTCATCTGCACACAACATTTCATTGCTCAAACCGATGTAGAAAATAAACATATTTTATTGATGTAGATAAGCAATTTATTTACCTGTAACATATGGTATTGCCAAACATCTGTCCATAATGTATTAACAGCTGCAATTCAAATAAAAATATCCCCATGTTAATCTTATGGACAAAAAAACTAATTTGAGGTCAGCCCGTGAACTTAAGATTAAAAATATTGTAAAATGAAAACCTTTATGCACAACTGCAACTCAGGGCGAATATTTTGGTACCTCAATCGGTAAAATCGGTTCTGCAATAACGGATGAATTCTCTTAACAAAAGTCAGCTTAGCGTATTAATATATAATAAGATATTTTATTATTTGGTAAACAAATTATGAATACGGCATTATTGTCAATATTTATTACCGTGAAACATTTTTTGGCTATGAGGCAGCTGGTTTGTGTGCCAGAGTGTGACTTTGGGCATCATATAAGTTTTCCCTCTCCAAGCGTCTCCAGTCGTCGGTCTGTCGTCCCCGATCACAACTGACGTTTATCAAATTGCCGTCACATTTAACCTTTCTAAACTCATAAGACTAGAATTTTAGTGAAATTGTTTGATATCAGGTATCAAATAACAAACCAAACCTCCATAAAAATACACGAATAGTATTTTACAAATGTAATAATAACTCAACAAATATTATTACTTACAATACAAATATTAAATCAATACTTAATTTTAATTTTTTTAACTGGCCATTTCATAATAAATATGTTTACTTACAATTACAATCCCTGTTACTTTAAGCTTTTCTTAAAATCTTCAACAATTCACTGTTATAACTTATGCATTAAACAAATATTTTAAAGACATAATTTAAACTAGGCTATTTAAAGTTTTTCTAGAATATTCATAAAAACAGTTCTATAAGATATTGCCTCACATATAAAACTTATTAACTACTAATTAAAATGTATTGTTGTTAACATTTTATAGCAATAATAAAAAAGCATATAGGTTTTCATTCACGCCTGCCAAATGTTCTATAAAACCTATTCTGATATCCTTTTGAATTTAATACTATTAAATAAATATGGGAAACATTATAGCGATTTCTACCGCTCTTTGATTCTTGATTGCTTTCTAGGGGTGGTAGCTAAAGTGTATAAGGTAAACAGAAGAGATAAAAAAACATTGTAATTATTGCGATTGAAAAAACCAACAAAATATTACATGACATGATTACAATTTTTCACAATTACACCTTCCAATCTAAAGCTATTTTAAGTGGCTCTAATTGCTTGAAAATGCAGCGTTTTAAAATAAATCGCTAGTTTTTTATAGAGAAAACAATTGATCAATTACATGGCATTCAGCATTTAAATATTTTAAGTCCCTATGCACACAAGGTGCAGCCTCAAGGTTTTGACTGCACAGTTACGTCCTTGAGGCCAAACCTGATGTGTTTGTGGTGGCCTTCAGACCAGACCTATAGACTGGCCTTAATACAATCCTCGAGAAAATAAAATATTTCAAGCTTTACATTAATTTGATTTATTTGCGCATGTGCTTAGAATATTTGCATAAAAATCCATTTTTTTGTTCCTTGTTGCAGCTAACCTGCTTACTCAGACCTCATGTTGTTCTTACGGAGAATAATTAAAATGCTATTTAGCGCTTATTTATGATTAAATATTGATGAAACTTGGAATGTAGCTTCGCCTAGTTAAATCCTGTTTAAGAGCATTTTAGAATAATTATACCTATAGAAGAGTACAGTCAAAACCTTGAGACCATACCTCAAGCATTTAGTAGTATATCTAGCTTTTAGTAAGGCATATACCAAAATATTCCTTAGAATAAATTGATAAACGTTGAAAAATAATGAATTCTATCGTATTTATTTATGTTATGTTTACTATTATTTAAAATGTTGTTGGTTAGTGATGTATTAATTATTATTGTGTTTTTCGATGTAAATATGTTTTGATGCACAAAATAGATAGTGGTGTCCTTATGTATATTTAGTTTTAAATATATTATTTCCATGTTTAGCGAATTTATCCTATAGGGAAGAAGCTATTACCATAGGTCTCACAGTAAGACTTAAGTTCGAGACCATGATAACTTTTTGTTTTGAGGTCCCCAGATGCCAAAAACATTATTCGTTCAAATTTATATATGTATATATATATATATATATATATATATATATATATATATATATATAGAGAGAGAGAGAGAGAGAGAGATGTGTGTGTGTGTGTGTGTGTCCATAAAAGCGATAACTTGAGAAAAAACGTCCGATTTCGATGAAATTCGGCTCAAATGTGTAAGTTCATGACTTTAAGTTCGAAAACCAGACAAATCGGAAGGGGGTTTATGGGGGTTTTAAATTTTCCAAAAATCGGGTTTTTGCATTTTTCACCCTAACATTTTTAAAAAACTTAAATTTAGTTAAGAACATGGTATAGAGCTTAAAACAAACAAATAATATAGTATTTTGAATTATTAACCTAGGTTAAGTGGTTGCGGAGAAAATCCAAAAAACCTACCCATAAAATCTCTCATGTTAATCTTATGGGAAAAAGGTTTTTGGATTTTCCTCAGTTCATTTTAATGTAAACTTCACATTTGTTTTTACGAATCAGTTCAGCTCCACAAAAGATTATTTTAATGTTTAAATTGTGATTCTACACCCAACCGTTGTAGAGATATTTAAAGTACTAAACAACAGTACGTTGTCCAATGGAGAATAAATAAAATTTGATATCTCGATTATTCATGAAATTGATGAAACTTTATACTGATGAAACTTGGTATGTGGCTTCTCGTAGTACTGTAATATTAGTATTTGCACAAAAAGTTGATTTTTTGTTGATTATCCCCGTAGCAGCAAACCTGCGTACTCAGCCCCGATTTTACTCTTATTGAGAATAAGTAGAATGTAATGACTCCCTTAATTGTGAACATAAATTAATAAAACTTGGTATGTGGCTTCACCTTGTTGAGTTATATTAATATTTGCATAAAAATCCATTTTTTGTTCCTTGTTGCAGCTAACCTGCTTACTCAGACCTCATGTTATTCTTACGGAGAATAATTAAAATGTTATTTAGCGCTTATTTATGATTGAATATTGATGAAAATTGGAATGTAGCTTCGCCTAGTTAAATTCTGTTTATATTTCCATAAAAACCAATTGTTTTTGTTCCTTGTTTCAGCAAACCTACGTACTCATCACCAATGTTATTCTTATGGAGAATAATTAAAGTTGTATATATATGGTTATATGTGAATATATTTTTATGAAACTTGGTATGCAGCTTTATGTGGTATCAATACATATATTATGCATTGGAAATTCACTGAGTACGCAGGTTTGCTGTGACGGGGATATTATGATTAGTTTTTACATTATAGAAGAGGGGAAGCGTCTTAGATACCTGAGCTAATTCGATTACCTTAACTCCCTCTTACCTTTAACCTTATACTCCCTCTTATTATTTCTTTATTTCATTATCCTTGGAAAAATAAAATAAGTTTCGTTACCTAAATTAAATATTTCAATAAGATTTGGTTAGAAATAAATACTAAGATAATCTCTGGATAACACTCATACGTCAAGTCACTGTTTTAGTAATTCAGGTCCGAATGACAACATTAAATTATTTCTTAGAATAATTAACTATAACATGTGTTCATTTTTTTCAGAGCAACTTTAGTATTTACTATAAACCCTATTTTCTACATGCGATCATAAATAACAAATTTGATAATGCAACAGCACTTACTACCTATAGCCATCAATATGCATTATATGTGCCCCAAGTTGTACATTTTGACTTATTTTAAATCATCGGGTTATAACTTGATACTTCAACTTTATTAGGAAAATAATCATGTAAAATCTTTAAATAAACACTACTCAGCCGAATATTTAAACATTTCACTAAATACAATTTTCGCCTAGGCCTAGGTTTCTTATCTTCCTGCGAGTTTTCCACTCACTAAGATTTTGAAGAGGACCAGAGTGAACTTTCTGTTAAATACGCATAAATTTACATTTGGGGACATAATTAAAGGATGTAAGCTGTAATCAATGCTAATTTATCAAATAAATATATAATGAAGTCAAGGCTGGATAAATTGTATAAATATCCAGCAAATTTCAATTTTCAGAATTATATAAAGGAGGTTAAGTAAACTTCAACGAAGCAAATATTGAAAATGCAAATAGGTTACCAGCAATACGGTTAGCAACCGTATGAACAACAGATTATGGATGAAAGGCACAGGTCACATGTATTTGTATGTTGATGCCACGGAGTAATAAATACCCCCGTCGCAGCAAACCTGCTTACTCAGCGAATTTCCAATGCGTAATATTACATAATAATACTACATAAAGCCGCAAACCGAGTTTCATAAAAATATATTCACATACAAGCGATTTTAATTATTCTCCATAAGAATAACATTGGTAATGAGTATGTAGGTTTGCTGAAACAAGGAACAGAAACAATTGGTTTTCATGCAAATATAAATAGAATTTAACTAGGCGAAGCCACACACTAAGTTTCATCAATATTCAATAATAAATAAGCGCTATATAATATTATAGTTATTCTCCATAAGAATAACATGGGGCTGAGAAAGCAGGTTTGCTGCAACAAAGAATAGAAAAATGGGTTTTTATGTAATTATCAATATAACTTAACCAAGTGAAGCTACATACCAAGTTTTATTAATTTATGTTCATAATTAAGGGAGACATTACATTTTACTTATTCTCCATAAGAATAACATGGTGGCTGATTACGCAGGTTTGCTGCTATGGGAATAATAAAAAAAAATCAATTTTTGTGCAAATATCAATGTACCAGTACTACGTGAAGCCACATACCAAGTTTCATCAACATACATTAATAAATAATCGAGATATCAAATTTTATTTATTCTCCATAAGGATAACATTGGACAACATACTGTGTTTAGCACTTTCAATATCTCTGCAACGGTTAGGCGTAGAATCACGATTTACACCAAAATGATTGTTTTGTGAAACTGAACAGATTGGTAAAAGCAAATGTGAAGTTTACATTAAAATAAACTGAGGAAAAGCCAAAAACCTTTTTCCCGTAAGATTAACAAGGGAGATTTTATGAGCAGGTTTTTTTGGATTTTCTCCGCAACCACTTAACCTAGGTTAATAATTCAAAATACTAAATTATTTGTTTTTTAAGCTCTATATCAAAAAGTATATCTATTATTAAGTTTTTTTAAAATTTTAAGGTGAAAAATGCAAAAAACTAATTTTTGGAAAATTTAAAACCCCCATAAACCCCCTTCCCATGGTGCGATTTTTCTGGTTTTAGAACTTAATGTCATGAATGTCATTTTACACATTTGAGACAAATTTCATCAAAATCGGACGGTTTTTACTCAAGTTATCGTGTTAACGGACACACACACACACACACACACACACACATATATATATATAAATTTGAACGAATAGTGTTTTTGGCATCTGGGGACCTCAAAACAAAAAGTTATCATGGTCTCGGGCTTAAGTCTTACCATGAGACCTACGGTAATAGTTTCTTCCCTATAGGGGAAATTCGCTAAAAACAACGCAAACCAAATTAAGAGCTAAGATAAGGTCTTTTTTATTTTATCGCAATATCAAAGCTGTTATTGTACTATCGTAACACAATGAACATTAATTAACAAGATTTTTAGTGCTTATCTTTCAGTTCACGCCTTGGATTTTCCTGTTGAGTGGTGTCTTATGCAGACAAAGCTTATTTAAAAGGAAATAATTTATTTCATAATTAATTTAAAATAGCAAAGATGTAATAATAAAGAAATTTAAAGGTCACACCAGGTATGTTTATTCTTCAACTGGTAGTAGTTTAGATGTTTGTTATTATATGTAAAAAATGTGCCGTATCGATCAGTATCTACTGGTTTAAAACATATATATTACATATAACAGGAGGGTCCGTTAAACAAATGTTGTTTATAAGCTCTGAATATTTATATTCTAAGTTATACTAAACTATTATTTGTACGATTATTTAACATATTGTATCTTTCCTGTATTGACATCCATACTAGTATTCAAATTAGATATTTTAGTGGTTTGTACAACAGAATATTTATTTAAAAGGACGTGAATAAAATGTGGGAATGGAATCTGTTTTCTACTTTTTGTTTCATCAAAACTTCTGCAAACAAAAATGTATTTATAAATATTGCTTTTAGTGATTAGCAAGTTGGTTTCAGTTCTCGGTTTATAACGAAACGAACGTCTCACTACTGAGGTCGGAAACACTTGAATAACTGATATAGGCGGTGAAAGTTCTAACGTTAAACCACTGAAGTATTTTATTACCAGCTTAAACATGGATTTAACATTTGTTTTACAAGTTGTTCAAAAGTTCGAGCAAGTAAAATTCGATGTAGTTAATCTATTAAAATTTACTATATTACTAAACCATATGCATAACGACTGTATTTTGTAAGTCAGTACAAGGTCTATCAACATGTTAAATATACACAAAACCTTACAAAATACTCCGATTGGTATTATGAACGTGTTCCTAGTTGCAATTGGTCACCGTGTACCATATTTTGAGTATATTTACCAACTAGTATAAGTGTAAATATATTTTGTAGTGTTGTTAGACGTAGTTTATTTTATCATGTTCAATTAAAACAACACGTGTCTAGCTACTTAAGTATATGTCAATTTAAATTGCATGACCTTCCTGTTTACAAATTCTATGAAACAAAACATTATGACATTATTGAGAAAAACCTTTTAAATACTGTTTGGTAGGGCAGATCGCATACAATTTTTACGTGGGTTTGAAGTCTAATGATAATGGTGAACGGTGGCGTACTTAACAGCTGTAATAGAGCAGATTTTCTTTCTCAGGTCCATTGACCAAGAATTTTCGACGTCAATTTATATTACTGTATATTTAAATTGTGTAGTTTTTGTGTTATTTTATAAAACATGTTCATATTTAGGGGATACAGGTGGCTTATTTTATCGGTAAACACTGTACAACTGTTGTAACATAACGTTATTTTATTGGATAATTGAACGAAGTGAAAGTATCCTTATACACAACTTTACTGCTTAGACTGGTAAGAGAATCAACTCAACTGGCGTGTCTGTGACCACAATAACTCGGGAATGCCTCCACATTTAAACTTAAAATTTTCCAGAAAAACTTAACAGGTCAAAATCTCGGTCAAGTTCGTTATTCAGATAATTTCGTTCAGTATTAATCAAATTATCTTAAAACCAAATTTATTTTTTTCTCCATAAGAATAACATTGGAAGCCATTTTAGTGGTACTTGAATCGTTAAAATTTAGCCGACGTCTATGTTTCAACAACAGAGTTTCAACAACAATAGTTAGTTTCCTAGAGTATACTTTGTTATACTGGATAACAAAAGGTTTTTACCAACAAAAAACACATAAGAGGGATAAATCGAAGTATATTTTTAAGTTGTGAGCATATTTCTTATTTTATAATATAAAATTATTAAGTGTACGTTATTAAAAAAATATCCATACAGTTAATTTTCCCTTAGTATGCCTACTCTGTGACACATAACTATAATGTAATGTAAATACCGTCAGTCAGTCCGTCAGTCGTCGGAGGCAACGATTGTAACAGTAGAGCGTGGAGGATCGAAAACCTCAAAATAACTTTTCAATATAGATGACTGTAGATACTGAGATATTAACTTAACTTATAAAATAGTTTGTTTTATTACATTGTCTTAGACAATTGGTAATATTGTGATTGTCATGTGTAAAAGTATACAAAGCCTCAATTTATCTAGAAAGCGTTGATGAAGTTAGTCACAGTAAGCAAACAACCTTAAAATTTATATTTGTAGGACAATTATTTGCTAGGTTATATTTTCACTAAATTAATAATAAAAATTGCCTACATTACCTAAAATACATTACCAGTAATGTAGTAGGTAACCACAATAAAAGCTATAGATTATTCGAACCAAACAGCCTTTTTCGGAAGGTTATCTTGAATGATTTGACATAGCCTAGGGTTGGATTACAGTAAGAGTAAGCCGACATTAAACTGGTAATACATAACTGTTGTAAAATACTTTAAACACATTACCAGGAATGTTGTAGTGAACCAAAATAAAAGCTTTAAACTAATCTAACCAAACTAAGCCTTTGATACAGATTATCTGAAATGATTTGACAAATCCTAGGTTTGGATTATACTGTGCTATTTTCATCATAAACTTGGACCTATGGTTATAAAATGTAGGTCTATACACTTAGGCTACTTGCCATTTTAGAAGTTTCATGTACGGTCTTGGACCAACCCATGTTTATAGAATTTAATTCCATAATAGCCTAAGGTATTGAAACAATATATCGAAATATCATTTTGTAAAATACAAATGTTGTAAAATACTTTAAACATTACCAGGAATGTTGTAGCGAACCAAAACAAAAGCTTACAACTATTCTAACCAAACTAAGCCTTTTATACAGGTTATCTGAAATGATTTGACATATCCTAGGTTTGGATTATACTGAGCTGTTTTCATCATAAACTTGGACGTATGGTTATAAAATGTAGGCATATATACTTAGGCTACTTGTCATTTTAGAAGTTTCTTGTACGGACTTGGGCCAACCCATGTTTATAGCATTTAATTTCATGATAGCCTAGGCTATTGAAACAATATATTGAAATCTCATTTTTACTTTCTCCCCCTATACATAGTATATGGAGAAAGTATTGTTTTCGTAAAAATTTTCGAATTTGAGTTGTCAGTGGAAATATTCGTTTTGGTGCTCCCTGAACCCAAAAAAGTGGTTTTTACGTGATGTCTGTCTGTGTGTGTGTGTGTGTGTCCGTGTGTGTGTGTGTGTGTCTGTGTGGATGTGTACAGAGCTAGAGCCCTAACCTATGGGCCGATTTTTATGAAATTTGGCGTGTAGGTACTAATCCACGATATCTCCAGGCGTTTTTTTCATTTTTTTGAATTTTTGATTTTTAAGGGTAATTATCCCCCAAAAACCGCCAAAAAACATGAAAAATCCAAATTTCTCAAAAACGGCTCTAACGATTTTGATTAAACTTTCGTGGTTTGTAGAACTTTAGGTTTCCAACAAAATGACACCACCCGCATTTCTGGAAAAATGCGGGTTCAGAAATTACAGTACTTAAAACATCAAAAATTCAGTTTTTTGGATTTTTCATAAAAAATCATAAATGTTAAAAAAGATTACTATTCACCATTAAAAAGAGCTCAAAAAACTAAATAAATTAGTATTTTAAATTACTATTCTACGATTGCTAGTTGCGGAGAAAATTGAAATTTTCATTTAGCGGTAAACACAGTACGTTGTCCAATGTTATTCTTATGGGGAATACAAAAATAACTATTTCTCTCTTATTTACTGATAAATTTCATTTGATATGCAGGTCAAGTTAGCATTGACCAACAGATGATGTTCGAAATGTGTTGCTATTTAACCCTGGGGGGGGCAAGGGGGCATTTCCACTCTCAAAACTACTGTGTGTAGCAACGGACTCTATAGTGCCTCCAAAAAAGCAATTTGGGTGGATATTTCTGAAAACAACTATTTTAGAAAATTTTCTGTACATTTATCTATCCTTCATATTCTATATTTAGTAAATAACAAATATTTTTGTCATTAAAGTTTGGCTAAAAGGGAGAAAGTATGTGTCAGTTTCCTGATACCGTTTATTTCATCTAAATAACTGGGCCTGACTATTTATTGTTAATCCTTAAGGATATTTTGACTTGGCCTATAGAAATTGTTAACATTAGTTCATTTAGGAAACTCGCTGTTCTCTTAAAAGTTAAATTAACCACACTGCTAAGGTCACTGCTTAGCCCAAAATGCTCTATTTGTTCTAAGGTAACGCACCCATGCCAATCCTAACAACAAACCATGCCTGAAATCTTCAATTTATTTTAAAAATAAATAAATTTACGTATTTATACAACATTTACTTTGATAAAAACAAGTGATAAATGTATGTATGTTTTTCTACGGATAAAATGTTAGGTCGGCGGCGGGAAACGAACCTGCGACATTACCCTCCAAGAGCCAGTGCGATACCCCTCAGCTACCGCGATAATTCATTGTTAGAGAAGTGAATAAAACTATAGCTATATAGACATAAAATCCGGATTCTGGCGGCAGTTAAATGATAACGGAATGTATTCTGATGATGTTACTCAAATCAGATATTGCATTTTTTATGAGACTCGGTTTAAGTTTGATCATATTTTTCAATTATCCTTATACGCGAGGAATGAGCGTACACCTAGTTTAAAAATTCCCTGTATATTTGTTAAAAACTTTGTTGTCTACCACATGTAATTAGTTTTGCAATGACTTCCATATTTCCCTGATTATAAACGGTAATTAATCTTACCAGCAATATGAGTGATTGTTGTGCGAAACTGTAACAAATTCATACAGGGGAATGTATGTATTATCTGACATTGAGATGTGAAATCGCAAAGATATACATATATAAGTCTAGAGACATATGTACATCACTTCGACCCTTAAAACATTTAGTTACCTTGATGTTTTATCCTGCAGGAAATTTTAAATCGGTGTAATGCAAAGTCCAGTATTCTGTTACGCTCATGTACCAGATTTTCCGCCTTAAACTAATGTAAACTAAAGATAAAACACTGGATAATCAAAGTAGTTTACTGTACTCGAAAGAATGTAAAGTATATTAAATTAATAAATGTATTTCAGCAAATAATCTATGAAAGCGTAATGTGTGCATAATGTAAACAAAATGCGAGTAATCAATCCGGTAATATCAACAGCAGATATGGCGGAATTGAGTTTACAGCTCTGCTACGTTGCATGTGGTTGCGGATTTAACTATTCAACGGCCATGTTGTTTCAGACTACATATCTGAAAATAAACTATACACTACGTGATAAAATGCTAATTACATTGATCTGAATAAATTTAAAGAACGGTAATTTTTACTGGTTTCGTGAATAACATGGCAAAATTATGATTTAATCTGATTGAATATCAATAAGAAATCAACAAAATATTATTTTGATCAGTTGTATTTTATATGGATGTAAAATATTAATTAGCTTGATGATCTACAAGTGAACCGTTTTAGTTATTTATAGTCATTTCAAGATTCGAGTCTTATAATATGTACTTGTTTAATTTTATTAAAATAATTCCTAATAACTTTGGTATATACCGAGCAAAAGATAGCCTACTATTTAATTGAGCCTATATATTTGTTATAACCTCAGTTGATGTATATCAGACATACTTACCATTATCCATGTAAATACTAACATCCAAATTACACTTTTACTTTATGAAGTTAATTGTATAAACTGCCTTTTGACTATTATCTCTGGAATCTCTACCCGACTAAAAGTGACCAAAATTCTGAAAATGAACTAAAGGTTATAAAAGCCAGTTTAAAATACGCAATATAAATGTAAACGGTCTCGTAATAACAGCTTATCATAAAGGGATTTGTCAATGGCTTGGATGGTGGTTACTTATTTAAACAAATATTCTCCGTTCGTAGTTACGATTTATGTTAATTCACATTGATTTTGAATATTTTTCGATGAAGGTAGGAAGTTAACTATGATTTGATCATCTTTTAACTTTTTAAACAAGAACCAGTAGTCATTATTTACTGTCTGATGTCTTAATGCAATTTTTTCTATTAATTTGAGTGAATAAACCTATCTCCCATGTGAGATCAATTAAAAATGACTTTATTATCTACCAGTAGTGATATACCTTCATAAAACTCCTCGCCCCATATTTTCTTCATCCACGTACAATTTTACTTTTGGAATACACATTTCCCAGAAAGATGTGCCTCTAAACAAACCCGGCCCCTGAAATTACACGAGTTGACGAATCAGGGACTATAAGAGTAACGTAAGGGGTCATGAACTTGATTCATGCCACCCAGCTAGCTATCACTCCTCAGCATCATGCTTGGTCTCTCCTCAAGGAAGGTTTAACTTTATTAACTTAAATGATCTATTTCCACTTCACTTAATCAAAAAATAAAATAAATTACCATCAACAAAATATAATTATGATTTTAATATATCATTATACAAAATAAAATAAAACAATATTATTATTATTATACTACTTGAGGTATAATTGGAATTATTATAAAAACGTCGCATTTTAAATGCATAGAAAGTGCATTGTAACAGTTTTATCAAATTGTAAAACTGTAATTTATATATGTTGAGGTCGATGTGAAATGTTACATGAAAAATTACTACTAATTTTACAATCTTTTTGGGTTATCGCCAAGGACATAATAATGCATATAGGAATGGCAGAGGTAAGCATGTTTACTTGAGCCAACGCAAATTTTTGACAGATGTCAGAACATAATTAGTTAATTATTTTAGTACTGTATAAAGTTTATTAATTACTTTTTCAAATTCAGGCCATCTATTTTAAAAAAGATGTACGAGTCTGAATATTGATTTGTATAATCCAGGTCATAATTAGACGATGTAACACAGGCTGTAACATTTTTCCGTCATTCAAAACCCCAATGTTTCACACTACATGTGGCAGAATGAAAGCTGTGATAATTCGGCAGTCTGCTTATGCCTGAGTTAGTCATTTCGTTCGTGTTTCTCATTATAAAGGAAATTAGTCTTGCTTATTTATAACGTACGTAGGTCCTCACTCTGAGTTCCTCAATGCTGCCATATGGAACCTGGTAAATATTTTTAATGACAAGTTTTATGCTGTGTTACAACAAACTAACTTTGAGCGGGTTTTGTACGTAGTAAAAAATATACATCATACAACACTGTCTAAACACTCAATCGTGAGTTATACAAAGTTTGGGCAAACGTCTGTATTAAATCGCCATTTGATTTAATAGTATTTTGCTCTACTTTATATTTTATACGATATAAAGAAAATCACATAGGTGATTTATGAAACTACCTATGTACAGTAGTTGTTGTTTTATCTCTATTGATCTACAAGTCTCAGAGCACAGTTTGTTTTGAGCTAATAGTATTTATTTCTGCCATTGCTTATTGCGTGTAGAGTTGGAATTGCATCTGAGTCCCCCAACTAATCCGATTACTCCGTGCCTCTCCACCCCTCCCATCGGCCTTCATTTATTTTCTGCAGTATTATGACCCACGAATGTTAATTCATTCTCTTCCGCAAAAAAAGTATGAACACCATCCCTTAGATCGGATTACAAGAGCGTAATAATTATTTAGCTCTTTCATTAATGGAACTGTTTGTATGCACACGTATTTAACTTGTTCCATTATGGCATAACATAATAAAAACGAATTTTTCACGACGTAAACCATTAAAGATAATAATGTACACGCTATTTTATGCTTAAATTCATGAATCAATTTTGAATATCAGTTTTGGTTTGGTGCTTCGGTAACAATTTGGTTAAGGTTGGAATCTGTTTAAAGAAAATGTAAATACTGTAACAGAATTAAAGATTAACACAAGAAGCAACGAATATCAAATTAAGAGCTCAGAAAAGATTTGCGGTCTTGTATTGCATTATCAGAGCTGATATTGGATTGCCTTAATAAAAAGAATATTCATTAACAAAAACTTCCACAATCATCTTCCGCTTCTCCACTTTTATGTTTCATTTCAAATTATTCGAACTGAACATCATTAAGGTATCATTACGATAATCAAAATGTCACAAAAAGAAAATAACATAAAATTAATGTTACGTTTAAAAGTTAATATTAATCTCGTGACTAAATAAAATAAATTTATATCTACAGGGCTTGTAACAGGTTATTATTTTTTAAATTATTTTGAGGGTTAGTTATTTTTTGGTTTTTATTTTGGATTTATTTGTAGATTGTATTAGTTTTTATTAAAACACCATATTCATTTTTTTATAAAAATGTTCCCAATGAAGATAGGAAAAATTGATAATATAAACCAAAATAGTTACAGATTTTCTATCTGCTATTTATTGTGTTTCAGGTAATTCCTTTACTCTTTTTTAATGTAATAAATTTTCACAATGCTTTATACAACCCTATACTTTTGGTTTATATTACTATTTGACCTAAACTGAGGGCCAAATATTGCGCTCCAATTTGTTAATAAACAGATTGTAGCGGCGTTAAACCTGCCAGAGATACATCGGTCCTTAAACTATCAAATAATCCAACTTATAAGATAATGACATTAAACATTACCATTATATTTTAATTATGTTTTAAAAGAGGATTTTTGTTTATAAATTGTATGAATAGATGGTTCGTCTGGGTCCTCTGGCAGGTTTATAAACTTTAAATTATTTTTGTGTTATTCACCATAAATCTCTTATTCTATAAAAAAACATAAAAATAGCTATTTAGAACAAGAAGAGGAAAAGAGAGCAAAAGAAATTAGAAATTTACAAGAAGAGGAGGCACAAAAAGCATCTGAAGGAGAAAACAAGAAGAAGTTGGATAAACAAAAAAAATTTATTCTGAAGAAGAATAGATAAAAGGCTAAAGTGTGAAGAATAACTCCAAAGAGAAAGTGCAAAGAGAAACTTTTACAAGAAGCAAATGAAAGACTAAAGAAAGCAATACAAATAAATGACTTGAGTGAAATTTCAACTGAACAAACAATGACAGAAGGAGTCAGTAAAGTCCATACTAATGTGGACTTAAAAAGGAAGAATTTTGGCAACATTCAAAGTAATGTTGAAAAGCGTAAATTTATCCTTATATCCAATTTTTTCCCAAAGAAAGACAAAAATTAAAACGAGAAATTTGACTAAAATTAAAGTGTTTTGTCTTCCTACGATTAGTAATTATGTTAAGAGAATTTATCGTAGCAAAGAAAAACTGTATATAGCCTTTTATGTAAATTTGGCTAAAGGAAGTCATAAGTTGAAATTTGGAAATCCAATTTAGGTACATTAAGATAGTTTACGTACATTCTATTTGTATATGTTACACTTAAATGTACTAGTACATCTGTTATTTCAATAATAAAAATATATAAAATGAATAAATTGAATAAGTAAGGGGAGGTTATGGAAGACTTTTTTGTTATTTGTTCATTTTTTAAATTATTTATGTACAAAAAATAACAATTATATCGTGTTTGTTTGAAATGTCACATTGCAATACTTTTCACTAATCTGTGTTTAGCTATATCAAACGTTGTATATACAAACTAGCAGATGTCCTGTTCACTGCACAGGGTTCTAGCAGGCATAGAGCCAGACGTTTTCAAAGTTTATTTACCCTAAAATAAGCTGACTAACTAAATCAAATCGATCTCCATAAGAGTAACATTGAAACTTTGAAAGCCTATAGGGCTAGGCTCTGAAAGTGTAGGTTTTTCAAACCCCCAAAAGGCACATCTAGAGGTTAAGAGCTTTTCATTAATACCAAACATGTAAACAACATAATAGTTTTAGGGGTTTAAAATCACCGAACAAAAATCAAGAAATTCTTTTAATAATATAGATACTACTGTATTTTTAAACTCATAATAGGGATGGATATGAATTTATTATTGATTTATTTGGACTTTACATATTGCTTATAGTGTTTAAAACTAGAAGTACAAATAACAGTAAAGTACAAAATGAAGTATATTTTTAATTGTCCTGAACCTGTTTTATGTTATTTTGGTTAATTTTTTACATAATGGGGTGATTTTTTAATTATTTTTTTACACTCTGGGGTTATTTTTTTAAACTCGAGAACTGTTAAAAGCCCTACTGTTACAACATTATGTTCAACATTACCCTTGCGTTCGATTGAAATAATATTATAAAAGGATGATTAAGCAGGAACTATGGCTGGCCATCTCTATACATATATTCTCATGATGGCCAGCACGAAATTCATGGGATGTAGGAGATTACTAGTGACTTGGTTGGAGTATCGTAGCCAAAAATATTCTGTCATGCTATTAGCCTTAAAAATAAGAAACCCTTTATTATTTCCTATACTTTTTAGAATTGGGTACAGGTCGAAAAAACTCTTATAATTAATTTCGCGGTGGAGATACGTTTTCTACAGTACATGTTGCTCACGAGATTCACAATATTGTGATCCACAGATATGTGGTAATCAGTTTTTAGTTGATTTTTGATTAGTCGTTTTTTTATTAGATATAAGAAGGGACACTAAACGGAAGAAACATTACATGAAATAAACCACTAACAAACAATCCACAATAACAATTAATAATAACTCACGAAACAACAAACCATAAGCACATCCTTTTTTTATGTATGGCCTGACGTTTGTGTTGTTTGTGGCAGGTCGAAAACTATTTTAAGTACCACGAGTCTGTCATGTCATTTGAGTACTGCCATAAATTAGTATATTTAATATTTTTATCCTGCAATTCATTTAACAATTGCAGAGCTTTAAATGATTAAAATATTAAGATTAGTGGTAGCTATACACTTATCTCTCAAATGGAAGAACTTCCAACCAAGGATTTTCTTCAAACTATTTTATTTATACAGCTTATAAAACATGATTTGAAGTATATTATGCCAAGTCCAATTTTAACAATATTGTACAAGTAAAAATCGAGTTAAACAGTTACAACGTAATTTGCTAATAATAATTCTAATAAAACAACTTTAATTAGGTGGATTCTCAGGTGTTCAGGGTGAGCTCAGAAGCAGATGGAATTGTTTCATAAAGGAATAACCCAGTGGCTAATTAAAGCAGCCAATCAGCACCGTTCTTGTGAGCTATATCTTTTACGTAAATGAGCAAAGCTTGCTGCTCTTAAATCCGACTGAGATACGAGCCTTTCCAGTACAAGAATCCATCTTGAAGTCAATATGTACAGATCGTTTACGTTTTGTTTATATAAAATGAAATTGTTGTACATTTGCAGTGGAAACAATTTCTTGAATACTCTGAAACATCAAGTGTTCACTTTTTTCATCTCAGAGATGTGCAATGCCTAAGCCTTCTCAGTGTATTGTTTTGTTTGTTGCATCTTAATACTACGTATTATAGTTGATAACCATTAATTTATGACGAGCTGCTCCCCCGCAAAAATTTACGTATATAATCCTTATAACAGCTGATAATTGAATTAAGAAAAAGTACATGTGACATAAACCAAATAAAACTCTCCTCCATATAAATAACATGGGAACTTGGATGTCCCGTGGGGCAAAGCCCTGGGGCCTAAATCAAAGTTCTGGCTCGACAGTGACTTAGAACTTGAAATTATATTTTAAATAAAAAAATAGTCATCAAAATTGGTTAAGTATTAACTTTATGAAGTGGGTGAACAAAAAGCAGGAATTTTTATTAATACGTATATAAGAAAATATATAAAGGGTATCTTACGTAAGGTGTCTCAAGCAAATTGCAGACGAACCAATTGACCTAGAGGCATGAAATAAAATTTGTTCCCACTAAATTAACACAATGAAATAACGTAAAAATGTTTTTAGTTTGCTAAAAATACAGGATATTCCAAAACCCGAGGTTCACTAGTTCGATTCTCGGAATATTAAAATGTACACATATATCATGTTATACACTATTTCAAAGATCTACTACGGAGAAACATGATGTCGAAATCAGAACTCACGGTTTGTTATCATTATCCGTTTCAAAATGGGGACAATATTTAAAATACCCTATATGCTAAACCTCAAGACATCTTTGATCTGATTCAAAATTAATACTCGAATTAAACTCATCGGTATCCTGATGTGCTACATGACAGTATTTAAAACAAAATAAAAAATCCAAAAAATACTTGTTTTTAAAATGTTTGTACGCCTAAACTTCCAATAAGTCACATAGTAATGTATGTCAAAAAGTATATCACTTATAAATTTGAAGAACTTTCAAATTTACATCAACCTCGTATCTCCTTTTTGTTTTTAGCAATCAACAATAATCATCATTGCCCAAAATAAATGCCTCTTATTTGTGCGTACAACCTCCTAGAACTCTATTGCCTCTTTTATAAATGGTTACCTATAATTTATATGTATTTTATATGGGGAAATGATGATTTTTGTTGATTGATCAAAAACAAAAAGAGACAGGGCCTACGTGGTTGATGTAAATTTGAAAGTGCTTCGAACTTCCAAGAACTTTAAAATGGTATACTTTTTGACTTACGTTACGCAAACAAACATTTTCAATCCAAATAATTTGTAATTTGTTTTGAATACTGTCATGTAGCGATGCGTTTAATAGAAGTACGAATTTAAAATCAGAGCAAAGATATGTCTTGTGGTTTTGCAGATACAGAGTATTCCGTAAATGTCAGAATTAAAAAAAATGGCTGCCATTTTGAAACCGAACGAACCACTAACCTTCGGTTTTTGGAACACTCTGTATTTGTAACAATTTAAAAATATTTTAATGTTATTCCTTGTGGTTGATTTAGTAGGAAATAGTTTTATTTCATCCTTCTAGGTCAATTGGTTTGTATGCAATGTCTTTGAGACACCTTACGTGAGACACCTTAAGTAACAACAAAATTGTAAAATGATTTAGAACTCCTGTAGATTTATTTTAAGCATTTGAAAAAATCCTTAAGACACTTTGTCGTGGCGTAAGCTACACAAAAAAACTGTAGAATAAAGAGTCAGACTTTACACAGTAAGTTCATACATGAGGAAAAATGTATGGTACGAACCCATTGCCTTTCCAGATCTTGTCAGTTTTGCTAAGACATTACACCACAGTAGAAGTAGTTTCCAGTAGTCAGTCAATCTACTGTGGAAGTAATTGAAAATATGTTAAGGAAAAAAAACATTATTTTAATTGTAATTGTAGAACAAATAAAGTTGAAACAGTTGTATGGATGCTTTGAAGTTTATAAATTTAAAACTCTAGACACAAATGTTACTGGTATGATAGTCGTGAGGGTTGTAATACTTGGAACGATACTCTGTACACTAACGATTTTGATCTCAAAGTAATTGTTTTTCCCAATTATTGTTGCACGTTGTATGGGGAGGGGAGATGCACCCGAGTTCGCCAACACTAATCCGATTACCCCGTGTCCCTAGATCCCCCCTCCACCCCGCTAAAACTTTATTTGATCCGGTCATTTTTGTATTAAAATTATATAACCTTGTATATAAAATCGAAAAGTATTTTGTTTTAAACTAATACTCTTACTAAGCGTATTTATCAGCTAAAAGGATTTTTACAGTTCTCGATCAAAACTTTTATAACTGCATTACAATATCAATATAATCTGTTTGATCTAATCAGGTTGATATTTATTATATATTATAAATTCATTATTTGTTTTAATGTAACAATATTTAAAACAAATTAAAAGGATAAGAATGAAATAAATTGAAACCAAGAACAATCCGAATAAATTTATTATTTTACTAATAACAGGAAATAACTAAAACAAATTAAGAGCTCATAAGAGGTCTCCGTTTCGTTTCACTTATTAAATCTCTTATTTGATTTACGGGATACAATTAACATTTAATAGGATAATCTAAATATGAGTTGTCGATTTTGTTTACATTTTAATTTCAGAAAGTAAAGTCGCACTATTCTCTGGTATCTTAGAAATTATGTACTTATCAGCTTAATCGCGGTTCATCACAAGGTGGTTGGGGTTTATAGTTGCTCCGCCCTCTCTTCAAGATTTGTTAAATTGCCTTCATCGTTTTCTTATTTTCATGGCAAATATCTGCGATTTGCTTGTTTGCTTTCCATTCATAACTATACATAATTTTATTTTATTTTTTTATCGATGGTCATGCTTTTTTTGCTGTAGCACAAAAGGTAATCCAGAACTTTTATAACACAAGCAGAGATTTGCCCAACAGATTTTCTTGTTCACCTCATTTCAGTTTTACTGTCAAGTCAAATGACACAGCTGATAAAATTTCAATATTTACCCAAGATTTTTAACTTGTCACAATTCAAGAACACAATGCAAGAAGGAAGTCTCCTACCTTTTTTCATACTCAGTCACTTGTGCTCTGATGTCACAATTAAAGGGAAACCATAAACATTGCAATAATGGCCAATCTTAACGGATCTTAGTGGTTGAGGATACTCGTTCACGCAGAAGAAAGCAAAAGCAACTTGTTGTTGCATTGAAATGTTGATATCCGAAACTAATGCTTAAAGTTTTAATATTTTAGACATTTTCTATGCACTTTTTTTAATGAAGACTACTTGCATGGTGAAAATCATCTGCAAAGAGATAGAGAGCTTAGCACTTTTTGTGCTTCTCACAGGGTAGGTGAGACCATAGCGAACGAGACAACAGTACAAGTACAAACGTCTCGAAAATGTTAATGCTGTAAATAAGTCAACTAGAATAATAATATGGCTTTTAAAACGTAAAGCATGGGTCATCGCTGTCAGTTCGTGCTGGCCTATGACGTACGATGGACGACCCACAGTCATGCGAGGGGCAGACGGGTCCAACGTCCATGTGCACCGTGTAATCCCGTCAGTCACGGGTGCAGATGCGCTCTCCCGTAGAGTCGTTGTTTCAGAGGTCCACGGTTCAATACGGTGTGTCACTTGGTGAGGCTGTTGTGGATAAGATGCGGTGTTAATTATGTAAGTTATATATACTTAAATATACATTGGGATTAAGTATATTCTGAACTGGGTGTCCACAGTCTTTCCCTGATAAAGAAACGGAACAAAATTGAAACCAATAATAGTAGAATACACTTGTATTTAGAGTTATAAAGCGTTACTCCTGAAGTTTGTTGTTGCCATGGTCAAAGTTAATATCCCTCGATGGGCGTGACTCAAATGTATTTTAAGGTTTTCAACTGATGCTGGATTTTATCCCAGATTTAAGACAGCATGGGTACCGGGTTTCCCTCAAGGTAAAGAAACCAGGTTTCTTTATCAGGATTTCCCAGATAAAGAAACTGATTAAAATTATTAGTATTTCTTTTTATATGCAAGTTAAGAACAGTAACCTCTTACGTTTCTTGCTGCTAATTTTTAAAATTAATAAACCTCAATGTATGCGCTTCTGATGTATTTTTAAGTTCTCAAGGGATACTCGTTATCTTCCCAAGTTTCAGTCATCAAGCCGCTCAGTTCGTTTCTTGTTGCCCAAACTTCCAATTTGTTTCCTGTTAAGTGTATGCAGATCATACTTTTAAATAATTAAGTTTTGTGTCCTAAATTGGTAACGCCTAAACCCAGCAGGATAAAAATGAAAACAGTTACTATCAACAAACGTTGTGAATTTGTAAGAAAAGCCATAGTGAATGCTTAAGTTCAATAAATGAATTCGCTAAAATAGAAGACGTCCTTCAGATAACCTTAAGATTCAAGAGTAACCAGGTTTGTTTATGCAAAATAAATAAACTGTTAGTGTGGGTGACAGTAAACGAACTGAATTATGGTTTTACTTTCCAAGATTTGCCCACTTGAAGGAAGAACCATACCAACTCTACTCAGAATGAGTGAAACAAATGTTGATTTTTATAAATAGGACATTGAAACTACTACAATAGGATCAAATAATGCAGCAGTATGCATCAAACAATTCATTCGTTTTTTTGTAACGAAAGTAAGTTATTAATCAATAACTTAAATCAGTCTATCTTTAGATAACGATAACGAAAAGATACAAAGTAACATTAATTGATAATTAAAACTCTCTAAGAATTTCAATAATCCCCATTCCTTTAACAATAGATGTTGTAAATATTTAAACGATTTTAATTGTTAAACACTCAAAAGGTCTTTTATCTTAATTTATTTAATTAAATCCTTTATGTAATTTGAGAAGAACACTGTAGAATCTCTTCGTTGTGTTCTATCACTTTTAACCATCACAGCAATGTGGATAAGAATCTGCAATTTTACTGCAATTATAAATTCTCTTTGTGGGGAATTACCTTCATTATTATTTTATAAGTTAAAATGTGTGTTTATATTCCAAACCATAACAAAAGTGTGTTAACGGTAACAGTAAATGCATACTAATATTTCTTAAATAAATATTAGGAATTCAATTTAGTATATCCTGTTACTTCTAATTGTTTCTTGTCTTGTTATCTCTTAACGGTGTTATTGTGATAATGAGATGTTTGAACTATTGTGGTTTAAATCTTTAAACGTCATAATGCAAACTTATGTTTCATAATGGTAATATCGATTACAAATAAACCAAACCAAGTTTGAAATATCATAAACATTTCAAGTTTCTTGATATACCTCCGCACTAAAACAGAATTTGTATAGTTTTAATTAAATACTTGACCTAGATTTAAAGGCGTAATAAACACGTAATACTCTAGGAGTTTACGTAAAAAGTAAACATACCGCAACATAACTCTCCAGTTAAGGTGACAATAGAGTTCTACAGTTATTGCCACGAATGTTGCTGTTGCCGGCGCCGGCGGTGCTTCGTAATGAGTTCTCGTGTGCACCACGACTCGGAGTTACTTTAAAAGGTTTACCTCCATTTTATCACTTTTCTTACACTTTACGATATTTTTGAAACAGGAATTGATTATTATAACTCCATAATAAACCAATAAGTGATATTGAATTATTAAAAAGTTTGTAAAATTTTAAACAGAATTTACTCAGTAAATTAAAATGGTCTAAAGTGAAATACAACTATAATATGTTTATTTTAATTCATAGCATGTTGCACTTACTCCATTTAAACTTAATTTCTCAACAGAATAAACTAAATGTAAATATGAGATGTAATCCAGTACGTATAATCTCCCCATATCTATTTTACTTTCGTCATTCCATTGTCTATACATGACGTTGTAGTAGATAAGTCATGTGCAAGTAATAGAATATGCCACTATAATCTATTAAATAAGACAACGTTTTCCCAAATGACTAAAATTCTCTCACTTCTCGAATAATTTTCATTGGCTTTTAAGTCCCCGAAATTATTTTATACTAAATTAAATCCAAACTCTAACTGGTTGTACCTTTCGTATAAAATATCACCTAAACGCTTTTGATGATAAACTAGCACAACATACTGATACAAATCGAAGTTTGTCAGATCATGTTACTTGTAATTGCAATTTAAAAATATGAAAAAGAAAATTGAATTAAAAAATAATTCATTGTTAATTTGTTTAGAGAAATATTGGTATTTTACTACTGTTACCCGCCTCCCCTAATCAGCGGCCTGGGGAGAAACCCCTGCAGTCCTAATAAAATTCGTGACCAGCAAGTAATTGTGCTTAACATAACTTCTGGAACCCCCACATTGATATATTCTGCTTCCGGAATCACAAATATAAAATTAATAGTATCTGTTGTATGTTGGGCGCTTAGGGAAAACGTTCTTGGTTCATTGAGGGAGATTAAGGTTTAAAACATATAGCCTACATCACTTTCGGACTTGTTATATTATATTTGTATTGAAATAAAAAAACTAAAATCGTCATTACAATAAATGTAACACATTCATCATGTTCTGTAATAAAAAATATCATTTAGATGTTAACATCCCCTTATTATAGCGCATTATATTTATGGTGGGATATAGTAAGTTATGGTGGGATCCATTACATAAATAATTTGAAGAAGGATTTTGCTGTACTACTCCTGATATTCCCGCGTATTTTAACAGCTAAATTAGGAATTTTCAAACCTGCTAGCATTTGGGCCCCTAGCAGCGAGTATATAATTAATGCTTTATAAGGATGACAGTAACAGAATATGAACACATGTATTTAATGTGTAAGAGGGTAAAAATATCTTTCAGGGTTTTGTGCCTGCCAAAGGTATTTTTTTCTTTAAGACACGTTTTAGGTGGGGTAATAGTGTTTTAAACTTACTTTTAGGCACCACACACCTTCAGTTTTTTGTGTTCGTGATGTGTTGTTTAATTTTATTGTAATTGCAAGAGTGGGCGGGTGGTACCCATAAATGAGTTAAAAATACTATTAGTTAAAGGTAATTTTACCCAATAAAGCCCTGTGATACTAAGCTGTTTCATATTGCGAAAGAAACACATTAAAGCAAGAATGTTGAACTTGGAACTTTGTTAATCCGTTTTATTTTAAATTCCAGGTAAATTTCATTATCAGTAAGGATATACAAACAGAAATAGAGTGTTATTTGTTATTTTATTTTTGAAATAGCAGAACAGTATAATTAGGCACGGTGGCGGATCTGTGGGGGGGGCTAAGGGGGCTATAGCCCCCCCATTAGGTCTGAACTTACACTGGATAGAAAGGATATTTTTCAAGGTACTATTACGCAAGGGAAACATACGGTATTTTTTTAATTTTAATTTTAATTCGTACATTTTCAGGACCAAAGTTAAAGTGGCAATGTCAACATTACACCCGTTCCAAGTTAACTTGTAAAATAAATACGGTAAGCGGCAAATGCCCATGAATGAGCCTAACGCAGTGGCGTCGCAACAGCCTTGCAATCTATCCATAGCGCTATAGGCACTACCCTAAATAACCTGGGGTTTTCCCTAAACTTCCTTCCCCTCAGGTGCAAAATGGACCGTTCCACCCGACCATTTATATGACTCACCTCTTATCTCTCATCCCCATTAATTGCCTACCTGTGCATTTTTGTTTGTAGACCTAACGGTTGTAGTTTTAAAGTGTCGAAGGGTCGTTGTATCGTCGTTACGTCTGGATTTGCAAATGAGAGCATTAGTTCTGTTGTTTGGATCGTTGGGAGAGTGTTTATAAGTAGGTTTATCTGTATGTTTATTATGATTTGTTTGTTTTTTAGTTTTAAAATTCGTTTTGAGTACAAATGAAGCGTAGGTTAACTGATTACTTCATAAAAACTACTGAATATAAAGATGGGGATGACATTGCCAGAGCAAGTTGTCAAGTTCAAAGTGTAGGCACAGAGTAAGTAGCAAGTCCAATGTCCAATTCTAAAAGGCGAAGTTTTGATTATTATTTTCTCCACAATGAAAGTGAGTAGAATTTATCGTGCAAACAAACAATCATATTTTGAGTAATGGGATTGAGCTTCATCAAGTAATGGTGATAATATTTTATTTCTTATCTACAAAATTGGTTTACAATGGGTTGTTTTATTAATTTGTTAATAATGCAGTCACTAAACAATGGTCAGTTTTAATAGTTTTTATACCTAGAACAATTAAAGCAGGGAAAAGTGTGTGTGTGTGAGGGAGAGAGAAGAGTGTATTTTGTATTTGTTTATTTCCGGCAATACAGAACAAATGGTTTATAAGAACTATCATTTTAAATTATTTCTTATAATGTACGTGCGATCTTATATGCTCTTATAGGAGTATTAATAATTTCAAAGTGTCAATGTTAATTTATAAAAGGTTTTATAGGAACACGTTCAATTCTAATGTACCTGATATAGGCATACAATTAAAGTATTCCGCCACAAAAACACATCCTAGGATTTCAGGGATACAGAATAGAGATAATATCCTTCCTCTATTCTATAGTCCTGGTAATGTTTTTGTATTCGTACAATAAAATAAAACATCTCATTATAATCTAACTAGCCGTTACCCGTCATGCAATTTTTAAAGTTTATTTTATTTTAACATATTTAAGGACTTTGTTATGGTAAACGATGTCAGACCAACGATACTATACTTGACTTGGAATACGTTTTGATATTATATCTATTTAGGTCTTGGCAACCCGTCAACCCTTTGTTTTTGGGCATGAAAAAAGTAGGACCAAAAGTGACGCTTTTCAATCGAGCTTCAAGTTTTAACGGCCGGCTGAGGCCCTGAGCTGAGGCTGGAAAATGAGCGAGGATTGAAACGCCACCTTTGGCCCTTGTGATTTAATATTTTTCGTCGTGCTGAAAACAATATTAATATAACAATTTCACAGAAATTGAATTTCGCTAACTTTTTCACCATTAAAAGTTTAATTCCATCTTGATCTTTCTACTCTTAAACGAACAGTTGTTACACGTACAAGTTTTAATTTTTTAAAAGTTGATCAATTCGTTCAATTCTTATTTAACAGCTAAAGACCTCGACCGAAAAGTGTCATTAGTGATTTTTTGTATTCTAGGAGTGAAAATAACAACTTTAGCATCTCATTGCATTCTTTGAAAACAGCTGTTTTTGAAGCAGTATTACGAAACCGTCATTTGATTTCACCGTCGAGGTCATCAGTTGAACGAATTATTCAACTGTAAACAATGATAACTTGTATAACAGCTGTTTGTTTAGAATAGCAAGATCAAGAGCCAACTTTGAATGGTAAAAAGTTAAGAAAATTTAGTTGTTGTTAAATTTTTAACTTAAAATTGTCTGTAGTATGACGAAAAATATAGTTCATCACTAGGACCAATACTGAATTTTCGGTCATCGCTCATTTTCAGGCCTCGACCGTTACTTTAGCTCGTATTAAAAAGTGTCACTTTTGGTCCTGGTTATGAAATATACTATTTTGTCATGAGTCATACTGCATCAAAAACAGCTGGTTTTCAACTTTTGCGTCAGGATGCTAAAGTTGTTATTTTTATTTCTAGGATAAAAAGTACATTTGATGACACTTTTCGGTCGAGGTCATCAGCTAATATGAGTTAAACGAATTACAGTATTCAAATTTTTAACAATGAAAACATTTGGATCAGCTGTTTGTTTAGAGTAGCAAGATCAATATTGAATCAGAATTTAAATGGCAAAAAAGTAAACCAGCAAAATTAGGTTCGGTTAAATTGTTAACTTAATTTTTTGTGTCTATGACGAAAAATATACTCCAGTAAAAATATAGTGCAGTATGATGAAACAATTTTTACTTTTTTAAATTTGATATTTTCCATTTTATACAATTAAATAAATCTCTCTAATTTAATAGTAAATTAAATCCAAGGTAGGCTTGATTAAAGTGTCACTTAGCCTATCATTTTCTTGTTGCATTAATCATTAACATAATACAAATTTCAGTGCACCATACATTTTCCACGTAGCAACACAATTAGGGATGTTATTTGCATTGTTTGCAATTGTAAGATGCCATTGTTAGACTGAGACATAAATAGCCTAAAATTGTCGTTTTTAAGACTTAAATTTTGAAATTTTTCTGGGGGGAGCCCCCGGAACCCCCTTCAGCTGAGGGGACTCCCCCCAGACCCATCAGTTAGCCCCCCTTTACCAGTTCTAGATCCGCCACTGATTAGGCAAATGATCTCATCTTAAAGGTAAATGAGCGTAGCTAAGTAGCTTGTCTACCTCTCATAATAAAGGTGAATAGGATAATACAATTTGCTCTTTGTTCGGTATGAAGGCCCGTCCGAAATAGACAATGGAATGACGAAAGTAAAATACATATGGGAAGATTATACGTACTGGATTACATCTAATATTTACATTTAGTTTAGTCTGTTGAGAAAATAAGTTTAAATGGAGTAATAGCAACATACTATGAATTAAAATAATCATGCTATAGTTGTATTTCACTTTAGACCATTTTAATTTACTGAGTAAAATCTATTTAAAATTTTACAAACTTTTTAATAATTCAATATCACTTATTGGTTTATTATGGAGTTATAATAATCAATTCCTGTTTCAAAAATATCGTAAAGTGTAAGAAAAGTGATAAAATGGAGGTAAACCTTTTAAAGTAACTCCGAGTCGTGGTGCACACGAGAACTCATTACGAAGCACCGCCGGCGCCGGCAACAGCAACATTCGTGGCAATAACTGTAGAACTCTATTGTCACCTTAACTGGAGAGTTATGTTGCGGTATGTTTACTTTTTACGTAAACTCCTAGAGTATTACGTGTTTATTACGCCTTTAAATCTAGGTCAAGTATTTAATTAAAACTATACAAATTCTGTTTTAGTGCGGAGGTATATCAAGAAACTTGAAATGTTTATGATATTTCAAACTTGGTTTGGTTTATTTGTAATCGATATTACCATTATGAAACATAAGTTTGCATTATGACGTTTAAAGATTTAAAACACAATAGTTCAAACATCTCACTATCACAATAACACCGTTAAGAGATAAAAAGACAAGGAACAATGTCAAGGTTCTCAGTGATTACACTTGCTGTGTTATACGACACGATTATACGAGATGTAAACACTGCAACACCAACTGTGGGACAACTATCAGAGAATAGTGATAACACAACTTTGATAAATCTTACTATAGTCTATTATATCAAATATAGATAAATTTAGTTATTGGATTTTTCCATTAATTGACTTATTTTATAATTCAGTAAGTATATTGATGAGTTTTATACACACAAAAACCGTTCTCAGCAAAATCTAACTTTTACCTGGTACTGGTATTTTTGTACAGTAAGAACCCTAGCAACTGAAGGGTCAACAAAGGTTACAGTTCATTTTAAACTTATTATTATAGAGTTCATTTCTGATAACACCCAAATATGTTTTTAAAGTATATATATTAAAGTATATCTCTTCCATTCACAATAAATATATCTCAAAATTAATTTTTGTGAGAACATGTTTGAGTCACGTTTAAATTAATTTTACAACTAAATAATCATTTTAAAACTAAATAATGATCATAAATAACCCCGTCGCAGCAAACCTGCATACTCAGTGAATTTACAATGCATAATATATGACTTAATACCACATAAAACTGCATACCAAGTTTCATAAAAATATATTAACAAATAAGCGATATATACAATTTTAATTATTCTTCATAAGAATAAAATTGGGCAAAATAAAATAAAAATAAAATAAAATAAAATTGGTTTATAAACAATTGGTTTCTATGCAAAAATCAATATAACTCAACTAGGTGAAGCCACATACCTAGTTTAATCAATATACATTCATAAATAAGCCATTCATAAATACATCCCCTTTTGATTAATCTCCATAAGAATTGCATGGGGGATGAGTACGCAGGTTTGCTACACCAAGGAACGAAAAAAATGGGTATTTAGGCAAATATAAATATAACTCAACAAGGTGAAGTCATATAAGAGGTTTCATTAATTTATGTTCATAATCAAGGGAGACATAGCATTTTAATTCTTCTCCATAAGAATATCATGGGGGCTGAGTACGCAGGTTTGCTGCTACTGGAACCTTTAGCAAAAAATTGTTTTTTTTTTGAGCAAATATCAATAGACGAAAACCAGAAAAAGCCGTATACCAAATTTCGTCAGTATACGTTCATAAAGAAGCGAGATATAATTTGTTTCTTATCCTCCATAAGAATAAAATTAGACAATGTACTGTGTTTAGTACTTAAAATATCTCGGTAACCGATTGACGTAGAGGAATGATCAAAATACCAAATTGCGTGTTTTTAAAGCTGAATCCAATGGTAAAACTAAAATTTGACTATTTCAAAAATTATGTGTACAAATTTCAAAACACCCATTTTTGGGGTACAAAACCCCCCAAAAATACCCCTTAAGATAGAGCGATTTGGCTGGTTTTCGAACTTAAAATAATAAATGTTGCTTTACAAGGTTATACCAAATTTCATTAAAATCAGTCCTTTTTTACGAGAGTTATCGCACCCACGGACACACACACACACACACACACACACACACACACACACACACACACACACACACACACACACACCTATATACAGTTTCGAAAAATGTTTTTTATTTGGGGTCTAGGGACCTCAAAACGAAAAGTTCTCATGGTCCCGGGCTTAGGTTTTACCATGCCGACTACGGTAACAGCTTCTTCCCTATAGGGGAATTGGCTAAAAGGATTTACATTATAGGCTTCCCGTTGATAAATAGATAAACAAGTTAGAAAATTCTTGAAAAAAGGAGTAAGGTATATAATATTAGCTTTGGAAAACATTTTATATAATTTGTTATTTTCAAAATATAAAAATTTTAATTTCTTCAGAAAACCTTTTTTATGTGTGTCAAAGAAGCTTGCGTGAATATATCGTTATGATGGCCTAAATAGACGCAGGAAATAGAATGTAACTAAAATCACCTGGTTTCCACCCTAATTCATTACAAATGCTAAAAGTTAAAAAAGATGTTCATAAATACAAACTATTGTTTGTAAGTTAGCCTGGGCAAAGCGTTAAGAAAAAAAATTCTTTAATTCAATAGATTCTAGCTGAAGCATCTTAGCACTTGACTTGCTGCCATTGCATACATCTAGCACAATTATTTACTTACTTTATTCAAGTAACCTAGGCTTGAACTAAAGTTTACTTTGTTATATCTAATATTCAACTGCTTATAGATATTATCAGAACCAACAGTTAGGCAAATAAACATACATGATTCATCATGGGATATTTGCTTCAACAAAAAATAAAGCGATCGTTTTACATAATCTGTATTGAGGATCTTCAAAGAGGGTTAGCAAACATAACCATGACTATACGTTACTACATTAAGTTTATCTAATGGCAGAAAGAGAATACAGATTGTACGGGTTTACAAGTTATTAGATAGTTAAAAACATTTTATGTTTAGCAAATTTAAATTAGCCATTAAAATCAGGTAAGGAATTCATAATACCACCGTTGTAGCAAACCTGCATACTCAGTGAATTTCCAATGAATATAAATATCTTAGTAACACATTTAGCCACCCACTTACCAGGATTCACAAAAAAAGGATATTTAAAATATGAATTGTTCTCCATAATAATAACATTGGGAATGAGTACGCAGGTTTGCTGGAACAAAGAATACAAAATAGTGGGTTTTTAGGCAAATATCAATAAAACTTATATAACTTCATAAATAAGCGTTATATAACATTTTAGTTACTCTCCATAAGAATAACATGGGAACCAAGTACCTAGATTTGCTGCTACGGGAACCATATGAGAAATCTTTTTTTGTGATATCAACAATAAACCACAACCAGATGATATATATATATATATATATATATATATTTGTGTGTGTGTGTGTGTGTGTGTGTGTGTGTGTGTGTGTGTGTGTGTGTGTGTGTGTGTGTGTATATATACATTTAAACGAATGGTGTTTTTGGCATCTGGGGACCTCAAAACGAAAAGTTATCATGGTCCTGGGCCTAGGTCTTACCATGCTGACTACGGTAATAGCTTCTTCCCTACAGGGGAAATTCGCTAAAAATGTAAGACATTTGTCTTTCTACAGAAATGTAAACAATACACTATTAATTAAGTAATCTACCAACAACTACTTTGTTATATATGTACATTTTACCTATACCTTACCCATATATAGTCCAAAAATTACAAAAAAAATCAATCAAACGCGATATTTGTCGTACCAAATTAAATATGTTATCAGGGTAAACCCCTGTAATATACAATTTCAAAACGTTTCCTATAATTTTTACAGATATCAATCACAGCTGAAACAAAATTAAAAAATGCCTCAGGGCTCCGCGCCTGTTTTTAAAAGTTTCAATGTTTGTCTGTTGTAAACAATGATTTCTTTTTTAGCGACAAACTGTGCTGTTTATGCGATGAATAATTATTTTTGAAATACTACCCCTGTAATTGCCTGTGGGATGTTAATTGCAGGAATTAATCCCCAACTTAATATAGTATATATGTATTTTCTTTAGCTTAAGTTTCATGAGACTGCATCATTTGTTATGCATGATATAGAGTATTTCCTATCCCTCTTAGGAAACTTCAGGAACTTGTTTCTGAGGTAAAAATGTTATATAAACATGGAGCCTGTCTTGCTCCGTTTCCCATCTGTGAGTCTGAACTTGTTTTCAATCAATACAGCTTATCTTAGGAACAACTTCAAGTCCTGACTTGAAAGGCGTATTATACCTGTTTTAAACTAATATGGGTATTGAAATCGATATTTTTAGATTTTACCGCTTAAAGATTTTTTCAAATGGTAAAATATTTTAAAAGTTGAATAATATCTTGGAAAACAGAACATTTAAAAAAACATACCTTGACTTAAAAAAATTTGAAGGAAAAAATATATGGTGTATATTTTTTTGTCCATAGCTCAGCAATTGCAATTTTTGGATTAAAACTGTGAACATAGTGTGTAAATTACAACGTAATTACCTCGAAAAATAGCAATTAGGGGCCATAACGTATTTCGTAACGCATTTTTCCGTCATTTTTAGCTCCCCTCCTCAATGTAACGCACCATAACGCTAGGCCATATCCCCCCACCCTCAATGTGTTACGTAACTGGTAATCGTTGTAGCCTTTAAAACAGCTTAAACCTTTTAAACATAGTTTTATTAGAATTTTGGAATATGGATTTCAATGAATTATTAAACTTTAATTGACTTTCTTTTAACAAAATTTTGTTCAAACTTATTTCAAAGCAAAATTAATACAAACAAACAAGACTGTTACTAATAATTATAAACAACAAAATAAACTATTTCAGGTAAAACGTAACAAATGTTATTATCACTAATACAAATACAAAATAACATAAAAACTAAAGATGCGGGTGGCATTGCGCAGTACTGTATCAAGTCATGAGTTTACACATAGGTGTAAAGCAGTTCAGAACTCGCTCAAAACACGTTATGTATTTGTTTTTAGTTTACCTGTAGGTACGGGAGTGCGCCAGCTCTGTTAATGTTAATGTCTGTGAGTTACGTAACGTTTATCCAAACTCTCCTGTCCCCCACATAACGCAGCATAACGCTACGCCATACCCCTTTACACCCCTTAAGTGCGTTACGTAATATGTGTATGACCCCTTACTCAGATATGGGTTGAGTTTTCTTTAAAATACCAGATTTTTGGCGTAATATTTCACATTTCTTTAATACTATGATAGTTTTCTACACATTAAGCCTTAGACCGCCATTTTTAAGCGAAAAAGTTAGTCTGAAATAATAGATATATGTGTCAATTTTAAAGTCAGTACTTTAAGCGGGTTCTATGATATGCTGTATTTATTAAAAAATACACACAGTCGGGAAATAAAGCTAGATAGATCATTGATGTTTTTTTGTTTTGACCCTAGAAATATGTTTCTTAAGTTTTCGTAGAGAGTTTGGACACTCCCTACAAAGTGCATTTATTTCTGCAGAAACAAATTAGTCAGATGATTATTTCAAAATTACATTTATTAGTAGTTCAAATTTATTCAAAAGTAGATGCGGCAAAATATCTGTTTTGGTTTTCCAAAAAAATATTCACTGCAATTAACATGAATACTTTAGGTGGAACCGGGATAAATTTTTGAACATTTGTTGGGAAAATAGGTTACGTAACAAATAATTGTGTTTCATTGCATGACACAAGTTGGTAGAATATACGTTGTGCCCATAGAATCATAAAATAATCCTTAGTTAATAGTCAGCAAGCTTCTGCCATAGTTCATGCCTACCACCAATATTTTCCATAAACAAAAAAGTTTAGTTTTCTTCACGACGTTTTTAATTTGTTCAAACTACAAATTTTGAACATCTCTCTGAAAATTTGTTACCCTCGAGATGAGCTCTTTTTGGGTTTGAAAATTCCTTTTAGTGGGATATTAGTGGGATTCCGTAGTCTTCCAAGTTCCAATGGTAAAAGTTTAGTGTTCATTTTTATTATGAATTAGCCGATTAATTAAACACTCTTGTTAACGAAGAATTATTCATTTAAGTTAAGGGTTTCAACACACAACACAATATTCAGCACGTGTATTTGCTTTGCTCTTTCCAAACATATTATCTAAATTAAACATCGATATCGATAGTGTTTGCTCGTTACCTTTGAACTGACGTATGGAATACAAAATAAAATTCCGCTGCTAGTTGTTCATTTAGCTTTAATATATTATATTTTTACACTTATGAATATTACTTACATGCAAAGTGTATATGGTAGGCTGATATACGGAAAGCAACACATCCTACCAGCATGAATAAGGTTAATATTCATGAATTACATTTATTATTGCTCTATGACATATGATACTTTTTCGTGTGGGACATATATCCTATTTCTTTATCACGATAATTACTAATTGTGTATTATTTATCAGCACTTAATTTTTGTTATTGTTATAAACAATGTATTACAGAATTAATGTCATTCATCATACAGGTGGGGAATCCCATAGGATATCCCAAACTTATTCGGCAAACGTTATAACATGTCGATAGGAGAAGAAGGGGTTTTCCACTATCTTGGCTTACGAAATATCACGGAACCACTAGCAGTAAACTAAAAATGATATGCAAGATATATCATTAACTGAATACGACTTTATGATAAGTCAAATATTCTTAACAAAACACGAGACAGACATGTATTTATGAATTTGAACTTTTATAAAAGTAGACTTTTTACTACAAATCTATTTACTAGGCATAGTCAGCACCTAGTTAAAGAGAACAATATTAATTGATTTAGCTATGCCTGGTTCGAAATGGAATTTATATTACTGTTCTAGTATATTAAAGAGCATATTAAATATATCTTATTTAAATAAAATAAATGAAACTACTTATACTATTTACTAACGGGTTCCCAGTGCACGTTACTACGCCAAAGAGTTACACTGAAAAATCTTCACTCATAATACCACAGCTCGCTACCTAAATAGTCAGCTGTTTACAATATTGTTAGTTAGTCATCTGTGAAAATCATGCCAAATATTTCTCCGATACGAAGAACGTGGTAAGTCCAGTGGGTCATCGCCCTATGGTCCGAGGTCTTGGATTAGTGGCTATAAACATTCCTCGGGTCAACCCGAATGCCTATGCAACGTTTCATCGTAATCGGTTGAGTGAAATTGGTATAAACGTCAAACAAGCATACAAAAAAATATACCAACACCCCAGGGCAACATTAAAACTGGGTCTTTATCAGTTTCGAGGCTGACATTGAGTACAGCAAATGAAGTTGACATTATATATGGTAAGTCTTTTGACTGTCCATTATGACAAGCTTCCTTTCACCTGTGGTCCCTCCATTTGCAGCGGCTGGGAACGGAAAGTCCGAGTTCGGTCCTCGATCCAAGAATTCGGTCCCTAGCTGTTTTACCCTGACACTTGAGTTGGCCATTTTGAGGGCAGAGCTCCACCTGTTTGAATTTGATCACAGGAGCACGGGAGTTGACCATCTGAAAGGTCAATCTGACTCCCTGTCCCACCATTCCTGCTATATCCTATCTTTCAGGTACCCTGCGAAAAATTCCCGCATGAGGAAGTGGTGCCTAGCAGTTTAGTTGGGGTTTCCTAATCCAGAACAACATACAATATACCAACATCCTTTTTTATATGTTTATATAAATAAGTAATACAGGGTAGTTATAAATTATTGGACACATTTCAGGATGAAATAAATGAATAAGAAATCAACGTAAAAACATGGGAACTTTTTTATTAAATAGAAAATTTGAAACATTTTTACTATAACAATGAGAAAAAGTTACTGTTACTCATTCTTCCTTCAAGTAAACTAGGATCCTTTCCACGTGCTCTCCGTGGTTTGCACGCAAATTTTGCAGTCTGAATTCAACCTCTTTCTTACTTACAATTCTCTTACTTGATCAACAATAGCCTCAGAAACTGGAGGTCTACCAGCACCTTTTCTATTTTGGACACTTCCCGTATGTTCAAATTGCCTATACCAACATATTATAGAATTGTTACTCGGGGGATTGTGGTCATACTATAAACGAAACCTTCTTCGAACAGTTATTAAAGATCTGCTTTCGTGAAACCAAAAACACACTTTGCTTTTTCTTGCACACTAGCCATTTTGAGACTGAGGTTAGTTTACTGTTTGTTCATTCAACTAAAATAACAGCTGTAAAGATTCATTGCTGACCAGCTGACTATGCCACAGAACGAGTCGTTAAAAAGAAAACATACCTTACACTCACAGTTTAGCTGAGATTTTACGGAGGTTTTATAACCATTATATTTAGCTTCTGAAATTTGTATAATTATTATTTTTCAGTTTATAGGTAAAACTGTTTTAAATTTTCTATTTAATACAACAAGTCCCATGTTTTTACGTTGCTTGGTTATTTATTTATTTAATCTTAAAATATGTCCAATAATTTATAACCACCCTTTATATGCAAGGAAGCATATCAATAGTTATTATTATTATACAATTTAAAACACTATTTTGAATTTTTTGTTTTAATTCTTCGTTATAACAGAAAACAAACTAACATATTTTATTTTTATAAGCAAATTTTGGATTAAAGGTGTTTTCATTTATCTTAGAAACTAAATGTTTGGCTGAATATAGTGGTTCAATATACTTAAGGATAAAACGCGTGATACCGTTCAAAAAGGTGTCATATTTTGATCTGGTATTATTTATTAACTTATTAGCTTTGTAAGATTCTAAATCTGTTAGGAAGTAACTTAATAACAATGTAAATAAGTTTCACTCAGCGTAGACAGTTTAATATTTACAGTGAATCACGGAGGACGTCAAAGTGATAACAAAATCTGAAAGTAATAAACAGTTGAGTCACGTGCAAGTAATTGACACAATGACAGCAGTAAAGTTGGCAACAGTGTCTCCCTTGGTGGTGACGTCTTCAACCGACGTAACTTTACTTAGCTTCTTCTAATTAAAAAATCGCTTTTAGAAAATCTTAATAACCATTGTATGTCCTGAAGGCAGGTTTGCTGGCAAAAGTGGCTATTAAATAAAACTAAATGAATTTATAAAATAGTTATAAATCATAGTATAAAATCGTTATCGAAAACGTAGGCAGGAATTTGAAGACCGTTCATGAAGGATCAATTAACTTACCAATTTGGATGTAATTTGTAAGTAACCTATATTACCAAATAAATCAACGTGATACTTGGATTATTTGATTATTTTGAACTTGAATTTTTACCTCATATAATAAAGCATTCACGAGTTTCTTTAACTACTACATATGTTTTTACTTAGCTCAGCTATTACACATATACGTTAGCTAATCATAACCATCCATGCGCCCCGGTTGCGTCGGTCTCTTACTCAGTGATTTTTGATTATAAGGAATATATTAGTTTTTATATTTAATATTTCTTTCTTAGGCATGTTATTCCCTTCTGGTTTTAGATAGAACTTATTAAGATAGTTCTACAAATACAGTTATACAAATGGGAGCCTCCTTACGCAGACTCCTGTGTAATAATTAAGTACATTATATACCAAATATTTAATATTCATTGTCATCAAATAATATTAATTTACTATCACCAAACCGACACCGTTCGATATGTTTATTCTATGTTTTAATGTTAAATTCACTTTTGTGGGGTTGTGAAGGGAATGGAAAGCCACGCGATTTGATTTAAGGTCTCCTGTGGTGCTCGATAAACTCATACTGTACTCTTTCACTACACATTTCATATTTTGTATTTCCTTTTACTGAAAATAAATGTCATCCATGTTTGTGGTTATGAATCTTTTCGATCTACATTTACACTTAGGTTTATTTGTAAAATTTTTAATTAAACTTTTGATATGGACAGATAATAATATATAAACGAAATTGCAGCATTATATTTATTAATTTTATATATTTTAGTAGCTAAAAATAATTGAAATAATGGTCTTAGGCGAATTTTAGGCTAAGAAGGATTAAGAAACGGATAAAATACTTTGTTTATATTGCTGTTGCATTTTTAATAAATAGTTTATCATTATAAACACTTTACTTTGCTTTTGTAGTGATTTATTTTGTTTATTTAACTTTAAAAAGTTCGTATAAACGCATTTCACAATAAATAAATAAACAAAATGTATCCAAGCCAATTTTTTGTTTTGATCTTTGCAGCCTAATATTTTGTTCCATGATTTATGTTTCAAAGAACCTAAAAGCACCCTGATAATTTAAAGATACTGTGGTTTTCAAAGATTGAGAAATATAAAATTGTTTAATTGGTTATATTTCTAAACTCGCTTTGAGTTCACTGAACTTTACTTTTCCTGATTTTGCAGTGTTACAATTAAGCTTGACATTATATGAATGAGGTAATATATTAATTCACACAAAAATACCTTAAAATGTACATAAACACGTAAGATTCTGACATTAAGAGCCTACAAATGGGAGAAAAAATCATGGTTTTCACACATTCCTATAAAGGTATTGTACAAATGTAACAGTGACTAAACGAAACCCAGCACCATCACAGACTTGTCAATTATAATTAGAATTCCGTGTTGGTATAATCAGCTCTGACTCTATATGCAACAGTGGATTGAAACAACGTAATTATGTCAATGCCATTGACACACGTGACTGCTACAACATATAGAACTTTAGACCATTATTTAATAATGGTGTCCCAAAAAGTTTAAAAACTTCGAACGCTGTGCTAATTTTATATGAGATTATTTTGCTACCGCGATTCGTTTTTCATAGAATTAAGTAAGATTAATAACAAACGTGTTTTTATGAAGATAAACACGATCTGCTAAAGATAAACCAACAATAGTGTTCTCAATAGGCTGAAGCAAATTTATTCCATCCGCAAGCCTTTTTTTTAGTTGTTTTATTATGTTTGTCTGGATTGTGCAACATTTATTTATGTGTATATATTCGTCCCGCCTAAAGACAAGATTATTACAGATTTTAAATTGTCGTGAAACTTGTTTTGCTCTAATCAGTGTTGGAAAATGTCTGCAATCATTTCTTATATAACATAAACTCACCATCTCCAACAATTATTTTGAAACAGTTAATGGCTGGGATAAAATAAAAGGGAAAAATCCGCTACTGTTTTCTCAAAAAAGTGTGTTTTTTTTAATTCACGTGTATTGAATCACAAGTATAACGATTAGTATACGTATTCCAAACAACCTGAGTCTGACATTGTCATGAGTATATTAGACAACTAGAGGCAAGTCTCAATTGGCTTACCCTTGAAAACTCGAACACGATTATGATACTTCGACTGAATGATGTCACTGCGAGGGTAACTATTCTGAGATATTACAAGTATGTAAGGTGGTGTCTAATATAGGGCAGTTTATATCTCTCCTCTCGTCTATCCATTGAAGATTTTCTATAGAGAGTTAAAAGAAATTTGCTCAATCGCAATTAATTAGAGCATCCTTAATACAGTCTAGGTCAGTTAATGATATCCCTGACGGTTACTTATTTATTTCAGGTTGTTTCGAAACGCACGTTGATAATGAAGTTTTAATGGCTTTATGAGTATCAAAAGTAAAAGGTAACAAAATAAGATATTCCATATTTGCCTTGATCAGATGAGTTAGAAATGTTGCCCAATTTATTTTTGGCGTTACACAACGGCTAATATTAATTTAGCGTATTTATTATAAAACATAGTTGTAATGAAACTGAAAAATACCTTTGTTAATCAAGGTTTTAATAAATATCAAAACAGTGCTACATCCTCAAAGTGAACTGAAAGGTTACTGTTTACATACAAAGTAATAAAGAAACATATGATATAAATAAAAGGCAAAGAGATAATATCACCACATTCTCCCCTCCTTTCATTTAAGAACATAGCTCTTCAAATATGGTGGAGGTCGTGTGTCACGTGACGATCTTCGCAAAGTGATGGGGTTCGGATCTAGAACAGGCTGGACATTATTTTGAGTGCTGTAGTCCGAATTAGATTCAAGCCTGATATTGCATTCTGGCTAGCTGTCTTGAGGCCTTTCACTCATTTGGTCCAAGTAGTTGTTACGAAGTTGAGGCTGAGTGTTAAGGGGTTGGTGTCGTTAAGATAGTATCTGCTGGGGCTTGAGGTACCTGTAGCTGACCATCTTCTTGCCGAAGTCGGTCATCTTGCTCTGAATGTTCATCTTCTTGCTGATAGCAGGGTTCAGGTCCTCCTCCAACAGGTGCGAGGTGACGCAGGTTAACTGTAGTCTCTTTCCCATCTGGCAGTCGAACTAGGGCATAGTAGGGATTAGTTTTCAGGAGATCTACTTCCTGTACAAGAGGATCATACTTGCTCTGTCGCATGAAATTGCGTAGTAGTAGCCTACTTTTCTCGGGGCACTTAGCCACGAATGTAGAGCTACTCCATATGTGCATTTTCTCTTGTGGAAGAACATTCTCTCGTGAGGGGTAGCGTTGGTAGCGGTACAGAGCAGTGATCTGATTGATTGTAATGCTTCTGGAAGAACCTTTCCCCATTGTGATACTGGCAGGCCTTTTGAGTGCAGTGCAAGATTTACTGTCTTCCAAATAATCCCGTTATACCTTTCTACCTGTCCGTTTCCACAAGGGTTATAAGGTGTAGTTCGGCTTGTAGCTATCCCTTTTGAATGCAAATATTTTTCGAGTTCTCTGGAGACAAATGATGTGCCACGATCTGAATGGACATAAGCAGGATATCCGAAAATGGAGAATATTTGACCCAACGCTCCGATCACTGTTTTAGCAGATAAGTCGTCGCAGGGGATGGCAAAAGGGTATCTTGAGTATTCGTCGACGACTGTTAAAAGATATTTGTAGCGAGTGTTAGACGGTAAGGGTCCTTTAAAATCGATGCTCAGTCTTTCGAACGGAGTTGTCACCTTAACAAGAGAATTTTGTGTTCTGCAGAAGCGAGGTTTAATGGCTGCACAGGTTTTACTGGAAGACGTCACTTTCCTTATCTCCCCGATAGTGTATTGAAGGTTTTGAATTCTGATGTAGTGATGCATACGGGTAACTCCGGGGTGACACAGTGATTCATGAAGAGCTTCTAATTTATCAATGGGGTGTGAAGAGCTACAGAACCTGTGAATCTACAAAGCATCAGCTACTACGTTTTCTTTCCCAGGACGATAAATTATATCGTAGTTGTAGACAGCCAACTCAAGTTTCCATCGAGTGAACTTTTCATTCTTGATTTTTCCAGAGTGTTTCGTATCGAACATATAAGAAATAGATTTCTGGTCAGTTATCAACTGGAATTTGGAACCTATTAAATAACATCTCCACTTCCCAAGCACTTCAATTATAGCGTAGGCTTCCTTCTCGACAGCTGAATGATGACGTTCACCTTTAGATACGGTCCTGGAGAAAAATGCGTCCGGGCGCTTGTACTGTGTGAGAGTTGCTGCAATGGCGACATCTGAGGCGTCAGTCTCCACACAGAAGGGTATGTTTTCCTCTACATTATAAACAAAAGATTTGAGGATGCATGATCGAATATCATTGAAGTCTTTTACTAGCAGAGGGTCGAGTGGAAAACTTTTGCAGTTTACTAATCTATGAATCTTATTAGAGAACTGAGGTACCCATTTGGAATAATAGGAAAACATTCCTAGAGCTCGCTGTAATGACGCTTTGTTCTTAGGGAGAGGAAATTCAATTAATGGTTTGAGTCTGTCTGGATCAGGACGTAGAGTATTATTTGCAATAAGGTACCCAAGAATCTTGATAGATTGTAAATCAAACTGAGACTTTTGTTTGTTAATTGTTAGATTATATTTCTTACAAGTTTCCAAAAACCTGTTCAGATTCCGGTCATGTTCACTTTGGTCCTTTTCGCTCACTGTTATGTCGTCCAGATATATATTAACCCCTTCAAGACCTTATTTAGTTTTAATTTCATCCATCCTCCTTTGGAAAGCTGCAACACCGCTAGTTACTCCCATCGGAATCCGTTTGTACTGCCAGAGTTTCCCAGCAGCTTCAAAAGCTGTATAAGGTCGATCTTCTTTTCTAATAGGTATTTGATATAAAACACTCATTAAATCAATAATACTATGGACATTATAGCTAGCTATTTTGGAAGCGATTTTCTCTATTGATGGTATTGCGTATGCATCAAGTAATGTGTATTTGTTAATGGTAAGGAATAGTCCACAACCATACGTTTCCTATGTGTCCCGTTTACGACAAGAACTTGTGCTTTCCATGGAGAGTTGCTTTCCTCAATCACACCGTCCTTCAGTAATTCATTAATGTGAGATTGAATAAACCTTTCATCTTCTTCTGAGTGTCTTCTTGACTTTATAGATATAGGCCTGCAGTTGGGAGCTAAGTGTTCAAACAGAATGGCTGGTTCTACTTTGGAGCACGCGAGACTACTGTCACTAAGAGTTGGCCTACTACCGCCGAAAGACACTGACAGGTTTGAATGTTGTCTGAGAATGTCATGGCCTAATATGATATTGGCACAGCAGCCTTTCAGGACGCTTAACTTAACATCAGAGTAGGAATTATTCAGTGCTTGCAATTTAACGCTACAGTAGGATTAAATGGGGACAGACAAAGAGGACGAAGCCATTGAAACCGCAGAGGTAGTTGGATAGAGCTTGACTCTATGTTTAGATGCAAAAACATCACTAATGAAGCTTTCTGTACTTCCAGTATCAATCAGACCTTCTGCAGAAACCCCATTTATTTTCAATGGTATTATAGATTAAGCAAGGCTAGGAGGTGAAGCGGCTGAGATTTCTGATGGAACGGAACAAGGACGAATAGTGGCTGTCGTTCCCCAGCTCGCTTTTTCGGGACTGTCATCATGATTCAGAGTGGATGCCAATGTTTTCGCTTTTGATTGGCATACTCGTGCAAAATGACCTTTTTTGTTACATTGTTTACAAAGCGACTCTCGAGCTGGGCAAGATGATCGAGGATGTCTCGAATGACCACAAAAATAACATTTTTGCTGATTTATAGCTGCGTTTAATAGAGTGTTAGAGGGAGATTCTGTCAGTGATGAAATGCATTCTCTGAAATATTCTGAGAGGAAGTAGAGGCAAGTTGATATGACGTGTACGATTCTGAAAAGGCTCGGGCAGATTCTAAAGCACGTGCTTTTGAAAAAGCTCCATCTAATGTCAATTTTAAGTTTTCTAATAATCTTTGCCTGGTGGTATTTGACGAAAGGCCATTAATAAAGGCATCTCGAATGTATTCGTCTCAATAGGCATTGGCTTTGAGGTCTTGAAACTCACAGTTTGCACTAAGAACACGTAATGATTGAAGGAATTGGTCTACTGATTCTTCTGGTTGTTGTCGACGAGTCATTAACTTTTGTCGTGCAAAGATTTCATTCTTTGGCTTGATATAAAGTGTGTCTAACAGAGTTATGGCCTCCCCATATGATGTGCATTCACTTATTTGTTCAAAGATAGAGTGACTTATGTGATTGTACAGTAGATTCAACGTCTCCTCGTCTTCTGATTCGATAGATTTGATGTGTTTCGAACGTCCTTTTCCAATGAATCCATTTTGAAGCACTTTGGACAAATAATATGTTCTGTTTCAAATTTCTCAGGTTTTAGATATTTGTCCATTTCTTAAATAGATAATGATGTTTATTAAATTGTAATGAAACTGAAAAATACCTTTGTTAATCAAGGTTTTAATAAACATCAAAACAGTGCTACATTCTAAAACTGAACTGAAAGGTTACTGTTTACACACAAAGTAATAAAGAAACATATGATATAAATAAAAGGCAAAGAGATAATATCACCACAATAGTATTACTTGTATGCAGTGGCCAAAGCACTTTAAATGATTTCTTCCATAACATTTCAGAAAAAAGTGTTCTAAAAAATATAACTGAACATTAACAATTTCAAGCAGGCTAAACAAGTCAAGACAGAAGAACATTCTATTTGAGAACAAAAATTGTTTTACTATTATGTGAAAACTTGGCCTTCTTACACTAATATACTTCTCATATCCGATATTTTATAACACTGAGCTTGTTTCAGCGTTTAATTAAATAATAGGAGAGTCTTATCGTATCCCTACCTTGTGTTCCACAATGATTTATTTGCTTATTATACATTCTCAATACTTATTTCTAAAACACATCCTTACATGTTTAAATAAAACCACATCATTTATTTAATTTCGCAAAAGCTTTGCAAGTTGTATTTTACATTTTCATTACTTTTAAACTCTGAATATCAGTTAAATTTGTAGTAACAAAATTACTTCAAAAATAATAATATTATATAACTAACTAAATTTGAATTCTAAAACTTCAAAACAGCCAATTTGATAAGGTGGTCCTTGATAAATTAGTTTCTGAGTAGATATTTTATACAAACATATATTGTAGTTTTATTATTAATTTGATTGTATCACTCATTTGTACACTTCCACATTCGTGATTGTAAATTCATCACCTTCATATTCCTTAGTAAAAACTGATCGTTTAAAAGTTTAAATATAATTAAAGCTTTTTAATATTATTTTAAAAATAAATAAATAGTAATAGTTCTACCGTATGATTGATATTTTTATCTAAATCCAACAAAAATTTACTTTTCAGTGGAAATTTGTGTAAAATAAATTTAGATAAAGATTATATTTTAGTGGAACTAGGATAACAATTTCCATCGTGGAGAAGACGGGGTAGGAACCTGAAAGCCCGGGGCAGAATGCTCGTAAGTGCCCCAATGTTCAGTTCCCTCGCTGATTTCTTCCCTGTTTGTTCTTTTATTCGACCATTAAAACTCTCTTCACATAAGACTATTTCTTACAACCGTATTTGTAATTGAAATTTTCTGTTTATTCTTAAATGTACTAGATAAATCAATTTAATATTATTAAAATCACTCACACTGTCAGGTTGTTTTTACAAACATTGCATATTTTATGTACCTAACTAATTAATAAAGTTTGTGCTTTTTCAAACCTTTAATCATACCTGAAATGTGAACGCTACATCCTACAGTGTGCTTTTGCTATATTTATAACCTTATTCTCATTGTGTTATTAGTGTACGCAACCTTTTTGGCTGGGGTAAAACCGGATATTTGAAACATCAATGGCGGTAGAAAAAATCAATAGCCATCAAAAAAGAAACATAGTACTAAAGTCAATTTATCGTAGGAAAGTTACCAGTGTCAGTGGACATATACCAGGGACATTCAAAGTGGGGTAAACTGCAGCTACAAAAGGTAATTAGGAGGCAAGACCGTATTATATGGTTTTTCCAATTTGGTGAACATAGGTGAACATTTATACTTAAGTTAGGAATTGGATTGATATTATTTGATATTACTAAGGGATATTTAAATTAGTAAATATACACACACTCTAGACAGAGGCTATTTGGAATAGTAAAATTATTTCATGTTGGGTATAAATATCATTTTTCAATAATATATCTTGCTATAGATGTTTTTATCTTTAAATATCTGGGAAAAGGTAAATCTAAGATTTGAACAGGTTGGGTTGCGTAGTGTTATCGTGCTCGCCTTAACATAGTGGCGAGCAACATAGTGGCATTGATCCGAGGTTTGACAGATCAATTCTGATCAAAATTGCAAACCTTTGAGAAGGTTCGACACTGGACCAAGCTGTCATTTGTCGTTGGGCTATTAATTGACGATGCTTCCTAAGAACAGGTCGACCTTAGATAGTAACAAGACAAGGGGTTTGACCGTTCCCTATCAAAACGTTAAAAAATGCCACTGGCATGGATAGACAAAAAAAACTGTTTTGCTCAGAGCAGAGAATTAAAGAAATGAGGTGAATGATAAACTCAAAATAGAGATGTTAGAGGTATTACCAAAGTTAAGTTACGACAATAACGGACACATATACTGCAAGCTCGGCTTTAGCTAGACTAATCCGCGCAATTCCGGAGTTAATAGGGCCCTTTAAACCCAATAATTACTTTTCCCTTTAGAATTATTTAGTTTTATATATCTTTCATTTAATACATTTAACCATCTCAATAGTATTTTAGATGAAATGTTACTATTGATTTAAACGGTTCTAATTTGTACATCCAAATGATTCCTAAGAACTCTAATTTACTTAATTCCTTCCATTTTTCTACACGAGCCTGCTTAACCTGCACATTAACTCAAATACAAATACAACTGCAGAAGGGTCATTGTGATATTTTAAAATATATATATCTTCTATTCGTAAAACTTAAAGTTTAAACTGAGTATGCGTCTATTATTATTTATAACCTACCTAATCTAAATCAAATATGTCACTAAGAGAAGACAATTTTCTACTAAATAAATAATTGTTACTGTCTGCAATAGCCGTCTTTATGTATAATTCCGTAAACGAAGTTTTTAAGTCAAAATTGTGGGAGTTTGGCAAATCGCAGGACGATGGGAGGGCGCTCAAATTAAAGCTCTTGACCTCAAGGAATCGGGAAAAATAGTAGTATTTCGAAATAATTACCAGCAAACGAGAAATAACGTAAAACACACCCCAAAAGAAAACCATGGGGATTTGTTTACATTAAAACATGTGATTAAGTGTCTACTTTGTTCCCGAACTGACATGTATTCTTAATTATATAGTATCATTTTCCTCAGTATGTAAAGGGGGCAAAGTATTGGAGCAAGGTTAGGGGCTTTGGGCTTTGGCCCCTTCACTAGTGGTATAATAAACACCGACATCAATAAATTTATAAGTAAAGCATAGAACATTTCTGGGACTACAACGAAAATATAGGGTAGGCATAGGAAGTTAAAGTAAAATTAATAGTAAACCGTATGAAATACACATATGCCCTAATACCTATATTTGTATTCTTTCCCCTGATTTTAATCTTTTATAGCCTCGCGTTCACTAGATACATTTCCCAGACACGGTAGCTCAGAGGTAGAGCGCTGGCCAAACATGTCACTCGTGGACATGCGTAGGTTTGTTCCCGGCTGACTATAGTAATACCTTTTTACGAGCGGTCACCACTGGCTTGCCAATGTGGCTAATGTCATAACGGTACCTCTGTGTCTTTAAATCGCCGTATAAGCCTACAGGCTCATAGTGACGTTCAGTTGAGATTTTTTTTTAATCAAATCTACTTTAAGGCTTAAAACTATGCAAGCTCTATAATTTAATATTTCAAAACGCAATTGTATGGATGTCTGTGTAACACTTTCCATCGAAGAATTATTTTTTGCGGCTACTTACCTTTGTGTCATGAAATAGGGTTCTTTTTATCTTGTTGGGCAACCAAACAAGAAAGTACGCGATCGTCTTCAACATATATCAGAGGAACATAGGGAGGGCTGCAACGATAATGCGAGGGGTGCTCCCCTCCAGTTGTTAGTTGCACCACCTAGATCACTCTGTAGGGAGCACGCGTGAGCGACCTGGGCAAACCACAGATTTAGAGAAACGAGGCTCTGTATCTCGAAAATGTAAAGAATCGTGATCCACTTAAAGTAGAGTGTGTGTATGTGATAATATTGAAGAGATTGTGCCTATGAAATTACAACACTATGTCTGAGGGTCTCCTCAATATGATTTAGGATGTTTTTAATCACGACTTTTTAATTTGCTAAATGTCTCTTAAATTAATTAGCTCTTGCGTTACCTCTTCAATTTTCAATATTTCAAAGTTACGATTTGATAAAAATTAGAAAAACCGGTTGAAATAGCGATACTTTGTTTAAATAAATGTACAGGCTATCCAGTTTTTGTAACATATTAATAAAAAGTAAAAAATGTCTTATTCCGAGCAGAGTTATGATTTTACTGGCATCTTAAAAAAAAAAATAACTACAGTATTATCAAACTGTTTAATGTAAAACGATGAATGTTTAAAACTATAATCATCAAAAAATATGTGAACACTCCTAACAATTATAAAATTACGAAAGTATTTTTCAGACGTTTTAACTTTAAGAAATGTATTTCTTACGTATAAATTATTAATCTGTGCTTCCCGTAGTCTTACGACAGACACGTTGTTTTCAACACAACTCCATTTACTTCGCTATTGCCTTTTATTCTTATTCTGATTTATTAACAGGGTCCCAGAGCAGCTATAATCATAAAACTCCAAATCCGGCTCGGGATTATGCTGTAAAATTACTAGAGGGGAGGTGCATTCACATCGTCGGTCGTTGCCTGAACACTACGAGTAAAATTATATTCAGGATTCTAATAGTTTAAGAACTGCTGGCATATAAACAGGGTTTTTAAAACTGTATGGGAAATTTTTCCTTTGAGACTAATATTTTCACTGAACAATATCGTTTGTTACATTTGCTTCTAGTATGTTTCTTTTACAAAAATATTATTTAACACTGTTTTCTCAAGAGAAATAGTAAAACATTATTGGGCACTTCATGAAGTTTGGATTGTTCCTGTGTTTCTATAACAGTTGTAATAAAACTAGCAACTAAACCAGCATATATTTAAATTATCATCGTACGGTAGGTAAGTTTGAGATAACATGCTTACAAGTTTTGGTTATATGGAGGAATAAGAAAATCTAAGTGCGATTGGCAGTCTCGGAGCTTGGGGCGAAAATGCAGGTGTTTTCATACCAGAATAATATAAAGGATATGTATGACTTGACTTAAATGCCTGCAGTTGTAAGGCATATTCATATATCAATGCATAAACAATAAGTTGGTCACATACGCTAATCGTTAAGTACTATGAAGTTAATCAAAACTAGTCTAGTATCCTAAACTAGTGTTTACCCATTTCTTGGAGACAGGGATAGTCCTTTGTTTCTATCTGCTTCTCTCATAAGACCAATGTTAACTTTCAAAGCCGACCCTCCTGAACAGATTATCTGAAACCGATGATTTATGATTAATTAAAAATAACAAAACGCTAGCGATTTCAGGGAGCAGAATTGCAATATCACAAATAGTTCACAGATTCAATAAATACTAAATATTAAATATTTTTGATAACCTTAAACAATTATTACTTATCGTATTGAAGTTTCACTTACTTACATCGTTAGATATATATTTTTCCTTTAAAAATAAGCCCTAAATCAAAGATATTTAGGACACATTGAGGATTGACGGGATTTGAAAGTTAACATGTGACTTTCGGTGGATGCAGTTATAAATGGGAAATGTTTCGTGACGGGAGCTCACTCTAGTTTGAGGTCAGCAATACTTTACTATTTTATACTTAGGTGGACATAAGAGGATTAAGTAATTCCTCTTATGTCAGTACATAATAGATTTTAAACTGGTAAAGAATAATTGACATATTGAAACTAGTATAAGTCAATGTCAAGGTTAAGAAAGAAACCATGTTTTCAAATTAAGAGACATTACTGTCAACAAATTAATAATTAAGACTACAGGAAGTTTATGATTTCTGTGTCTCATACACAAGAGCACCGTAATAAGGATATTCAGAACTGCTGTGCTGTAGGTTTATTTTAGGATAAACTTTAGATTCCTGAAAAATTAATTTTGTACTTTGTATACCCCGTTTGATGAAAAATTTGCAGTATTAACCTTTTGTTCCAGAGTAAATCAGCAACACAATAAGCTAAGGTTTAGAAAGACTATTAAACAAATAATATTCCTCATAATTCCCTAAGGGACCTTTTTTATGATCAACTACGTTTATAGTTGATGACCTATATTAACGATTGTGGTGTAAAATTAAAGGGTTGTCCTCTAAATGTTTCGAAATCAATTGATATTTTCCCCAGACATCAGGGCTCCACTCTGTTGGCTTTTAATTATCCCATGTTGTTCTTATGAAAGAAATGATTTATACATTTTGACGCATATGTTTAATCTTAATTAGTTTAGTTGAAATAAAAAGCTGTTAATATGAAACATTTTTATCAACATAGACTGTCACTTTGTTGTTTACCTTATAAAATAGTACTGTCTGTGATGACAAGATGAGAGGAGTTCGGGATACTGGCCTCCTTAAATATGTAGTTTTTAAGGGTTTTCTGTGATATATATTTGAAAAACTTTAACGGTAGTACGCAGTAGACATACTATAAACATATGATTGTTTATGCGCTTTAGCAAACTTTGAGGTGCTATAGAGGTAAATAATCACTTTTTAGTGGTGGAACTAACGTATTGAAAAGGATAACCATTCACAATAACACATTCTACTCTAAAGTGTGCTTGTTCGGTTAGTTTTATTTTCTTACTGAGAAGTTATCCACCATCACAGGCTATCCACCATTTCAACATAAAAGACTGATATTTCCAACTAGTTTTAAATTAAAAGTATGCAGAAAAGTACCATCACTTCAGAGAACAGGATCATTTGTCGGAGAACCAGCAGTGTGTGCTGGGAAACCGAAGCGGCTGGGTTATTGTGAGGGGTGGCCTCCCACAAGCCGTTAGTTGCACCACCTAGATCACTTTGAAGGAGAAACTCTTGGGTGACCAGAGCAAACCTTAAATAAGATCTAGCAGATAAACTGAAACACATAATGACATCATGTTGATACTACCAAAGACCTTGAAACTATACTCCAAAACTCTTTGCTAATGCGTGAAAATATGTAAATTATCCCAGCCTTTAAACCAATTGACAACTTTTTAAATGTTATTTTCTTAAATAATGTTTGTTAACATTCACTTATAACAACCTTATTATTATGTGTTGCACTAATCATGACTAATCATTTAATAGCTAGTTAAAACTGCACCACAAGCTTAGTACAGGTGAAAGTTTCAACCGAGTGTTGCACTAATCATGACTAATCATTTAATAGCTAGTTAAAACTGCACCACAAGCTTAGTACAGGTGAAGGTTTCAACCGAGTGTTGCACTAATCATGACTTATCATTTAATAGCTAGTTAAAACTCAGTCTCCTATTTCCTTGTCTGGATTATTTTGAATATAATACACATTTTGTATTTTGTGTGCATCGTTTACATTAAAAGTTGTTACTCAACATAATAGACCATCAAACCCTTTCCATGAAGGAGTTTGATCCTAGTTTATAAATTATTCTGGCGTTAAATTAAAATTGAAAACAAACCCAACAATATATATTCGTGTAATTTTTTCACTCTATTCTTCTGCCTCACATAAAGTTAATATTTTTCTATAAACTTCCTAAGTATAATTTATTAAAATGTAATTTAAGGATGAAAGAGTCAATCCATATAAGAATGGTAAATATTAGTGATACGTAAATCAGTTCCATTAAATTTTCCGGTAGGCACACACATTACATTACTGAACATTAATTAACCAGACAATGCTATTACGGTTGCAATCTATAATTCAGATTCCGTGTTCGCATAATCAACTCCAGCTTGACAGGTGACAGTGACTTAAACAGCTCCGAAGTTTGAGCTTTGCTAATTTATATTTGAAACATTTTAAACTCGCTGATTTGGAAATATTCTCAAAATCGTAAATATAGACAGGTATACACTACATAGAAAACGCATAACATACGATTTTGTTACTGTTTTTACAGATGTTATAGATAATTTTGATACTGTAATAATCAAAACTTCCACAGTCTATGTTTTTCACCGTCATGGATTCAATTTCTGTACTATACATTTAAAACACATTTTATTAATAATTATCATAATAAGAGTATCACCGTGTTAAAATGTAAACCAAATTGAATGAGTTTTTTTTATATTTCTCTTATTATTAAATGTATACTTCCAATTTATATAAAACAAGTGTCTGGTACAAAATAGTAAAATAAAGTAAGCAATTTTTATAATTACATTTATAAAGTATATATATTACTAGCTGGTACCCACGAGCCCGTTCGCATTGTATGTCTTCATAATCTTTGGTCCCGCTGATTTCCGATGGTAAACCGATGTAATTATGGAAAATAAATAAAATCATTATTCCATCAGGTTGACAGTGAAGATTCAAAACGTAAAGATTATAAATGCCACTAGGAGGGACGTAAATTCAGTGTTCTTCCAAACACCGTATTTCTTAGAGGTAATGGGTATGAAAAGCAAGTTTGACGCGCGTTTTCTTTGTCAACTTGTGCGTCACAGATTACACGAGATGTAAACAGCAGAACGTAAACCGAGTGACGACGCTGGTAGAATAATGAGCTCGAATAACACAACTCCTGTTTGTTCTACGACTGTCTATCTACGCTGGTTTTTATTATCAAAGATTTAATCACATCACTCTGTAATTTCTCTTAATAACACCTCTCACATTGTTATTTCGAATAAATTACAGTATTTTACATTTTTTTAAATATGTAAATTAAATTAAAAACCCCCGTAGCAGCAAACCTGCATACTCAGCGAATTTCCAATGCATATAATATTATCTTAATAACACATAAAGCCACATACCAAGTTTCATCAATATACATTCATAAATAAACGATTTATGCCATGTTATTCTCCATAAGAATAACATTGCGGCTGAGTATGCAGGTTTGCTGAAATAAGGAACACTAAAAATGGGTTTTTATACAAATATCAATATAACTCAACTAGGTAAAGCCACATACCAAGTTCTATTAATTTATGTTCATAATTAAAGGTGATAACACGTTACTTATTCTCTATAAGAATAACATGGGGCTGAGTATGCAGGTTTGCTGCTACGGGAACTATCGGCCAAAAAATGGGTTAGATCAAATCGGCCAAATATCAATAGACCACAATAAAATGAAGCAATATACCAAGTTTCATCAGGATAAGTTGATAATTAAGTGAGATATACAATTTTTCTTATCCTCCATAAGAATAGCATTGGACAACGTACTGTATTTAGCACTTTCAATATCTCAGTAAAAAATATATGTAGAGCAATGAATAAAACACCAAATAGTGCGTCTTTTTAAGCTGATTCCAATGTAAAAAATTAAATTTCACTTTTTCAAAAATTATGTGTAAAAAACTCAAAAAACTCATTTTTGGTGTACAAAACCCCCCAAAATACGCCTTCAGATACGTTGACCAGACTGGTTTTCGAACTTAAGGTCATAAATGCTGCTTTACACGTTTTTACCAAATTTCATCATAATCGGACCTTTATATATATATATACAGTTTCAAACGAATGGTGTTTTTGGGGTCTGGGGACCTCAAAACGAAAAGTTATCATGGTCCCGGGCCTAGGTCTTACCATGCCGACTATGGTAATAGCTTCTTCCCTATAGGGGAATTTCGCTAAAATTCCCTATAGGGGAAATTCGCTAAAATAGTAATATTTTATTTTTGATCAACACAAATGCAGGTTATGGACAATCTAAATACATCAAACTTAATCATGATTGACATTATTTGAGATTAAAGACATTAAAGACATTAAAGACATAGCGTACAACATTAAAGACATATATTTTAAATCAATACAGACGCTTTTTAGTACATTGAAATAAAAATAAAAATCAGTTTGTCGATGTTTATTATACAATTAAACAGAAAAATGACTAAACCGTGTTTTGTAACCCTCCAATATGGTACTTCATCTTGAACTCAATTTCTAGGTGTGAATTTGGCCTCTTAAACTATTAAAATTTGGAATTACATATTTTAATACATCCCTTAGGTTGTATTTTCTCAAATTAAGTCTTACGAAACTCAACATTATTAAGCAAAATATTACTTAGATAGCAACCCATTGCCAGAGCACGAATGTTCTTTACTTACTTTTCAACATGCAGACGGGTTTTTAGACATTTTATATCACTTAAAGTTCGGGTGGCTGCAAAAAGAAACCTTATTGGAACTCAAGCGGAATAGATGAATCAACCCAATGTTAGAATAAAACCATACAACTTATGGTTTCCTCAAGCAAACACAAATTGGTGGCGGGGGCAGTAATACTAATTTATCTTATATTTAGTATTAACTCACACTGTTTACTGGATCTATCTCGCACGATTTCTAAATGAAAATCGCTTTTTAACGGCCCAACAATGTTATCATTCTCAATGATCATTTACACAAGCATATGTAGATTCAAGACAAGTATGAGTTGCTGGAAAAAAATCAATCAATCAATCAGTAAAATTCATTGATATAATAAAATACATCAATGAGTTTACATGTCAGATGAGTAGTCAAATGTAGATAAATGGCTTATAAAATCAGAAAGTTTTAATAGTAAAAGTATAAAAGGAGTTAAATTTAAGCATATTAAACGGTTGAAACACTTGTTTTACTGTTTTAGAATTTGAGTACAATGTTTGTTTAGGTAATATAGTAACTTGAAAAAAATATTACGGCTTATCCTTAGTAAAATCTCACAAAGATTCTCCATAAGCTGTAAATAAAAAATCTCTCTTCTTTACACTAGAAGCTAACTGCCTTTTAACCCTTAATGTACAACATAACCCTTAAATTAACTACATATGTAAAATGTCATTGTAAATTACTAAATATATAATGAAATTATCATAAATGAATGTTAATGAAATTAACAATATTCGTATCAATGAAATAGTTTTGGCAATAAACTCTTCAGGCCATCTGAGCCAAACTCAGTAATGGCACAAGACCCAATAAATGACATGATCATTTTATTTCCTGTTTTATATAGCCTGTTTGTTTGGCCTGTATTTAGAACAATTCTAAATTAAGTAATACACTGTTACTAAATTTGCGTAGTGAGTAACAATGTTCGTCAGAAAAACTGCAGATTGTAGAAACGTGTTTTATTCAAACAATATGTTAATCAAGTGTAGTACAACATTTCGATTATAGTATTTTCTATTAGTAACTAGCTTTGGAAAATGATATGGAGATAAACACACTTATTATATTACAAATGTTAATTATACTAATAAGCTGTATGGCAAGTTATGGTTATCCTAAACTAAGTTGTAAGTATAACATCAATACCTGATTTGATTTTGCGTTGAGTATTAAAGTGAGGTTGTCTGAACAAACGTGTCCTTATATTTATGCGAGGATTACTAGTTCATATTGATCTACATTGTCTTCCTGACACATAGGCTGTATTCTAATGAATTAATGACTATTCATATAATCATATGTACCAAATATTGAGAAGAAAAGTAAATAAGTCTCTTTTTATCCTTAAAATTTTCCCTTTTAACTGACACTAGTTCATTTAATTTTAGTCTATTCCCTGGTGTGGTTTTAAGGTAACGATAGTAATTTGTTACAAACTAAGAAAAAACTGAGGTAGACTGATATAATCTAATATTCAAAGACCGGCAGCTTTTAAAATAAGACATTCTAGAAATTAACCCCATTTCTTGCACAGTAAAACGTATCACATTTATTTTATATGAATTAAGTTAGTACAATTATATGACTAATCTTTTTTATCCTAAAGTCAACCACTACCCTTATCGTGTTATAGGTATCTCCCAAATCTAAAAAAGAATTAAACTTATAATTTTGTGTTTACACATATTTTATATAGGTAAAAATATAATAAAGCCCATGAATGATGGAAAGTCCCCAAAACGTAACGCATACATCTGCAACATACAGCAATATGTTTTGCTACTATTAGCAGAGAAACTCATTATCAACCGCCCCCGGCAGCAGCAACATTTGTGACAAAGACTGCAAGATATGGTTATTCCTCTATGGTTTAGGCGTCCTAATAAATTAATACACATCCTATTCTATAGAAAGTGTTTGTCTTTTCTTTGTATGGACAGTTAAAAATTAGTTTTTTTATTAGTACAAAGTTAAGTTGTCATGGGTCAATTTTAGGATAAGTAGTAATTTATTACTAAATCTAATTGAATTAATATTTATTAGTGTTTTGTGGTTCCAAGCTGAGGTAATTTAAAGCCTCTTGAGGTCATATTGGTTATAACTACCTGGGATACCCTGAGAGAAATAACTCCTCACGCCGGCTCCGGGCTGAAGGATGATTAAACAACTCTCAAAGTATTAATTGCTGACGTCTTCCATCTCATGTATACTTGTCCATTCACTCTATATAGTCTACTTCTTAAATGAGAAAGATTTTAGATTGTAGATTATTCAGAAAATAATCCAAAACATTTCGAGTGTTTTTGATTTTACCTATTAAAATGTTCTAATGTTTTCCATTAACAATGTTCAGGACTCTAGGATAAAAGCTAATATAACTATAAAAATATATCATATTATTGTACAAATATATAATATATGAATTAGTTTTGCTTCGTTATTGTCTATTATAACATCAGAGAATTTAGGTGGATTATTCAATAAGAACCATACAGTAAGCTGTAGTTACACTTGATGTAACTAAGACAAAAATATGTTTATATCAGATTCATGTTGTCTGAGGTTTTCTTTAAAAATATACCTGCAGGCTGCAACATCCGTTTTAAGATGCATTATGTTATTGTATAACTGAATTCATTATATTCTATCTTTATTTACCATTATAACATCAGGGAATTTCCAGTGGAGAATCGAATAAGAGCTACACAGTGAGCTGTAATTGCACCTGCTGTAACTAAGACAAGTAATTACACCATATCCCGCAGCTTACAATGCCGATTAGTTAGTTATCATCGCAAACGAATGTCTCTGTGTAACTATCATGGGGAACTTGTATTTTCCCTATACGTTATTTTAGTAAGTTAAAAAATATCCCCTATTAATATCAAAACAAAGTTTTCTGTTGTAATTATAACGCATCAACTAAATTAATGTATGATAAAATAAACGTTCGTTTCGTAACCATCCTTGGTGAAAAAAACCTCACATAATCACTATAATTTTTTAATTTGTATTAATATATAACATTTTGTTGTATTGGGAAAACCGGTCAAAGTTAATTTAGATAGTTTATATTGGCATAAATTACTGTATAAAAGCCCATTACTGTACAAATTATAGTATATAAACGGAATATATACAGTAGTTTGTTTTGTAATAGAACATGTGGAAGTCTGAACATCTAATTAAGTAGTCAAAATTATAACAACCTTTATGTAACTAAAACAACCAAGCTTTAAGATAAAAAATAATTCCCATGTTCAAGGTAAAATAAAATAAAACAATAAATGCGATGGACGTCGTTAAAGTCGGACAGCGTAAAATTCGGACACTTTAAAAACTGACCGGTATAAACTGGATGGTGCTTGAGGCGTCATAATCGACCTATTTTATTTCTGTTCATATGCGTTAAAGTCGGACTAACAAAATTCGGACTAAAAATGTGGGCGGGTTTGACACTGTCCCACTTTCACGCGGTCCCAATATTAATATATTTAACATCAAATAAACATTAATTAGAAACAAAACAATAACAACACGTATTATTATTAATACGTCGGACATATATTGGGGTTATGTAACTCCCTCCAGTACCTGCCATTGATGGTTTACATTAAACACTTTCGGGAAATTATAAACATCTACGAACGAGGTAGTATATCTTTATCAAATGACCAGCATTGAAAAGAGTTACTAATATTGCAAATTTATTGATGCATAAAATACACCAAATAACTGCACATAAAATTAAATCGTGAATAAATAAGAAAGAAAATATATGTTTGGATTGTTTGTCCTTTTCTTAAATAGTAATATTAATAAACCTAAAGCTTTACCGTCCATCATAGATTTTATTATAATCAGTTACCTCGGTTACGAATACAACAGTATAGTGAATCAATCAATTCACTAATATTGTGCTAAATTTTTACTGCCGACAATGTACTTCTATAAAATTAATAACCATTTATTGCCTTCAAATCTTGTGAAATAGAAATCCTATTCAAATCCATTTTCAGAGATTTTTATTAAAACTATTAATAATATGAAGAAAACCTCACATAATCACTATAATTTTTTAATTTGTATTAATATATAACATTTTGTTTTATTGGGAAAACCGGTCATAGTTAATTTAGATAGTTTTATATTGGCATAAATTACTGTATAAAAGCCAATTACTGTACAAATTATAGTATATAAACGGAATATATACAGTAGTTTGTTTTGCAATAGAACATGTGGAATTCTGAACATCTTTTACTTAAAATTGGTAAATTCAGTTTTAAGGATTTTAAAGCGTATTTTAGGAGAATATACAACTTTAAAATTCAAAATGTAGTTTAGTAAAATGTAGCGTAAATCCAATAGTTGAGTCTTGAGTTATTCGTTTCATAAAAACTGAAAAACTGCTAGGGTTTATCTAACTCAGCACACAAACATTTTCTCAACAAAATATTTAAAAAAATAAAAGGTTCAAAATACCTGTTCCGACAAATGATCCAATGTAGTTGGGAGACTACAACTATTTCGTGTTATTAATCAACACATCTTCAGATCTGAACGTCAAAAAGTATTTACAAAACCATCCTCATGCAAACAATTTTGCTCAGATGTAAGCTAATACCACGTAGCTTCGTAGAAGTAGGTACATATGTTTTATATATACCTAAATTTAGCAAGCGCATTATATATACCAGTGTATTAAAGTGTATTTACAACTTCAAAACGGTGTAATATACTTATATTGACACAAGTTTTGAAACAACACAACACAGGAAATATGTCTCCCTTTATGCCGCCTCTCTTGTGACATATCTTATTAATTATTATACAGTTTTATTCACTTAGTTATTAGCCTTCACTCCCCTTTTATAATTTACCGCGCCTCAGGGAGAAGCCCCGGAGCAGTTATCATCATAAAACCCCGTGACCTGCGGGGGATCGCGCTCCAAATTACTTGAGGGAAGTTTCCTTCACGTCACTGATATTATGAGTAAAAGGAATTTACAACACAGAGTAATAACAGTTTTATTTACTACTGTCTGTATTAGGGACGTCATTATTAAAATAATCGATATCTTTTGAGTGTATTGTATAATTTAATAAAAGTACGACAAAAGAATGACATGTAATACCATAATGAGATTTGTGGGTTTGTTTAATGTTTATTATGTAATGTGCGTTCACTTAAAAAAGTCGTAACAAACTGAAATTTGGATTATTTAGACGGTTTGAAGCACCATGTTTCGTTTAGGACTTTAATCTGCAAAAATTGAAATAAACCTACGTTAACTAGATAGACGGTATTTTATAGCTTAGTTAACAGTTTGATGAGTTTGGAACGTTACATATTAAAACGTGAAAAATACCAATCATGTATATGAATACGCTGAAAGCAAAGGATAAATAACAAGAAGATAATCTCAAAAAAGCGATAAATCTGTTAGACTTGACCTCTATGTCTAGACGCGCCTCCATATGACTATGTAGATGCTTGAGCGGGCTGAATTCACCAAACCTATGAAGGCTCTAATTCTAACCCACGTCACACAGGAAAATAAAAAATAAAAAAATGGTTTACAAACTCATTAACCCATCCAGACATCCATCCATTCTTACTATTGTAGTAACACTACGGTGCCTACCTGTGTCTGTCTATCTGTCAGTTTGTGGACCTGTTCTATTCAAAAAAACTTTTCGTGTTCCCACAAAAAACCCTTAGCCGATTAAGCTGACATTTTGCATATAATCAGCTAATATATCTGAGTTACATAGGCTAGGTCTCTCTGCATTTTTAACAATTTTGTAATTTGTACCATAGAAATATAACATTTTATTTAATACAAAATCAGTATTTTATTATTCTTGAGTTACTATTTGCAACAAAAAGTTACAAACACAATGAACACTATGAAAATTGTTTGGACAAAACTCCCATATTGAGATTATTCTTTTGTCTTCACTGATACAATTTGCACCGACGTCTCCCTCTCTTTGATCTTACTTATTTGGGGGAGCCAACCCCAGTACAAGTAATCAACCTAAGACAGCACTGATCCGGATTAATCCTGTCATGTTATTATAATAAGAATCAGTTTTAAATAATGTTGCCTAACGTACTCTTCTAAGGCGTATGTTTATGTGTGTATTGAGTAATATAAATGCAATAATTTTAGAATTTATACATTTTTAATTGTTGGTTGTATAGTCTTAATTTTTCACTCTGTTCGCTAAAGACTGGACATAGAAGCTACACTTAAGAAACTGGATATTAGATTGATGATTTAAATGTTGGTAGTGAAGTTATTACGTTTGGGCAGTTACCAAATCGATTCCAGTTTGATAAATCGTTTCAATTATTTACTAAAATTCCTCTAGTAATGAATTAGTATCAAATATGCCATACACTAAGAAATTGGATTTAAATTTCACTGATGTTTGTGTTGGCATAAGTGATTCATCATGTACAGAACATATAACTTGTGTACACAATGACAAGAACAAAATTATAAGCACGACAACAAAATATTAAAGTCAAATTTAATTTGTACCTTCTCCCCAGATACGTGCACTTGAAGAATTATTTCGTCATGATGGTGACTTAAAGTTTGTTAGCGATGTATTGTTTCAATGCGTTTTAAGCTGACCTAAAATGAAATTTCCGCAGTGCTCAAACAGCTATTACTGTCTGTTCATATGAGTAGAGATCATTAAGCCACGATTATTCTATTTTGAAAAGTGAACAAGTCTGGGGTTCGCAGATTGTGATGACTTTCCTCAAAAATAAATTCACCATTATTTAAAGAGAGGGGAACAAACCCATCGTAGTGATTAGAAGGCGTAATAGGAGGACGTCAAGTATATTGGCAAATTATAGGATATAAAAAATTCACCCAAAACGGAAAATGTAAAATTAGTCACACTAGCGCAATCATAATACTATATAAGTCCGTTAAATGAGTTATATGGACATACGAATATTGTTAAAAGTTTGTAATACAAGCAAGAAGGAAAAAGCAAAAAATATTTCGAAATCACAGAAAACTATTAATATGTAGCAGTACTGTTAAAAAGTGTCTTCACTTTATTCAGATGTTAAATTTAGCTTTAAAATCGGATCACGCTGTCTTGTGATAAACTAGTTTGAGGTACATCAAGCAACAATTAATTAAACAACCCACCTTTGAATAACGCAAGCGTCTTACGTGAAGGCATATTCCCAGCTGTGCGCCGTCAAGCCCTTGTAGATGTCTACGTTTGGATAATTAGTTTAAATATGTTTCAGTAAATTGTCACATTGACATTGATGGATAAAATGGTAAATATTGAGATTTTTTATAAAATTTAGTAAAAATCTCCTCTTTGAAATATGTAATAGTTACCAAATCGTATTTTCGTTACGTCACATTGGCAAAAGAGTAAATATTGAGATTTTCATAAAATTTAATAAAATTATACTTATTACCTACTTGTCAAATATCCACATTCAGTAACCATAATGTCATACATTCTTTGAATTTAGGTTGTTTAGTGCATTTCAGTTGTTATTTATGAGTTGTTAAGGCATGTCAATTGAAAATTGTCACAATTTATGTTAAAAATAAAAATATTTAAACGTAACCACTAATTATAATAGATTAATCACATGTATTCAATTACTAAACGTTTTATAACAATCGCTGAAAACCGGTGTTCTGTACTCCACCAACACTCTTTACACTAACAGCGGTCAAGCTATTTTTAACAGTAAAACAAACGGAGAAAGATTTAAAAACATGCAATTGTTCAGTCAATGACAGAAATAATTAGTTTACAACTGTGAGAACTCAGGGGACAGAAAAGTCACTGTTATTTCTTTCTGGACTTATTCACTTTGTTGGATTATTATCGCGGCTTTCCCCTCTTTGTTTGATCCTGTGTGGGGCTTCGCCCCCCTAAACTAATAACCATAAGACTTAGTCACCTTATATACTTTATGAGGAGGAATGAAGACAAAGTAAATATTAAACCACCTTTCCTCATGGCTATATTAATTTGTGGTAATCAGAAATGTGCTTTGTAATTTAATTTGTAAAAACAACTTACAATCATATTATGAAAAATGTTTTGTATTTCCTTTATAAATGAATTGAAAGTACAACAAAATTTGCACTTAAATAGCGACTATATAATTGATCAAAGTAAATAGTTTATTTCTTAATTATTAAAAGTCGTATTATTATTTTTGCAGAAAGGTTCATGCAGTTTACGATATGCACAAAACTTCAAGGTTGTTAATTAATTAAAACATTCCATATTCAATAAATTCCATAAATGTATTTATTATTTTAATTTACCATTATGTTTGATTTTTTTTAACATGTAAGAAGAAAGTTCGAAAAAGAAACAGTCGGTGGTCATGCAACATTAACAAAGTACTTGACAACAATGTTAGTTTAAATATAATACAGAGTTATACAGCGATTTAAATCTTTACAATGATGTTTTAAAAATCTGTAATAATTAATATTGTGAATCCGTATCAAATACTTGGAAAGGACGAGATCCATAAACCTACCTCCAATTTAGATGTGATGCTGTTCATATTTTACTTAAAAATTCAGATATTGAGCTTAACAATGAAGAGGCGAATTCGTGTTATTGTAGCCCTTCCGAGCCTGCTAAGTCCTTAAGAGGCTTGTGCTCGTTCTAAATCTTCTAAGCTTCCTGGTTTTCCAGCCTATATTCCCCTGTTATTGAAAACTAATTTTACAATCGTTCAGTTATATCTTCCAAGTCTTTTCCAAAGTACTACAAAACACCCTGTTGTTTCATTTATACCATCAGTTCTGAGGTAAACTATTATCTGTTTCCTTCATACAAAGACTAGAAATGGGACGAAAAGTCATCCGAGAGTTTAGTCACCCGTTTAAAAGGAAGTAAAGAATTCGCTCAGCCAGTTGACATTCAGTGCAAAGAATGTAATAAACGAACAACGGCGGCCACAAGTGCCAATTACTTGGCCGTCGCTAAACAGGTGAGTCCCTTTGGCAAGCTAATGCCACTTGACGGTCTTTGCCACCTTTGTCACTTTCATCCACTGCTCGGCGCTCAGCGCTCACACTCCCGACCCGACACACGCCGACTCTTTAACTTGAGAGCGTCTAAAGATATCACTAACCAAGAGACAAGGTACAGGAGACTGACAGGGTTAATGTGGCAATCGAGATTTTATACACACATTGTTTTGATTTCGATGTCTTGCGAGATCATTAGTAAGTGCTTTGATATTGTTGCACAACTATTATATAATATTGCACATTTTTAATTTTGTTAATTGATAATACGAAGTCTAAGAAACAAGTTGTAACTTAAGTTATACTGTATGGAGAAGTTATCAATTAAAAATATATACTTTAATTTGTTTATACAAAGTTAGAAACTTCCTCGTCTTTCTGTCATTTGATTACTTCAGGTTGGCCTATTGTCTCCTATTCGTAAAATACATGTGGCATGAACTATACTCTTATAAAAACATTATCTTCATTCATGTTTACAGGAATATAACTGAAAGTATTATGATCAGTTCGGTTGTTGATACATGTAATGAGCCCACATTTTCTGGGAAATATTTAGTATATTTTTATATGGTCGGTCTTAAACTATAATATAGGAGATTTTCCAAGGTTTCATTAATATTATGCAACTATAGGCAAAGCCTGGCGGGTATTACTTATCACTCGAGTGTTAGACTGCCCATGTACATTGTCAGATTGGCATCGGCAGCTGATTGGCATTGTTGTGGTGGACACGAGATCATCACCTGCATCAGACCACCCCCGTCGCGCGTTCTGCCCTACCTGGCCCTGGCCTTAGGGGAGGGCACCTGACTGTAAACAGATGCATCATCGTCGTGCCGATCACGTCAACCTACTAAATCAAAAGCCGACCTCATGTAATAACCGAGGCCTCCTGCCCCCGACGTATAAACTGAAATGGATTATTGGGGTAATATCGACCATTACGGGGCATCTGCTATCCCCGCATCTGGCCAATTTGCCACCCCCGGTCAGGTACTGTAAGTAATGGCTCGGGGTCTGCGGACACTAGGGTGGGACTGTCAAGACCATTGTTCTCGCTGCGAATCATCTGTTTATCGGGGGACTGTGTCGACTCAAATATATATGTCTGTTACATACCGGATATGGGATTATTCCGCTTTACAGGATTAGGTTTCGATATAATGGCAGTAGTCTGACAATTTCCTAGACCTTAATCCCCTTAGCTATGGTTTCATACTACACATTCGTTGTAGGGGTATTGTACTAAACTGTTTTCTTTCGAGATATATGGATTTGTATGCTTTTGAGGTACATATTGTTTAGGTTTCTTAAAATATCAACCCAGGACCACCGATCATTGTTGCCAACTAAGTTTAAGAAACTTAAAGTCCCTAATTAGTGTTGAAAAAAACATAAAGTTAAAATTGATACTGATAAATCTAGAAATACCGTTAAAAACAAACAACTGTTTAAATAGGTGTTTGGAGGTTACAGAAAGAACTACTACTACCAAAATACCTACTAAAATCTTCTTATAGTTCAATCACAGAGCCATGATACCCGTAAGCAAAATCAGCATTTAGCCTTTAGTATTAGCGATAAGGTACGCATTCTAATACTTAATTATATACAAAAATAAACTATTCTCCTTATCCAATACACTCGTGTTACATTAAGAATAAAATGATAAATTATTTTAGTAGACAAAAAAGTACTCACTTTTCTTGACGAGGAGACAACGTTTCAACAAACTTTTCTTTTACGATGTAGTAAACGTAATCTTTTATACTTCTGCAATAACTTATGATTTCTATTATTACTAGTATATTCTTTGAAATTCAATGGGGAGTTTAAAGACCTATTTTAAATAAGATATGACTGACGGAGTGAATATTTTTCAATCACATTTTTTAAAAACGTTTTACTTTTATAATTGTTTCTTAAAACGTTATAACAGTGACGATAATTTTGCATTATGAAAAAAAAATCAGTGGAAGGCGAAATGTCCTTGTGAAAATTCAAAATATCCTGACCTAATCATAAATATTTTAATGGTTCAGTAATGTACAGGTATAAGATTAAAACATATAGATAGCGATCAAATTTACGATTACAAAAGTTGCTAATTAATCTGAGTAAAAATATTGTTTATTCTCACCAACTGTATATGAGTTTTCTAAGCTGGATTTGTTTTTATGTTAAATAAATTTATTGAAGTCCATTATTTAATAGTTTTTTTTTACATTCTGAGAAACAGTTATAGTACCAAGCAAAACAATAACTATTATAGTTTTGTAAATAGGGTCAATCACCATCCATTCAGTAATTCAGTTGGTTCCGAAATTACAATCACAATGTTTTTAGCGAATTTCCCCTATAGGGAAGAAGCTATTACCGTAGGTCTCATGGTAAGACTTAAGCCCGAGACCATGATAACTTTTTGTTTTGAGGTCCCCAGATGCCAAAAACACTATTCGTTCAAATTTATATTATGTATATATATATATATATATATATATATATATATATATATATATATATATATGTCTATATATGTGTCCGTTAACACGATAACTTGAGTAAAAAACGTCCGATTTTGATGAAATTTGGCTCAAATGTGTAAAATGACATTCATGACTTTAAGTTCGAAAACCATAAAAATCGGACCATGGGAAGGGGGGTTTATGGGGGTTTTAAATTTTCCAAAAATCAGTTTTTTGCATTTTTCACCCTACAATTTTTAAAAAACTTAATTTTGGTTTTGACCATGTTATTGAGCTTAAAAAAACAAATAATTTAGTATTCTGAATTATTAACCTAGGTTAAGTGGTTGCAGAGAAAATCCAAAAAAACCTGCTCATAAAATCTCCCATGTTAATCTTATGGGAAAAAGGTTTTTGGCTTTTCCTCAGTTTATTTTAATGTAAACTTCACATTTGCTTTTACCAATCTGTTCAGTTCCACAAAACAATCATTTTGGTGTTTAAATTGTGATTCTACGCCCAACCGTTGCAGAGATATTCGAAGTGCTAAACACAGTACGTTGTCCAATGTTATCCTTATGGAGAATAAATAAAATTTGATATTTTGATTATTTATTAATGTATGTTGATGAAACTTAGTATGTGGCTTCAAGTAGTACTGGTATATTGATATTTGCACCAAAAATTGATTTTTAGTTGATAATTCCCGTAGCAGCAAACCTGCGTACTCAGCCCCCACGTTATTCTTATGGAGAATAAGTAAAATGTACTGACTCCCTTAATTATGAACATAAATTAATAAAACTTGGTATGTAGCTTTACTTGGTTGAGTTATATTGATAATTATATAAAAACCCATTTTTCTGTTCCTTGTTGCGGCAAACCTGCTTTCTCAGCCCCCATGTTATTCTTATGGAGAATAACTAGAATGTCATATATCGGTTATTTATGATTGAATATCGATGAAACTTAGTATGTGGCTTCGCCTAGTTAAATTCTATTTATTTTGCATAAAAACCAATTGTTTCTGTTCCTTGTTTCAGCAAACCTACATACTCATTACCAATGTTATTCTTATGGAGAATAATTAAAATCGCTTATATGTGAATATATTTTTATGAAACTTGGTTTGCGGCTTTATGTGGAATTCAGGCAAATATTATGCATTGGAAATTCGCTGAGTCCGCAGGTTTGCTGCGACGGGGGTATTTTGGTCAGTCACACTCTTTGAATAACACAATTATATACCATGTTTTGACATTCTTTGAATTTACATTTCATGGCAGTTTGAACCTGAGTTACCGGTATACTCTTTTGTGAACAATTTGGCCAAGTATCTGTCTGTAGTAAATATGTTATTTGTTATAGGGTCTATAGTAGATAAAGTTAAGAGTAATTTAATTTATTAAAGGAAATTATGCATACCGTATCAATAGGGCAATTATTTTATTTCTAGCAGTTCTAAACAAATTTCATTTCATATTTTAACTAACCTACATTCACTTAATTTAACTCATCGTTATATAAATGACAGAATTAAATCCAATAACATATTTTTTCCCTGTTACAGTAGAAGAAGTAGTTTATAAAACCATATATAATTAAAACTAACATAGAGCAAATTAAATTGATAACGTGCTGAAATATAGCTAGCTTTCCTTGCGTGCAGCATTTAATTATCGACATTAAATTAGGAGCTGTCTATATAATGGTAGTGCGGTGAATTTGTTGCACTTGCCAAGTAATTTAATTAAAAATAGTCACGTATCCTCTTAGCGTAATGAAGTTATTAAAAGCTTAATTGGATGGCGAAATAATACTTATACTATGTACGGGCTACTTTATTGAATACTGTAAATTATATTAGTGTAATAACCGGGTAAAGTAATGGTATAAGCAATAGCAGGCTGAGCAGACCGCCCCGGGCCACTTGTATGTTAATTAACCAGAATCTAATTCAGGTCTATATCTTGGAGTACTTCCAAAGTAATTAATTCATGTTTCAAATGAACCTGTCTTGTGCAAAATATTCCCTTATGAGCTCGCACCCCAGGAGTATTTACAGTCTTGGCAGCTCACGGCTGTATCGAGTAGGAGTGTAGCAAGCAGTGGGATAGCTTTAGCTTGAAACTTAGGTATAACACTGTACACATCTAACTAACAAAGAACATCATATATTTTGTTAATGTTCTTTCATTTTAAGGTGTATGGTTCCACATTATATATAACATCAATGATTTAATATTTAAATGTGAGGCGAAAGGCACATCTATAATAAATACATGCAAATAATGTTGCGTTATACTTTTTTATTTCTGCGATCTTAGATATGACATCTACACAAAACACTTCCCGGTATTATGTCTTTTACAGGTTTTAAGATTTGTTTATAATACCCCGAACGAAATGTATATATATACAAAACGTGATAACACTGCTCTATTAAAGACAAAAATACAATGACCTCGAAGAGTGATTAATGTTAAAATATTGAATTAATATGTATCTAAAATCCTGCAATAATTTAATGGCTGAATTTCTTCAGTTATAATTGGCTTAAGACCGTGAAAATTATTATAGTAAGTTTAATTGCGTAGTGTAGTGCAGACGTAAACTTGATACTCCTAATAAGACTGAAAAATAAATAAATCAACTGTCCATCAGTTTAAAGTTGATATATTTTTCAATGTTCTATTTTATTTAACGGTTTATTGTGTTTGTCCATAGGTTTTAACCTTCCACAACTTTACAATACTTATTTTACTTAATGTGTTGTAGTCCTGGTCTTAATCTTATCATGTCTATAAGTCTCAAGAACTTATACTATTATCAATATTTATTATTCATAATACTTTTTTGAGGATGATGTAATTTTATCAGACAGGGTATGTGCGCTAGAGGGGATTTATTCATTCTATTTGCCTCCTGGGTTGATTGTATGACTTAAGGAATAAGGATAAATACCTTGTCGTCATCAATCCACTAGTTTAAAAGATGACAAGATGGGACTAGTTTTGTCCCATTATCAAATCTTGATGTATCAGAGAAAATACTGTCGTTGTTAGTTTAAAAACATTTCATAGTAACCACAAACTTGTACTGACACAAAGAAACATTAAACATTTAAAACATTTATAAAATGCACAATGAGTGTGCACATTATTTCCAATGTGTGGCCGGCCAAGGCTCTTGAGGTCTTGCCTTGAGTCTGCTCTTGTCCTTCCCATGTGCAGCCGGCCAAGGACAAGAGCACACTCAAGGCAAGACCTCAAGAGCCTTGGCCGGCCACACATTGGAAATAATGTTCTCACTCATTGTGCATTTTATAAATGTTTTAAATGTTTAATGTTTCTTTGTATCAGTACAAGTTTGTGGTTAGTGTGAAATGTTTTTAAACTTAAGACGACGGTATTCTCTTCTGAGGTACATCAAGATTTGATAACGGGACAAAACTAGTCCCGAAACTAGTAATCTTTTAAACTAGTGGATTGATGACGACAAGGTAGGTAGCCTTATTTTTTAAGTTAGGGGGATTGCCACTTACATAGGATACATCGGATGTATGTGGAAGGAAATTCAAATGTGGAAGATTGTACTAATCCAAACTAATTATTACTTTCACTTTGATTTGAATAGTAGTACTTTATGACTATAGCATATTGGTATGTATAAGTAATACTACAGTATCGCCACTTTATACCCTGCTAGCGAGGTCGGCCGCTGGAGGGTTGCGGGATTGTAGAGACCCTCTAGCGGGCGCGGCGGAACCACGGTGGGGTAGTCACACCCCGACTTACCCCAAATCAGCGCCAGAACACGACTTGGCTCTTCGCCGCAATCCGCTATTGTGTGTTGTTTATCACGGCTTGGCTCACTGTCAACAATAACACTCCTCACCCACTTTGTTTTCTTTTACCTCATCCGGCCAATATTGTTTGGCGGCCGTTGGCGTGGAAATTCTATTGTGGAAAATCCTAGTACGATTTTTGATGAGGTCCATTATATCTGATATTGTATATTTTCTGTCGGTGCAATTTGACACCAGTGTTTTCCTACTCGTCTTTTAAGAAGTTTTTATATTTAACACTCTTATCAGCTTGTAAACACGCTTGGAAATATGCAATTCATGTTGACTAAACTTCAATCGGTTGCTGTAGGAACGTTGTTTACAACGTATTAAATATCATAATAAAAATCTGTACATGTAGTCGGTAGAATTTGAAGTGGCTCAAAATCCACAATAAGAATGGTCTTTCAAGAATTATCGTAGTGGCACAAAAGAAATTTGGTTTAGAAGCAAAAGCCGATTATCATACGAATGCGTAAAACCTTTCTTATTTTTAAATAGTAATAAAACAGATTTGTGCCCATCAAACACTATATATAATTTAAAGTATCTTTTTAACAAAATTAAGTAAATTTTAAATTAAAAAATTCTTTTTAGCGAATTTCCCCCATAGGGAAGAAGCTACTACCTTAGGTCTCATTGTAAGACTTAAGCCCGAGACCATGATAACTTTTTGTTTTGAGGTCCCCAGAAGCCAAAAACACCATTCGTTCAAATTTACATACGTGTGCGTGTATGTGTGTGTGTGTGTGTGTGTGTGTGTGTGTGTGTGTGTGTGTGTGTGTGTGTGTGTGTGTGTGTGTGTGTGTGTGTGTGTGTGTGTCCGTAACTCGATAAATTTAAAAAAATCCGATTTCGATTAAACTGGGTACGAACGTGTAAAGCGGCATTCATGACTTTAAGTTCGAAGACTAGAAATATTGGACCATGGGAAGGGAGTTTTTACTTTTCCAAAAATCGGTTTTTAAAATTTTTTACACTAAAATTTTTAAAACACTCATTTTTGGTTAAAGCCGTTTTATAGAGATAAAAAAAAAAACAAATAATTATGGTATTTTGAATTATTAACCTAGGTTAAGTGGTTGCAGAGAAAATCCATGTTAATCTTATGGGAAAAAGGTTTTTAGCTTTTCCACAGTTTATTTTACTATAAACTTCACATTTGCTTTTACCAATCGGTTCAGCTCTGCAATAAAATCATTTTGGTGTTTAAATTGTGATTCTACGTCCATTCGTTGCAGAGATATTCGAAGTGCTAAACAAAGTGCGTTGTCCAATGTTATCCTTATGGAGAATAAATAAAGTTTGATACCTCGATTATTTATGAATGTATATTGGTGAAACTTGGTATGTGGCTTCAACTAGAACTCGTATATTGATATTTGCACAATCAAATTATCATTTTTTAATGTCCCTATAGCAGCAAACCTGCATACTTAACCCTATTCTTATTCTTATGAACAATAATTAAAGTTTAATATCTCCCTAGATTATAAACATAAATGATTAAAACTTGATACGTATCCTCACTTGGTTAAGTTATATTAATAATTGCATAAAAACACGTTTATTAATTTCTTGTTGCAGCAAACCTGCATACTCAGCTCTAATGTTATTCTTATGGAGAGTAAATAAATTGCTATGTATCACTTATTTATAAATGTATTTTTATGAAACTTGGTAAATTGCTTTATGTGGTAGTGAGAAATACATGCCTTGGAAATTCGCTTAGTATGCAGGATTGCTGCAACGGGGTTTTTTATTTTATAATACAATACTTGGGATTCTGAAAATATGTTTTTGCAAAAATAATTCTTATCATGCCAAGAAGTTATGTATTAACTACTTTATTTCCTTTGCAAATCAATATTAAGAAAGTTAAATGTTCAAATCTTACAGCACCTTACAGCACAGTCCAGAAAAACTGAATATTCCTTCATAGAGATAAAAACATCTTACATAGAGCCGGTTACTCTGTTATGCAAAGTGACTAAGGGGAATTTTATTAAGTGACGTGTAATTTATAACTATTCTAAAAGAATCTCGATAGTTATAAACTGAGAGCAATTAAAGTGATGCACTATGATAAATGACTTGCCAGGTATGTTGATGAGTGCTGTAAAGCGGCGAGATGGCGGGATGGAGTTTATGATGTTTACTGGCATCTGCGTGATGAAGTTGTTGCAGTTTATGGCTCGGCCAAGAGTGCGAAGTGGTCCTCGGCCCCGGGGGTCTGGTGAGGCCGGCGTCGGAACAGTCTTGTGCGATGTGGTCCTCGGCCCTGGGGGGACTGGTGAGGCCGGAGTCGGAACAGTCTTGTGCAAAGTGGGTTTGGCCCCGGGGGGGACTGGTGAGGCCGGCGTCGGAACAGTCTTGTGCAAAGTGGTCCTCGGCCCTGGGGGGACTGGTGAGGCCGGAGTCGGAACAGTCTTGTGCAAAGTGGTCCTCGGCCCTGGGGGGACTGGTGAGGCCGGAGTCGGAACAGTCTTGTGCAAAGTGGGTTCGGCCCCGGGGGGACTTGTGAGGCCGGCATCGGAACAGTCTTGTGCAAAGTGGTCCTCGGCCCTGGGGGGACTGGTGAGGCCGGAGTCGGAACAGTCTTTTGCAAAGTGGGTTCGGCCCCGGGGGGGACTGGTGAGTCCGGCGTCGGAACAGTCTTGTGCAAAGTGGGTTCGGCCCCGGGGGAACTGGTGATGCCACCGTCGGAACAGTCTTGCGCAAAGTAGTCCTCATCCCGGGGGGGCCGGTGAGGCCGGCGTTGGAACAGTCTTGTGCAAAGTGGGTTCGGCCCCGGGGGGACTGGTGAGGCCGGCGTCGGAACAGTCTTGTGCGACGTGGTCCTCGGCCCCGGGGGGGACTTGTGAGGCCGGCATCAGAAGAGTCTTGTGCAAAGTGGGTTCGGTCCCGGGGGGACTGGTGAGGCCGGCGTCGGAACAGTCTTGTGCAAAGTGGGTTCGGCCTCAGCGGGACTGGTGATGCCGGCATTGGAACAGTCTTGTGCAAAGTGGGTTCGGCTCCGGCGGGATTGGTGATGCCACCACCGGAACAGTCTTGTGCAAAGTAGTCCTCATCCCCGGGGGGACCGGTGAGGTGGCGTCGGAACAGTCGTGTGCAAAGTAGTCTGTATCCCCGGGGGGACCGGTAAGGTGGCGTCGGAACAGTCTTGTGCAAAGTAGTCCTTATCCCCGGGGGGACTGGTGAGGTGGTGTTGGAACAGTCTAGTGCAAAGTAGTCCTCATTTCCGGGGGGGGACCGGGGAGGCTGGCGTCGGAACAGTCTTGTGCAAATTTGGTTCGGCCCCGGGGGTACTGGTGAGGCGGTGTCGGAACAGTCTAGTGCAAAGTAGTCCTCATCACCGGGGGGACCGGTGAGGCGGTGTCGGAACAGTCTAGTGCAAAGTAGTCCTCATCCCCGGGGGGACCGGTGAGGCGGTGTCGGAACAGTCTTGTGCAAAGTAGTACTCATTCCTGGGGGGACCGGTGAGGCGGTGTCGGAACAGTATTGTGCGACGTGGTCCTCGGCCCCGGGGGGACCGGTGAAGCCGCCCTCGGAACAGTCTTGTGCGAAGTGGTCCTCAGCCCCGGGGGGACTGGTGAAGCCGCCCTCGGAACAGTCTTGTGCGAAGTGGTCCTCAGCCCCGGGGGGACTTGTGAGGACGCCGTCGGAACAGTCTTGTGCGAAGTGGTCCTCATCCCCGGGGGGACCGGTGAGGCGTCGTCGGAACAGTCTTGTGCAAAGTAGTACTCATTCCTAGGGGGACCGGTGAGGTGGTGTCGGAACAGTATTGTGCGACGTGGTCCTCGGCCCCGGGGGGACCGGTGAAGCCACCCTCGGAACAGTCTTGTGCGATGTGGTCCTCGGCCCTGGGAGGACTGGTGAAGCCGCCCTCGGAACAGTCTTGCGCGAAGTGGTCCTCAGCCCCGGGGGGACCGGTGAGAACGCCGTCGGAACAGTCTTGTGCGAAGTGGTCCTCAGCCCCGGGGGGACTGGTGAAGCTGGCCTCGGATCAGTCTTGTTCGAAGTGGTCCTCAGTCCCGGGGTACTGGTGAGGCCGCCGGCCGTCGGAACAGTCTTGTGCGAAGTGGTCCTCAGCCCCGGGGGGACCGGTGAAGCCGCCTTTGGAACAATCTTGTGCGAAGTGGTCCTCAGCCCCAGGGGGACCGGTGATGCCGCCGTCGGAACAGTCTTGTGCGAAGTGTTCCTCAGCCCAGGGGGGACCGTTGATGCCGCCGTCGGAAGAGTCTTGTGCGAAGTGGTTCTCAGCCCTGGGCGACCGGTGAAGCCGCCCTCGTAACAGTCTTGTGCGAAGTGGTCCTCAGCCCCGGGGGGACTGTTGATGCCGCCGTCGGAACAGTCTTGTGCGATGTGGTCCTCAGCCCCGGGGGGACAGGTGAAGCTGGTCTCGGATGAGTCTTGTGCGAAGTGGTCCTCAGCCCCGGGGGGACTGTTGATGCCGCCGTCGGAAGAGTCTTGTGCGAAGTGGTCCTCAGCCCCGGGGGACCGGTGAAGCCGCCCTCGGAACAGTCTTGTGCGAAGTGGTCTTCAGCCCCGGGGGGACTGTTGATGCCGCCCTCGGAACAGTCTTGTGCGATGTGGTCCTCAGCCCCGGGGGGACTGGTGAAGCTGCCCTCGGAACAGTCTTGTGCGAAGTGGTCCTCAGCCCCGGGGAACCGTTGATGCCGCCGTCGGAACAGTCTTGTGCGGAAAATGGACTGCTTTGCTGCGAGAGACCCTACAGTACTCAGCCAGTGTACCGTTTGCCTCAGTTTGATTTACACCGTAACATAGACTTTAGGTGGGATCGTATACACCGCATAAAAAGAGAATGTTCCAATTTGAAAGTAAAATTTTATTTTTATAATTATATTTTTACTTAATTACTCTGGTAGTTATTTCATTACATGTACCATTACTTTTTGCCTTTTATTGCCATAACACACGTACAAGTATAAACAAAAATATTATAGCGGACAAATAATAACTGATTGCGGTAAAATAAATAAAAACTGTTTATTGCTTGGATATTTTATTTCTTATAATGAAATATTCTTAAAAAATATTTGTAATAACGTATCACGTTTTTAATAATTTATTATTAATTTAACGTACCGATGAATACAATTTTGTATTCGTGATAATTGCACGTAGTTTTTCATTATTAATGTATTTTACTAGTGGAATTACGATAAAATTAATACATTAAGTAATTTTCAGTCATCAAACTTGCAATGGCTTGAATATCTGATGTAATAATATTCTATATCCACATTGGTAATGCTTGTGATTTATGAAATGGACGACCACTGCCTTGATCTATCGTTCAATTTAGTTCCGGTCTGGCAAAATATATTCATTGGGATATTAAACGGGTTGTGGCGCAGCGATCTTGTAAATCATTAGTAACACCAACCGTTGATCTTACTTTCACGATTAGCTTTGTTAGATGCTTTCTCAATATTATTTCGAATTATTTCAAAGTGAACCAACTAATCAAATGAAAGTGATGAAGTGTCATAACATGCCTTAATTGTTCTCACAATATAAACATAAACCCTTCAAAATTTCGTTTATTGTATTTGATGTAAATTATGTTTAAAGCGATTGAGTACATTACAGACCGCTAGACTACTCTTGGCTTGCAATGCATACAAAACCTTTGGCGTAGGAGGTGATACTATTACTTATTTAATGCGTCTGAACAAATCATACCTACAAAATAGTTATGCAAACAGTTCAATGCTTTAGAGAAGAGATTGGCCAGGACGAGATTCTAAGCTCAGTAAATCAACGGTAAATATAAATGTGGAACTTTCCCAGTTGCTTTTAAATATCGCTATTGTTACGCTGGCGTGCATGGATAGAATTATCAACGGTTGCCGTCACGTTTGATGTTGACACGGAATGTTTGTTCGTAACAGTGTAATTTAACCGCAAATTGCACACGTCACTTTGAATTATTTTGGTTTCAATCACGAAATGGTGAACACAATATTACTCATTCCCAATTTTCTTTAAATCACAATGGTTAAATAAATTCCATTTGTAACATTTGTATATTTTATTCGTTATACAAAAGGTTTTCTGTATCATATCTCTGTTAATAATAGCTGAATAAAAGCAAGCATAATTAACATAAATATCCATATTTATCTCTGTCTGTTTTAGTTTTCTCGGTTGACTACTTCCTTCTAATAAACTGTATTGTGAATTCGTTTTGATTCGCCTCTCTGAACGCTGATAAAAGAGTATCTTCTACTAACTCACACTACATTCTTTCATATTAAATTTTTTTGATTGAGCTATATCCTCTGAAATAACGAAATACCCTTTGAATTTGAATACATTTCCTTCACAGGACAAAAGTCGCAGGAAGAGTATTATTAAACTACAAGTATGTTACCGTTACTTTTTATTCTAAAGTGCTAAGTCGGACATAATTATCCTCCCGGAATAATATAATACACGTAATATATATACACGTTACATAAATCTATGCGTAAAAGTTGGATTAAATTATGAATAAGTTAGACAAAACATTGTCATTAGCGTGACCCATATGGAGGTGGCATTCATTAGCATAGATATTAGAATACCTGTTCTCTGCTAGCGCAACGAACAAAGCAACGTATTTGATGACTTCAATTGCATTATCGATGTTTATCTACAGCCAACTCAATAGAGCCTCAACCTATTGAACTTGCACATGGATTATTATTAATTTTTTTTATTTTCTAATAAAAACTTGCGAAAGAGATGAGCCCTGATTTTTAAACAACTGACATGTATAACTTACATAACTTTCTAAACATCATACAGCAATAAAATTACAGCATTTTCATAAATATTTATGAATAATAGTTTTGTACAATGCAGTTTTTGGACTTGTATAAGTTGGGGTTTAATAATCGAAATTCTAAAAGGTTTTTTAATTTCAAAAATATAACAATATATGACTATTTGAATACTTTTTTGTGTCAAGGTGTATATAAAGGCAGATGCAGAAATAGAAATAGATATAGAAATGAGGTTTATGAAAGTAAATATGGTTAAGGAAAACTTAAACTCACGAAATACTAATACTTTCACGAAACTAATACGATCTTGTTTGCTAAATGAATTGTAATAAACTGTATTGTTGTAGAGTGTTCATGAACACATAACGTGTAGGGGTAAGATATGTATTTCTAAGCTTTGATAAGATATTATCTTTTATTATTTCGTCGTTAATATTATACTATTACATATTTTATACGTTTTAACATCGTATATAAATACTACTTTATAACAACTATATGTACTAACCATTTATATTAAATAAATAACTAAACTTGACTTAAAGAGTTACAAAAATCACTTACTTGTTTGGATTTTGGTCCTTCAGAAACACATATATTCCTTTCCTCTATACTCTATTAGCAATAAGTTAGGAATGTTGACAATGGGAACATAAAGAGATGATCTCTCGCTTGAGTTGAGACGTGGCGAAGTTTGCGATAAACATGATACAATAGACCGGATCCCGGCCAAGAGCTGAGTCGTGTTGGGAGTGATACAAGGGCAGCTCGGCCTGTGACCAGCCACTGTGGTTCCGCCGCGACCCTCGTCCATCTACTGCTACAAACTTCCTCATGAGTAATATCGCATCACGGTTCGACTTAACCCAAACATTCAGTTATATTTATGGTAAAGACTTTATTGTGTTAAAATTAAATCAAACTATAAACAATCCAGTAAATCTAAAATACTCGGATGATTCAGACTTGTTTTAGACTTTCGGATGGTTGTTGTAAACTATACAGTTATTGAAAGCTACAGCAGATATGTTTTTTAAATTGTAAATTCAGTAGAGAAAAACAATTTTTTTAAATTAGTTAAACTAACTATGAGAAGTTATAATTGAGGATGTTACTGGCCGCATTTCGAGTCATGAACATCGTTTTTATAAAGGTGTTACTAATAATCAAGAAGTTATAGAAGTTAAAACACATGTACTAATTGTATTTACATAGTAGGTTACAAATAGATTTTGTATTTTTTGCGTGATATTATCACAAACAGATAATAATGTTTAATCTGAACATCGTTTTTATAAAGGTGTTACTAATAATCAAGAAGTTATAGAAGTTAAAACACATGTACTAATTGTATTTACATAGTAGGTTACAAATAGATTTTGTATTTTTTGCGTGATATTATCACAAACAGATAATAATGTTTAATCTGTGGACATTCAAAAAAGTAATACTATTTTTAAAGGTAGAATTTTACACGTTGCCTGTGTTATTCGCAACAGTCAAAGAGGTATTTTGCAATTAACTACTGCTTGTAGGATGATAAGTGATAAAATATAAGTTTTAACAGTAAAAAACGTAGAATTGTAATGTGGTGTTTTTATAAAGGCAGGTTCTAAATGTTTAAATGACAAACATTAAAAAAATAAGTAGTAATATAAAATATAAAATGTGAGGTAACTCTTTAGGGTTTAGGGGATGAATTATATTCCATCGAATGTGCAAAAGTCTTCTAAAATTAGAAGGAATTAAGGTAAAACTTTAAATAAAGTAAGAAATTTAGTCTCAAACACTATTTTCCATCAGTCTGGTTTTTAAAATTATTTTTCATTTCGCAAAACTTGGAAGTATTTAGTTCTTCAATTGTTTTTGCTTTACAAAATGAAATCCACAGTGTTTACCCGAGTTTAGTTGAAACTGTAATTCTGTTTAAGAAACTGTTCATTTTAATATCGTACTATTTAATATCATTCTTTATTTCATATAATTAAATTTACTTAGTGCAATTTTTTGTTTTAATATAATTCTTATACCATTAAAATGATCTTATGTACCAAAACATGTTGTGAAAATATAATGATTATATAAAGAAGAATATTCTGTTTCCTTGAAATTCAACATTATGTTATATGAATAGTATCCATTGTGGTAAATGCTATTTCAATATTAATACTACTCATTGTATTTAATTACGCCTTGAGACCTCGTGTAAAAATTGCATTTCTTTAGAACCATTCTGCCCTTGGGTAACATGCACCTGTTACATCTATATAACTCATGTAAAGCATCTTAATAATACCCTAAATTAAGACACTTCAAAAATGACTACGAGTTCGTTAAATTATTCAAACTACAAAATCGAAGGAACAATATAGAAATTTGCTTATCTTCATTATTTTAAACTGTGCCAATGTGTTTTACAACTAACAAATAAACTGAAAATTAGTCCAATTAATCATTTTACAGAATCGATGAAATAGATTTTGTATACGTGTTCGATATAAGCTTTCAAATAAATAATAATTGAGCCTTCTTAATATTTACTTACACATATTATAGTAGCGGTAATTATTAAAATCCTTACTTAAATCAATTATTCGGTGACTAAACAAATTTGTGTAAAAATCTCTTGTACACCAAATTTTAAAAACAATTTACGATTCATTTTGAACACAGTGATCTCAGTATTACCCCTGTTAACGATATTCGTGCTGTATGTTTACGAATAAAAGACCGACCAATGTCAAACAAATTAAAGTCACGGTGATCTATCACTCTGAGGGACGTTAACAGCGTAGCGGCCAGCAGCGATGGGCAGTGCACTGTACAGGACAGTACAGAGGGCGGCCTTGCTAATGGAGATGGATTACACGATAATGAAAATAATGATGAAACACTTCTCCCCCGAGTGTACAGTACCCGTCACAACACTCGCCACTGCGACACCGCCTCACTCTCCGTGTCTCTACATTGGCTCGTATTCTAGTCATTACGCTAATTTGTGTTTCTACTAATGCAAACCGTTATTGGTTGATTATTTTCATTAGCAAACTTAAAAACAGTTTTTATAATGTAAATTTGACTTGAGATTGAATTAAATAATAAGAAAATTAAAAAGATTCTTACAATATTTTCCTTTATATAACAGTCTAATATTCATAAAAGCATTTCATGTTATACTGTGAGTTTCTAAGAGTAATTTTTGTTAGGAAGCTTTACTCTTTTTTATTGAATGATTCTGCATAATTATCTGACCCTATTAAAACCCACGGAAAATAGTTAATGTCACTTAGACCACAAAATGGATAGAGATACAACTTTATTTAAAATTACGCTTCAACTATTTTATCTGGCAGGTGTTCATATATACATTTGGTTTTGCAAACTAGACGAATACAGAGGAGTACGCGTAAATCTTTAAAAACATCTCCATAATAATCTACCCTAAATGGGGTCCTCAGTGATTAGAACAACTGAAATCCGGTCATAAGTAGGTATTTAGATGTTTCATTGGTGGATTAGGAAACCTCGCAAAACCACTAGGCAAGTCTTCCACGCGGGTATTTTGCGCAGGTTACCGGAATGAAAGTAACTAGAAGGAATGGAAAATATGGGACAGGATGATGTTCAGCAAGGCATCATTCTTGGGAAGACATTCCGTCCCCTGCTGACTACAAACATGGAGGGACCAAGATGAAAAGGATGTTTGTTGTAATGGGTAGCCATAGGACATTGGTCAACATTGGGTACAGCAAATGAATGCGTCATGCATGCGGGTATGCTAAGGCACATTCACTTGCTGTTACCCAATGCTGTCTTCGCAACTGGTATAGACCAGCCTAAAATTCGCCCTGGGACGAAATGAGTAAAATTATTTAAATCAAGATATAGTTCGCGGAAGTACTAAGTCTATAAGCATATAGAGTATACTTAAAAAGGAGAAGAGTGTTATACTTGAAGTTACCAAATAAGTTTTGATTAGTTTTTATTTAAGTTAGCTGTTTGATTCTAAATTGTTACATCAATGAAATATATTGACTGCAATTAGTGCATTGTAGTTTTTGAGCACCAAATATTTTAGCATTATTATATTTCTTGGTCCAAGACAAGAAGAATTCATTTGAACACTGTTTATTTAACATAACTTTGTTCAATACTTTTCTTGTTTGTAAGCGAGTTCAATTGATTGTAAGCGAGTTCCCATGATTTGTTTCTTAACAGCTATAATATAATATAATTTATGGTAGGTTTACACATTTTTGTACAGGGAATTTGTTTTAAAGATACCAGAATATTATAATTATAAGTTATATACAGAATTGCTTATTTCTAACATATGTAAAGTGGTAAGATGGTATGTCAAATATAAAGAAACGTGCACAATGAATTTACAGCTTAAACATTGTATAAATATACTCTATAAAATATCGAGTTTGTTTTTGTTATAGTTCCTTTAAAATCTATATTGCTAAACGCAAATTCGTAATTTTTTCAGTGATTTCAGGCCTTAAAACTATAATGTGTTTGGTATCTATCAAAAACACTTGGCATGCCATTTGTGTTTAAAACAAAAATCACCCTCAGCCCGTTGCTTAATGAGCTTTAAAAAATCGAATATTGATCTTATGATGTTACAGTATTTTGTTCGATTAATTAGCCGATTATCATGTTGAGTTTCCATAAAACCTCATTCTCTATCTGCGAGATCCCATGCGGAGAACAGGACATTGGCTAGTTTAAAATTAAATATGTTTCTCACTAATATAAATGGCTGTAAATAATGGTAAGGGTAACCCTTACTACGGTCGAATAGAATTGTTGTGATCTTCAAAAGCCCAGAGGACACTGCTGTGATACCAACGTAAACACGGAAATACAAATGCTTAAATCACAGATCAAGTATGAAAAAGGTACAAGGAAAGCCAATTTGGCAGGAAGTTTATCAATCATCATTAGTCATGAATTTTCTCCCCGAGTGGTCGTCAGAGTGGCTGTTTGAAGGGGGGAGGAGGTGATTGATGCCCTTCTTGCCAACCTACCCGCAATAACAAATTCAAAGACCCTTTTTATTAATACACGGAATCTGCTTTAAATAGATCAAAGTAAGTCTAATACTTTAATCTCTTAATTTAAACTCGAAGCGAGTTCCCATATTTTTTTTCTTAACAGCTATATATAATATAATTTATGGTAGGTTTATACATTTTTGTACGGGGAATTTGTTTTAAAGATACCAGAGTATTATAATTATAAGTTATATACAGAATTGCTTATTTCTAAAATATATGTAAGGTGGTAAGATGGTTCACTCGTATTTATTTGCTAATAGTGCTAATTATTTACTAATTTTTGGTTGTCGTATTGTAAACTGTATGGTCAATAACAACGTTGAATAATATCATTAATAACTTTGTCAGTAATAAAGCTAAAATTGGTTCTACACAATAAACAATTTAATTACCGTGAGATGGATGCAGAGAAATTCCAAAACTGTAAAGTGTTGAATACAAAATATATTAATTAGCAGCTCAAATACTCGAATCAGGAAACGTTTTAATCGAGCGTGATAAACTTTACAAGTATCTCAACGAAGTACCAATGATAGCAGTGTTTTGACTTATTATTTATTAGTAGCCATACATGAGCAAGTGGGGCTATAAAGCCCAGGACGAGTTCATAATCGAGCTCACCCGATGGCTCGTAAACCCCATGCTTCCTCAAACACCGTCTTTGCTGTTTTATAGAGACATCAACGTGTCACTGGCTCCTCCCCGAGGGGTCGACACAGTCGCTACGACATTTGCATTCCTCACTCTATCTCTGGTAAATATTATTACGATGAAGTTAATTCTCAAACACATTACGTTATTAAAACAGTACAATAAAACAGTATTCTTCTTTCACTGATAAAACAAATTTAATTTAACATTGTATATATTATTTTTGATAGTTTGATACATAGTTTTCAAAGGTATAAGTTGAGGAAAAGTAGAGAATAAATTTATTGATGAAACGTCTTAAAATAAAATATTTTATTTTCATTTCATTCACTTATCATACTTTTTAGTGAATTTCCTTTGGAAAGTGAACTATTAGAATGACCCGCACGGTGAATCTTAAGCCCGGGACCACCATAGAAGTTCCTAACGTGACCCCCTGAACACGTTTTGGGGGGTCGTTCAAAATTGTATATATATATATATATGTATATATATATATATATATATATATATATATATATATATATATATATAGACATATATATATATATATATATATATATATGTGTGTGTGTGTTTGCACTCTAGCGGTCGCATTTTTCGTCCGATTTACTTTAAATTTTGTAGGGACATTCCTTTCTGTAATCAGTTGGACAAGTTCGTTGAGCAAAACAATCAGAAAACTCTAAACCCCTTTTTTGGGGATTAATCTTTAAAATTTCGAGTTTTTGGGCCCAAAAAGGGTCAGAAAGACCCCAGATGTAAAATCAATGCATGTTAAAATATGGAAATTAAAAAGGTGAAAGTTTTAAGCCCTCTCTCGTCATCCTAGCATAAATATTTACCGAGTTATTAAAGAAAATGTGTATCGACTAAACACATTTCTAGTATAAAACACAAGTTTTATACTAGAAACGCCTGTTATTCTTTTGTTAGAGTACTTTTATCATCCCCAGCAACCTCACACCTACTTTTAAGCCTGCCTGGACCTTCTCCTAACCTTATAATGCGCAAAATTGTATTCCCAGCTTTGCAAGTAAATGAATCTAGGAGTATCAGAACAGCCAGAAAATCAATGTTTTCAGATTTCAATAAGAATTGGACAAATGTATTTTTTTACACTGATTTTGAGTTTTAAAAATTGTTATGAGGAAATTCACTTCCCTCACGTCAGCGTGCTGCGTGCGAACTCGTTTGTTTTTATTGCTGATTGTTTTAGAATACAATTTGCATCCGTATTCGCCAGATAAAATTCATAAAATCCCAAAATTGCCATGTCAAAAGTTAGTCTTACTACACTTAATATACATTTGTTATAATATACAAAAAGATTATGTTAAACAGCAAGTAATACACAAGGAACCATTGTTATCATCTATCGAGTTACATCCTAATCCTAGATAACATAAGGCCCACCATTTCCCTCTTTATTGAAACCCAATATTTTAATTTTGATAATCTCTGCATCAAATAACTCTTGCCCAGTCATGGTTCGATCGGTCGTCCAAATAACAGCCATTATTGGAGGCACCAGATGTTTCGGCGTGTAACAAGCCCATTCTCTGGTATGGTAATCAGGATCGATCCCGGGCCCGGCTGGGGCGAGCGCGAGGGGTGAAGTAATAAAGTATAGGGAAGGGTTAAGTCGGAGGGTATCGAGCTAATTTCAAGGTCAGGTGAGCGTGACGTCGTGATGGCAATCTGTGTCTTGGTAATGCATGTGCTCCTCTCCGTATCCTGGCGCTGCCTCGTTCCTGTAACGATTTAATTACACTTTGTACAATCTCTACTGAGGGGTTTCAACAGTCTTGGGACAGGTGAAGGAAGGCACAAACGTAAAAATGAGGCTATCCTTTCATTGGACATTAGACATGCAGTTTAGTTATGCAAGAACTAGTACTCATAGTAATTATTTAATGATATTTTGTTCAACTATTATCAAACGACAACGATTATGATGTAATAATATAACTTTATGGCTAAGCTATGAACAACGAAAAAATTATTGTTAAACATTCAATTCATTATTAACCATACGAAAAATATACTTTTATTAAATAAGCTAGTTTAAAACTTGTTTGAAATACACAACAAACGCATTTACATAAGATAACATTCGTAATTATACGTTTAAACGGAAAATAATCAATATACCCCCGTCGCATCAAACCTGCGTACTCAGCGAATTTCCAATGCATGCATATGTTTCTCACTACCACATAAAGCCAGTTACCAAGTTTCATAAAAATACATATATTAATAAATGATCTATAGCATTTTATTTATTCTACATAAGAATAACATTAGGGCTGAGTACGCAGATTTGCTGCAACAAGGAAAACAAAATATGTGTTTTTATGCAATTATCAATATAACTCAACCAGGTGAAGCTACATACTAAGTTTTATTAATTTATGTTCATAATTAAGGGAGATATAAAACTTTACTTAACATCCATAAGAATAACATTAAAGCTGAGTATGCAGGTTTGCTGCTCCTGGGATAATCAACAAAAATCAATTGTTTGTGCAAATATCAATATAGCAGTACTATGTGAAGCCACATACCAAGTTTCATCAATATACATTCATAAATAATCGAGATATCAAATTGTATTTATTCTCCCTAAGGATAACATTGGACAACGTACTGTGTTTAGCACTTTGAATATCTCTGAAACGGTTGGACGTAGAATCACAATTTAAACACCAAAATAATTGTTTTGTAGAGCTGAATCGATTTGTAAAAGCAAATGTGAAGTTTACATTTAAATGAACTGAGGAAAAGCCAAAAGCCTTTTTCCCATTAGATTAACAATGGAGATTTTATGAGCAGGTTTCTTGGATTTTATCCGCAACCATTAAACCTAGGTTAATAATTCAAAATACTATCTTATTTGTTTTTTAAGCTCTATAAAATGTTCAAAACCAAAATTGAGTGTTTTAAAAATTTTAGGGTGAAAAGTGCAAAAAACTGATTTTTGGAAAATTTAAAATCCACATAAACCCCCCTTTCCATGGTCCGATTTTTCTGGTTTCCAAACATAAAGTCATGAATGTCACTTTACACATTTGAGCCAAATTTCATAGAAATCGAACGTTTTTTACTCAAGTTATCGTGTTAACGTACACATATATCTATATATATATTTATACATATATATATATGTATTTATACATATTTAATTATTTATACATATATATAAATTTGAATAAATAGTGTTTTTGACATCTAGGGACCTCAAAACAAAAAGTTATCATGGTCTCGGGCTTAAGTCTTACTATGAGACCTACGGTAATAGCTTCTTCCCTATAGGGGAAATTCCCTAAAATAAAAAATCAAGTTATGATATTTTTATAAAATCCGTTGCACTCATACTATTTATAGTTCATAATATTGTTTAAAATAATTTTTGGACTTAAAACTATAATTTTTTCAACATGAAGTAAAATTGAATAACGGAAAAATTTATAACGAAAGTGAAGTTTCCAAAGCGATATAAGTGTATTTCAACGTTTATGAACAATTAGACTAAATTTTAATATTACACCGTATGGATTTGTATCGAGATGTTAGCCTAAGGTTGTATAATTTTGGTCTTCAAAACAAAAACTTTATTTGACAAATTCGATATTATGTAACTCAAAGATATAAAAATGAAAAGTTGGGTCAATAAATTTATACTTGTTCTGCAAAACTATCGTCCCTTAAAAAAAATAAAATATGCCAAAATAGTCATCACTGACATTTTTATTTGATTTAAAATCTTTCTAAACTTAGCTCACTGTAAAGTGTGGTATTTGAAGGTTACAAATAAGTTTAGAAAGATTAAATGTACCAATAAATGAAACAAACATTAAAAAGTAACTGCCTGTTTGAAACTCAGTTTAAGATAAAAATGATATATCATAAAGAATAAATGTCATCTAAAAGTCTTGGAAAAAGAGGAGGTTGTTAACAAATACTTGTGTTGCACATTGTAAACAAGGCAACTTTAAATTGTATGCAATCACGTGACATAAAGCTCGGAGCAGACGTCATTAAATTATACCTGCACACTGATCTTATTATAATACATTCTGGGTTCATTATTCTGTTGCTAACAAAGTACAAAACCCCTTTTATCCAGACGTATACTTGATTCTGTAGTGATCCAATTTTTATTGTTACGTTAACTTTGTCAAATCCATTTCTCTTTATAACGGAATTCTCTTTGAAGGGGTTCCTTAATTTTGTTGTTATTTTATGCTACAATAATTTATTCATACGTTTTCAAGTGTGATCCTCGTTATTACGAAGTACTAATTTGATCTCAGAGCTATGCTTATATTCAAACATTTGACGAGTTTTCTTTTACTTTTATCTTGTTTGTACTAGTAAAGTTTATGTACATTATTTGTGTTATTATGTTCACAAAAATACATTAATTAATAAGTGATATATAGCATTTTATTTATTCTCCATAAGAAGCTACGTACCAAGTTTTATTAATTAAGGTTCATAACTAATGGAGATATAAAACTTTACTTATTCTCCATGTGAATAACATGGGGGCCGAGTATGTAGGTTTGCTGCTCCCGGGATTAATCAACAAAAACCATTTTTTTGTGCTAATATCAATATACCATAACTAGTTGAAGCCACATACCAAGTTTCATCGATATACATACATAAATAAACAAAATATAACATTTTATTTATTCTTCATAAGAATAACATTGGACAACGTACTGTGTTTAGCACTTTGAATATCACTGCAACGGTTGGACGTAAAACAACAATTAAAACGCCAAAATGATTGTTTTGTGGAGCTAAACTGATTGGTAAAAAGAAATGTGGAGTTTTTAGTGAAATTATCTGAGGAAAATCTAAAAACCGTATTCCCATAAGATTAACATGAGAAATTTTATGGACACATTTTTTTACTTTTCTCCACAACCACTAAACCTAGCTTAATGATTCAAAGTACTAAATTTTTTTAACTCTATAAAATGGCTATATCCAAAATCTAATGTTTGTGTGAGCTTTGTTTAGGAAAACAAAGCTTTATTTATTATTCATTAATTGTTATATAATAATCAAGAATGGTCTATTCCTAATGAAATAATTTTTATTCTGAGATAAATCCAATTAATTGTTTAACTGAAATTGTTTTTTTATTAATTTGCTACTACAGATAATATCTAAATAATATTCTTGATATTATTTAAATACGAAGACAACGATCTATTTAATTGAGACAGACTCTTCGATCTTAAATAATAGTCTTTCAAATGTAGCCCTGTCAGGTAAAAACAGGAACCTTTCACCAGCAAAGCATCTGCCGTGTTATCTTCATCAGGACACACCACGGTTGTAGCTATCAAACATCCAGGGGCGGGGGCGTGCCTGCGATCCCCACATGGTGCGGGGTTGAGGACTCAATCATGCCAGTCAGGTAGAGAGGAGGTGCTCCGTCATATTTCCGCTCTCCTTGCCAAACGGAGCGGAGCCCATCAAACAAGCCAGGTCGAGCTAATGTCTTCATGTGTGGGTATCATTATGTGGCAGCTGAGCGTTGCACGGACAGGTGTGAGGCCTAATTGTCGAGGCGGCCGCGAGCTAACGTCTAAATTGGGGCTCATCTTGGGGCCGAGCCCCGTGGGCGGTGTGGCCAGCTGCCAGGCCCAGGCCTGAGGCCATCGTGTCACTGAGCGGGGTTGGCGAAATCTAAGGGAAAGTAAACATCATCAGGCGCAACCGCACTCCTCACTGAGATCAGCTCAGTAAAGGGATTGCAAGTGCAATGCGAGCTCCCACCATTCAAAGAGTGTTCCCACATTAAATCTAAAGCCGCAAAATAACTCCCTAATTGTATTATATAAAATAGAGGTTCATTTATTTATTTCAAAACATTACACCTAGTTGGATACCGTTAGAGTAAGGAAAACCTACCAAAGGTATCCTTGGATGTCCGTGCACCATGACGTTGCATATTGCACGAGTAAGTACTACAACTCCTTTAGTATTATTAACGCTTTTAAATCAATTAATATCTAAAGTAGTATTAGTATAGTACAGTATTTACTTGAAGCTTGTAAACTTTTCTCTTACATTATTCATTATATTTATCCTGTACATTATACGTTACGTCGATTTTTGTTAAGGGGACTCCTTTGTTAATTCTGAAGCGATTTCAACGATTGAGGTGACGATACATTTTCCCTTGTTCGTAGTTGGACATGAATGTTTTAAATTTTTGATATATTTAATTGGAAATAGTGAGTGGACTACAAAAAAATGTACATCAAAATATACAATTTTACTTAAAATATTTATGTTAAAGTGTTTTATAAACTGATTTTGATAGAATATATTTTATAGTTGTGTTTTAACTTGAACACTTTAACTCATGTATATAACAAACAATCCATATCACGGTTTTAATAACTTACCCTGTACTATAAACGTATATGCTACCGTACTTATAATGCATTTTCTGTAAAATCTATGTTTTTTTTCACCATATACATATTTAGATTTTCCTATCAGCTTAGAACATATATTACTATGATTTATTTTGTGTTTTATCCTTATCCAAGAAGTTTCAGGACTACTTAACAAATTACTGTATAAAAGTTATAAACATTTTATTTAATTTAGATTACAGTCATGTGAAGTAATAAAAATTAAAACAGAATCTTCATGCTAATGCAGCCTATCTGCAGCCTGCCTCTCGAGCTTGATCAAGATGGCTGGGCCAAGCACCGTGCCCCGAACTTCTCGTCCCGTTTCTTGTATGTCGGTCTGTATGTATTTTTTTCAAAATCCGTACTATTTTTTTAATGGTAAGACATAAATTCATGTAACTTGGTATGAGTGTTAAAAAAAACTCTGTTTTCATATACTTTTCCGTTAAAAGATGGTGGCAGTTCAAAGTTTTCAAAGTTAAATATATATTTTATTAAATATATTTAATTTAAGGTACGAAGTATTTAAACAGTTTTAAGACAAATTTAAACTGTGTCATATGTAAAGATTGATTTGTGGATAACGAAAAACACACAAATTTATTAATATAAAGTAGGGAGATGACTGTATTCAGCAGCAAAAAAGGCCAACTAAAATTTGAGTTTTCTCCGTGTAAGTCATCTCAGATTAACTTATTAGAAAATAAAAAGCTTTTGCTGAAAGCACCTGAATTCGCTTATCAGTTTTAATTTAATTGTCTTTTAAAGTCAGTTGTTGATGTCATAAAACACAGTTTCAGAGCATTGGTGGTGTACTGTGATGTTATGGCTGTTATGAACATAATACAACCGTGCTTATGATGGCTAGATCTTATTTTCATTTGTTACAGGTAGAACAACTTTGCTCGGGTTTGAGCAACATGTTCCTAATAATTGTATAATACTTTGATATTGGTACAATTGAAGCCTAAGATTAGTTAATCGCTGCAACATACCCCCAATAAATAACATGCTCTACTTTTGAAATGCCGTTTAAGGACTTATGCTTATTACTTATTCGAATTTGTAACAAATGTTAACAGAAGTTTTAAAGCTATCATCCACTCTTGATGAAGTAACATTTTAGTTAATATTAATATAACCCTGCTAAAATATACAACTAAGCATTAAGAATTTAATGTAAATCAAATAAAAGCATTAATTTTAATATCATAAATCGCAAATGTTAAATGTTTACACACTTATCAAGAGTTACAATCTTGTACAATCTTCAAGGAGTTGGAAAGAAGTACATAACGGGGTACATAGGTAAAGAACTTTACTAACCGTAAATTTTAAAAAGGTTTCATCAATTTCCAAATAATAATTTTATATGTGTACATTAAAATGTAACTCTATAAATTACCAACTTCCAAACGTTAAAGAAGAAACTTAGTCCAAGGCTTAACATAGTAAATCTTGAAAAGTACTTGAAAAGTATCTTGAAGAGCTAGTGAATTGAATACTAGCTTACACATTTTAAACAATGTTAAATCTTTTCAAAGTTAAAACTTTAGCTACCAACCTATTTCATCTTTGCTGAATAAATGCAACAATGTTCAAATTTATTTTAATTATTATTATTTTTTTATATTAATTATTTTATTCAAGTGTTTTTCCTAACACTTATACATTTTATGATGCTCAGGTAATGTATTCGAAAAAATTTCTAGTAATTCTTATTTTTGTTAGTGTTGATTCTATTATTTTTCATTCATTTTTCCGTCTAAGAATTATTTACTCTTGTTATTATTTGATGGTCGCTGTATGCCTTTGTTATTAATATTTTGAAATGACATAACTTTAGATAGCATTTTAATTTAAGGTTACATTATAATCTTGTGTTTGTTATTACCAACTTCTGACATTCAATAAGGTTGCATCAATGTATTCTGTGCTTACATACAAGACGGTAAATATACATTAAATATGGTACATGACTATTCCATTTTAGAAATAACAGTATGCAGGCAGATGCAGATAATTTATCATGTCTATTTACCTTCTTTTATACGATTCCCATATAAGTGGAAATCTATTTCGTAGTGTTGTGGGACTTGTTTTACAAAGTTAAATTTATTTTAAATGCTAGACATAAGACATCGCAATTAAATTTAAACTTTAACATACTAACAGGACGCACTTTTTTGGAGTCTGTTATTATTTTAATATCAACAGACTCTAACGGTTCACTTTAAACTTAATTTTAAGACAACACTAATATATGTGTATAGTAAACTACGTAGCCCAGCTTATAGTACATGAAAAATGCATAAAGTATCAGGATGAATAACCGAGAATAATTACAAAACAACCTTTGATGAAATACAACTTTGAAGTTACGGAAAATTTAAGTTACAATTACACTTAGTGATTAGTAAGACTAAAAGGGTGCTAATCACTAAGTGTAATTCAATTTTCCGTAACTTCAAAGTTGTATTTCATCAAAGGTTGTTTTGTAATTATTCTTGGTTATTCATCCTGATACTTTATGCATTTTTCATGTACTATAAGCTGGGGTATGTAGTTTACTATTCACATATATTAGTGTTGTCTTAAAATTAAGCTTAAAGTCAACCGTTAGAGTCTGTTGATATTAAAATAACAACAGACTCCACAAAAGTGCGGTCTGTTAGTATGTTAAAGTTTAAATTTAATTGCGATGTCTTATGTATAGCATTTAAAATAAATTTAACTTTGTAAAACAAGTCCCACAACACTACGAAATAGATTTCCACTTATATGGGAATCGTATAAAAGAAGGTAAATAGACATGATAAATTATCTGCATCTGTCTGCATATTGTTATTTCTAAAATGGAATAGTCTAAAATGTACCATTATTGATGTATATTTACCGTCTTGTATGTAAGCACAGAATACATTTGCATATATTTTTTAGAGTTGTGAAATGTTAATTCATTTAGTACATACCATACATCATAATCTGTACCACACCACTAAATAAATGGTTAAAACCAAATTATTCAGAATAAGGAAGCATACATCATAAGTGCCTTTTCAAATAAATTCTCTTATTTTTCAGAGAAAGGAAAAGGCTCTCCCGGTTCTGACGAAGCAGTAGACCGTGACGTGGAATATCCGGGTATGTTCGATCATGTCATGTGCGAAAGTCATTCAACCGACGCGGGGAGCCGATTGCTTTGCGAACTTGGTGGACACACTTTAATAATTCTCAAAATATGTCCTATTAATAAATATATATTATTTCGTTTACCACTTTAGTCAATTAGGCCAAACTTATTAACTTGATATATCATAATCAAGAGAAAAATGTATCTATATTAATCTGAAATTAAAAATCAAAATACAACCAAACAGTCATACAACAATTCAGTCATACAAATTGGAATTTAAGAAAATCTAAAAAATAAAGAAACTCATTTTGGATTTCTATAAAAACTATATTCTGTGGATTATAACATTTATTTACATTTTTAATAATATATACTTATTATATTGTACAAGTTCAGAACAATTTCCTTGCAAAGTTTCTTGTTAAGAAATTATCGATAATTTTAAGTTGTAGGCCTAGTTTCAATTTCCAAACATTTTAAAATGTCAATAAAGGTAACTTTTTTAAGCCAAGTAAGAAGCATAATTCGAAGCTTTATCCAATAAAAGGATATAGAAGGCAACCTTTCAAACAACATTTTGAGATACGGCTCATTAATAATCTAATTTAAACCCTTGTAATCAAAGGCAAATTATAAGAGCAATAAACGAATTTTCAAAACTACCATCGACGACTAAATCTTTAACGGTATAATAAGTTTAAGAAATAAATATGTTCTTGTATGAATCTTTTTATGATATGCCTACATTTTTCAGAGTCTTCCTTCCATTTTACAGCAATTATTTATTTGTATCTTCAAAAGTAACTTACCTGCAAAAACGGCTGCAGAATTCACAAACGAGGGCCTCACGGTTCTTCGGTCAACACTATGGACAAAGGAGGAAGCATAAGGTTATAAAAGGTGGAGCACACGTTCGTTTGACGATAGTTGTTTGTTTCGTCTTTAGAGTTTAGTATGTCTACAGCTAACAGGATTTTCCAGAGAAAGTTCTAATACACTCTGCATATCAATATGTCAAAGTCTTTTAATCGGGAAGTCGCTGAATCGTTAGGGTTTGCTACCAGATGGGTGTCAACATAATACAATAGTGAAAAAAACAAATATGGAAGCAGGGACATTAACAAATGTAGTAGATGGTATACCTAGGTGTCACCACCAAATCACCTAACTAAATGACAAGTTGAAGGCTAGAGACATTAGCCGTTGACTTAACGGGCCGAGATCCGCCAGATAAACTCCGACATCTTCGGCGGTTCAATCCTCCTCCACTTCCACCTCTACCTTTTGCCCCTAATGTCTTTTTAACGAGGACCTTCATCACCCGCACTCGTTTAATTGCCAAATTTATATCTTCTCATAACCTGCTTTGTCTCGGCGCCAATAAACTCGGCGGAATGCCGTTGGTTTAGTCAGGGGCTGAGGGATAAAGTCTACTGCGTTCCCTGACGGTTCGATTGGTGCAAGAACACTACAAGCTGCAAAACAAAATAACCCCTTAAGTTAGTTACACAAACAGAATGTTATATGAAATTAAATATTTAAAATATTAATATTTTATGCGTTTATCTGACATCTGATTTTTAACAAATATTAATTTACTAAATTAATATAGTAAATAATTAACTATAGCAAAATTCATGCATACTTGCATACGAAATACTAGTTTGCGAATATTAAAAATAAAGAACGTTTGCTTAATTGGGCTGCATTGAAATAGTTTTCAAAGAGTCAGTTTAACTACGGACATTATCTCCTGATTTTGTATATCTAATTTAAATTAAAATGTCGATGTAACTTGCCAGTGTTAGTATAACAAATTTATAGTTAAATTATTGTTTTACTTCCAGTCAGCATTTTATGGAGCTAAAGATATGTTACAAACTCGAAATCCAGTGTGCCCAGTATTCTCCTCAATAATGATGTAAAATGCAGATCTAAAAATGTAACAGGCATTTTGATAAACATCGACTATGAACATATTTCAAATTTAGAACCTGATATGTAATTTTTGCATAATGAGAATCCGTTTAAGAGTTTAGTGTGCAAAATCATATGTTCCCTATCAACTAGTGTCGTTTAATCTTTTAGTTATCATACAATTAGTCGTCAAAGGTTAATTTTGTTATTTTATATGCAATCATAATTCTCAGTAAAAATCATTATTATGTCCAGCTGTTGATCCAACCTTTCAAATATAGAAATGTAGCCTTACAGACAGTTTGCAAAAGCTGTTCAGTTTGTTTATCAAACATCAAACGTTTTAGCTATACAATTTAAAGGGTAATTTTAACTGAAAATAAATTGAAACACAAACGCAAACAAATCGTATTGGATTACGTAAAGAAATTACTTATAAGGTAAACCTTCATCAGACGGACGAGAGGCAGAGGCTGAGTCAACATGGTCAGTATTTGCCTTGTTGTAAACACGTGTACAGTGTGCCGTGTGCAGTGTGCCGCTGTGTTGCTACCGCCCCCGAGCAACTGCCCTGTAGCCACCCTGCCACTGTGTGTCACGGGGTAATGAGATCTCACCAGGTAGATATATCGTAGTCATCTGTTCAAGACTTTCCTTGCCAAATTGAATGTTGACTAATATAAAAATAATTCAAACAACTATATTCAACATTGCCATCTAGCCCTTAATAAGCATTAGTAGTAAATGTACTTACTGTACTTATTAAATGTAATTTTAAACACAAAAACTAAAAATGTATTAATAGTAAATGTATTTTCAACATTAATTAAAGTAGTGAGCCCAATTTATGCAATATATGTATTTGTAATGAGCTACACAATAACATTGCAACCCAAAACTTACCATGTTAGGAATTAGATATGCGAAGCTTATGCTTTACGTTTGGTGATCCAAGTTTAAATGTAGTTCAGTCCATGTAGAGTTCAATTTTTACGGGTTTCCTTCTTATCTTAAAAAATAAAGTTAAATTGCTCCATAAACGACATATTCCATCAAGGGTCGTATTGGGGTAGGTAGTAGAGAAGACTATATAGTATTCCGTCTTAAACGTTCTTAGTTTAGACAAGCCTTGATTAAAAGTTATAACTAAGATTAATCGAAACCTTAACATATCCTTACGAGATTAGCGGTAACAAGGACTTTTTTAATATTTAAAAAAGTTATGACGTTGTATATAATAAATATGTATGGTTTAAAGATGATTGATCCTCTTACAGCTATATTCCCAGAATTTCCAAGAATTAAATCTTCCCTTACCAATATTTGCCCTCCAAGTGGAAGGGTGGACTGCAGAGCCATGAGACCCGCGAATGGCAGGGAATGAAGCGAACAAACACGCAGAAGTGAAGATTAAGGAGGGTTACTCAGGGGGTAAGTGGTATTAATCCCTGGTCGGGGTGCGGTGATACATCAGCAGGGTGCTTGGGTCAGCGACCCGCCCCTAGACCTCCGACTCCAGTGATGTGGTTAGGGAATAACAAATTGTTTAACACAATAGGTTTTTGGCATATAGACAACATCAAGATGGGAAGCTTTTAATGGTTCCGAAACTTAAGGGGACTGAAGTGTTTGTTATTATGGATATTATGCATTAACCATTGTATAACTGATTGAAAAGATTTGTTCATGTTAAGGGCTTCAGGTAAAAAGAACTAGTTTTTGCCTAGATATATAATAAATTTCTTAAGGAAACTGTAAATAAAATAATAACACATTTACAAACTGTATAATACACGAAAGTAAAATGACACAAGCTCAAATTGGACAATGATCTTGTTGATCGCATTGCGTTTAGTGACAGAAACATATTTAAAGCGGCGTCAATAATGTTTTGTGACCAGTTTGAATGAGAAAAGTTAACTCTGACAAATGATTTTATATAAACAAATTATAAGTTTTTTTGTAAGTTTATAATTATGATTTAATTATAAGTCAACTAGGCAGAGCTACATACCAAAGTTGTATTAATTTGTGTTTATAGTTAATAGAGGCATAACGTTTTTCTTATTCACCATAACAATAACATGGGGGCTGCGTACGCAGGTTTGCTGCTACGGGAGCCATCGGAAAAGTATTGTTTTTTGGACAATTATCAAGAGACCACAGTGAGATGAAGCCATATTTAATAAATTACGATTTATATATTCTAAAATACATATTAATCATAAATTAAATTAACTATTGTTTTATAGTTAATGTTACACAGTAAAACATTTATTTTAACAACTTATAAATAAAATGAGTGTAGGAAAGGGATGGTGCCCAGGGATAGAACACAGGGAAAGGGTAGCAAATATTTATCTACAGTGTCTTCTTCCACTTCCGGTGCTTATTAGCAATAATGGCTGATATTGCCTAAGTAGTGAAACTACTTGAGCGATTAGTCTGTCTATTGATAAAAGGAATTGCATCTTCCTAATTTGCCAAATATAGTGGCAGTTATTTTTGTACCTAATCAAACATAAATAGATTAACATGATATTTCCTACGTGTAATCCGTTGATTATTTGACAGCTTACAACATAGAACACAGTTATACGTTGGTTTATCATACAAGGGGCAACTAGTTAAAAGGGTAGTTTTATGTGCAGGAAGCCAAAGGTATAAACGTAAAGTCAGCGAGACAACGTTATAATCAAAGCTGTATTACACAAATGTCTTCTACCCAGATTCTAAGTATGTTTCACTTACACTACGTGTCAAGCCAAAGGTATAACCGTAAAGTCAGCGAGACAACGTTATAATCAAAGCTGTATTACACAAATGTCTTCTACCCAGATTCTAAGGATGTTTCACTTACACTACGTGTCAAGCCAAAGGTATAACCGTAAAGTCAGCGAGACAACGTTATAATCAAAGCTGTATTACACAAATGTCTTCTACCCATATTCTAAGGATGTTTCACTTACACTACGTGTCAAGCCAAAGGTATAACCGTAAAGTCAGCGAGACAAAGTTATAATCAAAGCTGTATTACACAAATGTCTTCTACCCAGATTCTAAGGATGTTTCACTTACACTACGTGTCAAGCCAAAAGTTTAACCGTAAAGTCAGCGAGACAACGTTATAATCAAAGCTGTATTACACAAATGCCTTCCACCCAGATTCTAAGGATGTTTCACTTACACTACGTGTCAAGCCAAAGGTATAACCGTAAAGTCAGCGAGACAACGTTATAATCAAAGCTGTATTACACAAATGTCTTCCACCCAGATTCTAAGGATGTTTCACTTACACTACGTGTCAAGCCAAAGGTATAACCGTAAAGTCAGCGAGACAACGTTATAATCAAAGCTGTATTACACAAATGTCTTCCACCCAGATTCTAAGGATGTTTCACTTACACTACGTGTCAAGCCAAAGGTATAACCGTAAAGTCAGCGAGACAACGTTATAATCAAAGCTGTATTACACAAATGTCTTCCACCCAGATTCTAAGGATGTTTCAATTACACTACGTGTCAAGCCAAAGGTATAACCGTAAAGTCAGCGAGACAACATTATAATCAAAGCTGTATTACACAAATGTCTTCCACCCAGATTCTAAGGATGTTTCACTTACACTACGTGTCAAGCCAAAGGTATAACCGTAAAGTCAGCGAGACAACGTTATAATCAAAGCTGTATTACACAAATGTCTTCCACCCAGATTCTAAGGATGTTTCACTTACACTACGTGTCAAGCCAAAGGTATAACCGTAAAGTCAGCGAGACAACGTTATAATCAAAGCTGTATTACACAAATGTCTTCCACCCAGATTCTAAGGATGTTTCACTTACACTACGTGTCAAGCCAAAAGTTTAACCGTAAAGTCAGCGAGACAACGTTATAATCAAAGCTGTATTACACAAATGTCTTCCACCCAGATTCTAAGGATGTTTCACTTACACTACGTGTCAAGCCAAAGGTATAACCGTAAAGTCAGCGAGACTACGTTATAATCAAAGCTGTATTACACCAATGTCTTCCACCCAGATTCCAAGGATGTTTCACTTACACTACGTGTCAAGCCAAAGGTATCACCGTAAAGTCAGCGAGACAACGTTATAATCAAAGCTGTATTACACAATTGTCTTCCACCCAGATTCTAAGGATGTTTCACTTACACTACGTGTCAAGCCAAAGGGATAACCGTAAAGTCAGCGAGACAACATTATAATCAAAGCTGTATTACACAAATGTCTTCTACCCAGATTCTAAGGATGTTTCAATTACACTACGTATCAAGCCAAAGGTATAACCGTAAAGTCAGCGAGACAACATTATAATCAAAGCTGTATTACACAAATGTCTTCCACCCAGATTCTAAGGATGTTTCACTTACACTACGTGTCAAGCCAAAGGTATAACCGTAAAGTCAGCGAGACAACGTTATAATCAAAGCTGTATTACACAAATGTCTTCCACCCAGATTCTAAGGATGTTTCACTTACACTACGTGTCAAGCCAAAGGTATAACCGTAAAGTCAGCGAGACAACGTTATAATCAAAGCTGTATTACACAAATGTCTTCTACCCAGATTCTAAGAATGTTTCACTTACACCACGTGTCAAGCCAAAGGTATAACCGTAAAGTCAGCGAGACAACGTTATAATCAAAGCTGTATTACACAAATGTCTTCTACCCAGATTCTAAGGATGTTTCACTAACACTACGTGTCAAGCCAAAGGTATAACCGTAAAGTCAGCGAGACAAAGTTATAATCAAAGCTGTATTACACAAATGTCTTCTACCCAGATTCTAAGGATGTTTCACTTACACTACGTGTCAAGCCAAAAGTTTAACCGTAAAGTCAGCGAGACAACGTTATAATCAAAGCTGTATTACACAAATGTCTTCCACCCAGATTCTAAGGATGTTTCACTTACACTACGTGTCAAGCCAAAGGTATAACCGTAAAGTCAGCGAGACAACGTTATAATCAAAGCTGTATTACACAAATGTCTTCCACCCAGATTCTAAGGATGTTTCACTTACACTACGTGTCAAGCCAAAGGTATAACCGTAAAGTCAGCGAGACAACGTTATAATCAAAGCTGTATTACACAAATGTCTTCCACCCAGATTCTAAGGATGTTTCACTTACACTACGTGTCAAGCCAAAGGTATAACCGTAAAGTCAGCGAGACAACGTTATAATCAAAGCTGTATTACACAAATGTCTTTCACCCAGATTCTAAGGATGTTTCAATTACACTACGTGTCAAGCCAAAGGTATAACCGTAAAGTCAGCGAGACAACGTTATAATCAAAGCTGTATTACACAAATGTCTTCCACCCAGATTCTAAGGATGTTTCACTTACACTACGTGTCAAGTCAAAGGTATAACCGTAAAGTCAGCGAGACAACGTTATAATCAAAGCTGTATTACACAAATGTCTTCCACCCAGATTCTAAGGATGTTTCACTTACACTACGTGTCAAGCCAAATGTATAACCGTAAAGTCAGCGAGACAACGTTATAATCAAAGCTGTATTACACAAATGTATTTCACCCAGATTCTAAGGATGTTTCACTTACACTACGTGTCAAGCCAAAGGTATAACCGTAAAGTCAGCGAGACAACGTTATAATCAAAGCTGTATTACACAAATGTCTTCCACCCAGATTCTAAGGATGTTTCACTTACACTACGTGTCAAGCCAAAGGTATAACCGTAAAGTCAGCGAGACAACGTTATAATCAAAGCTGTATTACACAAATGTCTTCTACCCAGATTCTAAGGATGTTTCACTTACACTACGTGTTTTAGTCACTCAGTAACGTGAAATACTTTTTTTGCCTTTTAATAATACTTATGCTGCACCAAGACTTAAGATTGTCTATAAAATTAGCAATTATATATATATGCCACTGGTGAAAGTCCTCGTTAAATAAACATTAAAGACATCGGGTGAGCGAGTGTCGTCCAGTTGTTATAGTTAACAAACTAAATCTGAAACAGTTATTTGTATTTATTTCACTATTTATCTTTCTGTTAGTGTCGATAGTTTTATGTGATTTTATGATCAAAACATCTCTTAAAATTCTATATAAATGTTTGAAAACAACTTTGACGCAAAGGCATATAAGTACGTTGATGCAAAGTTATAAGTCTTCAATCATGTAAATTACGTAATTGCACGCGACCAACTCAAGCCAATATAAAATCAAGACGCTGTTGGTAATTAATTTTTATTATTAATTGTACCACTACTTTCCTTGATTTGTAAAAAAAGAATTCCTTGTATTTAACATAATAAGTAATTTAAATAAGCATTTTGTTAACGTCAATAAGCTATACTTATCTTTTACTAGTTTTTGTGAGTTTTTAAAAATATAAAATTATGTGTTATGTAGTTGCAGGTAAACATATTTTACGGTTTAGAATTTGTTTCAATTTAACTCTGTACATTAAACTCATACACTGCTAATCGTTATATTTTATAGCACTTTTAACACTGTTAAACTTCCTTTACCCGAAATTCAACTATTTTCCTGACAAACAATAAACATGAATTTCAACTATGGCAATATAAAATAAACGGTATCAGGAAACTGATACATACTTTCTCCCTTTTAGCCAAACTTTAATGACAAAAATATTTGTTATTTACTAAATATAGAATATGAAGTATAGATAAATGTATAGAAAATTGTCTAAAATAGTTGTTTTCAGAAATATCCACCCAAATTGCTTTTTTGGAGGCACGGTAGAGTCCGTTGCTACACACAGTAGTTTTGAGAGGGGAAATGCCCCCTTGCCCCCCCCAGGGTTAAATAGCAACACATTTCGAACATCATCTGTTGGTCAATGCTAACTTGACCTGCATATAAAATTTTAATGAAATTGATCAGTAAATAAGAGAGAAATAGTTATTTTTGTATTCCCCATAAGAATAATATTGGACAACGTACTGTGTTTACCGCTAAATGAACATTTCAATTTTCTCCGCAACTAGCAATCGTAGAATAGTAATTTAAAATACTAATTTATTTAGTTTTTTGAGCTCTTTGTAATGGTGAATAGTAATCTTTTTAACATTTATGATTTTTTATGAAAAATAAAAAAAAACTGAATTTTTGATGTTTTAAGTCCTGTAATTTCTGAACCCGAATTTTTCCAGAAATGCGGGTGGTGTCATTTTGTTGGAAACCTAAAGTTCTACAAACCACGAAAGTTTCATCAAAATCGTTAGAGCCGTTTTTAAGAAATTTGGATTTTTCATGTTTTTTGGTGGTTTTTGGGGGATAATTACCCTTAAAAATCAAAAATTCAAAAAATGAAAAAATACCTGGAGATATCGTGGATTAGTACCTACATACCAAATTTCATAAAAATCGGCCCATAGGTTAGGGCTCTAGCTCTGTAAACATCCACACAGACACACACACACACACACACACACACACACACACACACACACACACACACACACACGGACACACACACACACACTCACACACACAGACAGACATCACGTAAAAACCACTTTTTTGGGTTCAGGGAGCACCAAAACGAATCTTTCCACTAACAACTCAAATTCGAAAATTTTTACGAAAACAATACTTTCTCCATATACTATGTATAGGGGGAGAAAGTAAAAATGTATATAACTGTTATTAATTACATTTTTTAAACAGTAATGAGATAAAGTCACTTAACAAGTTTTATATTTCAAAAAATTCTCATACATAAGAGTGACAAATAAAAAAAATTAACTCCCTGCTACGATATATCTCTAACTAATTGACTAATTCTAAGGTGTATGTGATGTCAGTGACTACATAAACTACAATAATAAACTACATTGTAGTTTGTGTAGTCATTGGTGATGTTATACTTGTATCAGTGGTGATAATATAAAATTATGATATTGTACAAATTCTCCTAAAGAAATAGAAAATAAAATGGAAAATCCCTGTAAAACAACTATTTGAATGACGTTCTTTGGATGAAACGGTTAAGCCTCAGAAGCTTCCAAGACCAACAATGTTACGCTCAATTAATCACAGTGACGTAATAATTAGGTGAATTAAGTGATATGCGTGGCTACTTAAAAATACCTTAAAAAATTAGCTGAATTAAAACAAATTATTTATAACATACCAAATTATTCAATTTGGTTATGAAATATTGAAATTCTATAGCTTAGAATGGTACGGATTGGAAGCAATTTGTGAGTATGTGGAGCCTTTTCATGGCATCGAAATGGCGATTTTCAAGCACAATGGAAATGTCAACTTGAAATATGAAAAATCTTTCATATTCGAAATGTTTTATACGATTATAATAAAGTATAAATATGTAAAATCGACTGAAATTTTCAATATTTGTTTATTTTTAGCAGAGGAAATATAATTGTTATCATGTCATTATTTGATTTGTTGGTGGGAATAGTAACCAAAACAGCTATTTTACTTTCGGAATATTTATTCATGTAATGAATGAAAATCGTTATTAAAAATTAACGATTCGACTTTAAAAATTACGATAAAGCAAGTATATTGGTTTGTGTATATTTGTATTTAATTTATACCTTTATGTTAACAATGAGGGTGAACCTTTAGTTTACAACAAGGTTAAAATGTGATTTTCCTAAATGAAGAATCTAATCATTAAAGAGATACACATGTGCATTAGTTCCTATTTCCCGTATCTATTTCCATTTAAATGTCCATCATTACTTAACAAACCGCATCAAAAAAACTATCCCAGTATTTATGTGACTCTAACAAGAATAACCATAAACTAACCGCAGATTAGGTGGTGTAAGGGTGAAATAAATTGTTGCTTATACAACAAAGTGAAAAAGAATGTATTATTTTCGACAATGGAGCGATGAGACGGCGCGAGGGATCTGGTGAGAAATATGGGAGTGTGGTTGGGCAGCTGGTCAGCCTTTCCGGCAAAAACACCTCAAAGCGTGAACTCCGACCAGGGCTCCACAATCATGTTGTCCGGCTTGTTTATGGTTTCATCATTAGTTATGCGCCCTCCTCGGCCCCAACATTCTGAGTTTAACCCCACTTATATAACAATGTTTAAATTTGATTTGATTTTCTTCTATTAACTTATTTTTATTTTTGATTAATTTTACAGCAACAAAATTTTCAGAAAAAAAACATTGGTAGTTAAGTCACATATTGTGAGTCTCTTCGATTTTCAGAATTAAAGGTAAAATGTATTGGGTAGGGTCCACTTTAACTGAAATTATAGGTTGTAATATACATGATTCCTGATCTAGTTTATTTGCCTCTTTATTACTCAAAGTTTACATAAATTAGTACATGTTTACTATTACGTGTTTATTGTAAAAAATGATTTTTTTTGTTAGATACAATGCTTATAAAAATGACACAAATACAAAATACTTTGTGGGAATAATTAGTAGCATTTATCATAGAAGGTTGAAAATATATTTATTGCAATTCCCAACGACTTCTTCATCCATTCGCACGCCTATAAACAGAGTTGAAGTAGGGCTTAGCTGCTCTCCCTCCCCTGATAACCGAAAATAACAAAGCTAAGGACGAGCTCTGTATTTAACTTTTAAATGACTCGGAAATCTCTTATCAAAGGCGAGATTGCAACCACCCCCGGCGAAGTGGATTACTAGAGATGCAAATGCTCGGCAAAGAGAAGGCTACGAACAGAACAGTGAATTATTGTATGCAAATGGCCTTAACTTTCGCCGCCTAGTTGCAAGCCGATTGTCCCTGGTATGGTCTGCTTTATTGCCCATTTACGCTTGAGACACAAGAAAATTATTGATGATTACATGTTGGAGTGAAACAAATCATTATAATAAGATGTTATGAAACGTTAGGTATTCCATTCCGTAATGTGAAAACTATGCAGCTTACTGGAAGGTTGAACTCGGGAATACTTATGGTAGAAAATAAACCCGACTATGTTTATACTTATAGAAGTAATTAATATTGTTTATCTCAAAATAAATTAACTAAACTGTGTTCGTCTTTGCCTGTAACATAATTAAATAATTCTATGAGACTATAATAATATTACACTACTTGATTTATGGTATACATTAATTGAAAACCCAACAAAAAATAATAAAATGTAACATTTGTATTAATTTTAAATACACTAGTTAAGGGATATACTCTATTAACTACTTGGTGTCTGTGTTGCCGTTTTAAAATTATAAGAATTTAATTTATATAGTAATATAACAATGTTAGCCGTTAAATGGGTCTAATACTTGAGAGAGGTTACAGAGTTTCCATCTCAAATTTGGGGCCACTATGTTTATTCTTGGTCAGACTCTCACGACTCCGCCACATGTATCCTCAGCTCTCTGGCCACTCCAGTGCGGTCGCTGAGAGTCCCGTATTATCTGATAATGAAAAGCCCGGATTCACATGTGGGGTAGAGTTCGCTAAGTGGGACACTGTGTTGGTCTCAACCCTTCCAGATTAAACGATTACCGGGACTGACAGCCGGACAAAGGCGCAACCCGAGCCCGGACTGTTGGGATTCACATGTCAGCGGAGTGCAGTACGACTGTGAGACTGTCCCAACACTTGTCAAAAACATCCGTCTGTCTCCACTGATCTCTCACTCTAGCTATCATTCGTTTCCGCTCGAATATTCAACCTTTCATTTTAGACGGACTAATGCCCGTCTCTTCGTGAGAAAATTAAGTTGTTTTAATTAGTAGAGATATTAATTAACGATAGTGTTAATGAAAAGATAATACACATGTATCACCGATAGTTATGCGAATAAGTTTTTAACAATTTATTGAAAGATGTTCATAAACGTAAAAACCCAGTCAAAGTTTGCTTAACTATTTTCTCCTCGCAGTAGGTGATGATTTTCATTCGTATGTAGATGTCTATGAGTTCGTCTTATTAAATTTGGAGTAGCATAAAACACCAACGACTCTCTTTAACTGTTCTCTTTAACTATTCTTTAACATATTCCTATATATTGGGAATTCCTCGAAAAATTCTATTGTTGCTTACATAGAGTGAGTATCTGATTAGCCATTCAAATCCATAAAGGTCTAAGCCGTACTGATTTAAAACTGTTCAATAATTAATAATCGTTGATAGGTGATGATTTATCTAGTTTAAACCAAAATAGCTTAAACTCTAAACCACACGTTAACTATTATTATTATATATGCATGAGAAACCGTAACTGTTAATAAACAAGTGTTGCGAGGCCCACACAACATTTTAGGTTAGCTTAGCATTAACATATGGATAAATATTGTGTAATTGTAAAGTAAATATTTTGTAATTGTAAAGAAATATTTATTTATAAGTAATTTCGTTTATCTTACAAACTTTCAAATTCATAAACCAACTAGCCAACTGATAATTTGATAAACTAGAACACCTCATTTATATAATATCATTAATGATCACAAACAATGATTAGAAGGGAAAGATAAATGGATATGTGTTTGTGTTTGAAAGTCTAAGTTCAGTAATCAAGGAAAAGTTAGTTTATCGAACAATCTAAAGACAATCAAAGTCCTTGAGTGTTTGCAGTGAATAGGACGAATGAATGTGAAGTGCTCTTCGTTTTGTTAGAGTTTTCTCTGTCTATGTCTTGGTGCATTCTGTTGGTAATATTAAAAAAAATATATGCACGCACATGTGCATACAGTATAAATTTAACTATTAATGTAATACAAACTACAGTAGTGTCCTTCTTTTGGTTTCAAAATTGTTTTTAATAAACTAAATCTTATTATATAAACATATTGATATTCGCTGTTTGATGATTTATTCTGTTGAATTTAACGTGAGGTTATTCACAACATTCTCATTCGTCCATTTGAACAAACTTTTCATATTCACCCGGACCTTATAAAAATACATACATGTCATGGCTAACAAGTAGGTATTGTTGTAACAATTCATTGAATTGTTTGTGGAGTTGTATTTAATTGTGTAAATTACACTATATTTATTGAAAATATTTAACTTTTAAAAGTTAGTTATGTCAGAGTACTGTAACAGAGATCAAATAAATAGATTTTTTTTCTTATTAAAACATCTAATAGGAGTATGTAAAGATTTTGAAAATTATTTTTGAGATGATGTTGAACTCTTTTTAGTCCTATTTGGTCTTGTAGCGGTTTATTGGAATAAGTACCTGTTAAACATTTACTTTTTCATAGCCATACAAATTTTGACCAAAAAGAAAATTAATCATTTAATATAATAACAGAGACAACTCAAATAATAGTATTATAAACGTCAACGTTTGCCTAAATTCAAGGCTGAGGGTCTAAATTAAAAGATGATTAACAATTCTCAAATTTAATGCTTCTTTGATAAAAAAAAAACAAAATATTATGCTAAAAGCACTAAACAAATGATAAAATTAAACTTTCTATTCAAGCCGTTTATCGTATATGGAGAGGAATACAAACTTAGGGAGTGAAAGCAGTTGAGAAAATCGCTTAACTTTGCTTTTACACTACTTGACAAGCCTTACACCTTTAATGTACTTTAAACAGAGTTCCAAGTCAATGTTAACACGTAGAGTGGCGATAAAAGATAATGTTCTTTAGTACTGCTTCAAACATAACACTAAACATAGGTGATATTTAGTGCTTTCTCCTAATTTATTGAAACATGAAAGTTTCTCTGAAACTTCGTATATTTTCCTTAATATTTTAAAATAGTACTAGCTGTTTTTTTCCTAGACTAAATAGTGCAGTATTGCATTAAATTACAATAGTTTTGGAGATGTTAAATGTTTTGTAGGGTCTTAAAGATTTCGTTAAAATAGCGTTTTTATACAAAGAGCGGTCATTATAAATAATAAATTGACACACAGAAAACGTGTGAAGTAAACTTTACCACAAAAATGTACAACTGTTAATTCAGGCTTGTCATTCGTGCGGCTTTTAACTAGTACGGTATCCATTTTTATTGCCGCCTTATCAAATACGTTAGATTATTCAGTTGTTAATTCAAAAAGAACATTTCAGGATCATTTCCAAAACAGTAATAAAAGTTCAATTAAGAAGAACCAATACTTAATTTGTTGGCTGTTGTTTGTACGTGGCTAAAATGCAATACAATAATTGGGTGACAAAATACATATAAAGACAATGCCTTATACTGTATATGTAATTGAAACACTACAAAATAGTTCTATGGTAATGAATTACTTATTGTAAAAATTACCACTGCTAATTAATAATGTAACTAAAATTATTACACTCAAACATTTACTTAAACATAAATACAACAACATAAACTACGAGCTTGATCTCATCACCTGTAATACAACTACATAAACTATGAGCTTGATCACATCACCTGTAACATTGCTACAGATTAAATACTGCATTTAAAAAAGTAATGGCATTACACGCGAGGACTTCACAAAACTGCTGTCTGTCCAGTAGAAAAACATGCCTTGATGGACAGACTCTCAGAAGCTTCAAAAGATGAAAGGCAGCACACGCATGACTGATCCCTCCCGGTTCAAGTTACGCTGTTTCAAATTATTTTGTTTATATAAAATCATATAATATATAAGATAGTGTTACATTGGAATTTTAGTCTTCCTCTTAAAAAAGAGGTAAAATACTGTTTAAAATCGAAAATCATTACTATAGTATAGAAAATCTTTGGAAAATACCTACTTTTGTGTTGATCTCCGTAGCTTGTACATTGGTGGACGTGAGGATGGCACAATCACAGAGCCAGGCACTTTCCAAATTAAATTTTTTTGAACCTCTGGAAAAACTTTCGATGTGTAAATCCTGTTCCAACGATTGTGCCCAGTTAAGAAGATATGTTTATGAGACCATATCTGTTTTTCAATGTTCTGTTCTCAACTTTTAAAAGGGCATCAGAAAACTCGTCAACCCCATAATCTTCTCCAAAATACATTTTCGTATTTATTGTTAAGTTGAGACGCTCATTGGTCGTCTACATAGAATATACTTTTAGAGAGGTGTTGATCTCGTCCACCCATCCCTCACATACAAAGGGTTTGTGTGAAATCTCCAGAGAAGAAAGAACACCGTAACTCCCGGTTACAATCATGATGTTGTTTCTTATGTCATTTAAGCTCTCTCTATTGGTTGAGTAGTAGGTGTTTGATGATTAAAACGCTTATATTAAAGACCAGTGGGGCAGAGCCCTTGAGTAAATTTTTTATCTGGAGTAGGTATATGTCTACATTGCTCTCAGCTATATTACTACCGAATTTGAGCTACATTAGTCCAGTAGTAGGTCAAAGATTGTTGAAAGATTGTATTTTTAAAATTCCGGGGGGCGAAGCCCTTAAACATATTCGTAACGAGAATAGGCTTGCGTTTTGTTCTGATATATTCGGATGTAGTTGTTAATTTAAACTTAGATTTAACGAATTTAAACAAGGTTCAGTAAACACTAATACTTATAAGATTGCCATACAAGTAAATTAGGGCTATTCTCTAAAGAATTCTTTAAAACGTATTCTTATTGCTCATTTGCAGCATAAGGGAAACCACCATGTAAAATTTTATCTTCATAGACATTGTCGTTTTTTAGATAAAGTTATCACTATGTCAATGAGTGACTGAGTCTGACAAATATAGATTTAGATACTATATCCACTCTGTATACGTATGTTATTTATTACCAATCTTCACTCAATGTTTTAAATAAGAACTACATCATCTGTTTTTGGAATAAATATTCTTAAGTTATCATCTGGTTCAATATAAATAAATGCTTTGATCATAAGATTAACATAGGATCCTTAAAACCACGTGAGGCGAAGTTTTAAGGTGATTTAAAAAATAAAGTTAGCCTATATCCTCCTAACGCACGGATAGAGCATGAAAAAAGAGTTTCATCGAAATCGGTGCACCCGTTTCTCTATGAAAAGCGAACAAAACACGACCAAAACCGCACGAAATCATGTTTTTGAGCGGCTGCCATTCGTTTTCCAAAAGGCGAATGATGTTTTCCCGTTAAAAGCGAAGAAAAACCCGTTCTTGAGCGTTACCGATAGACAAACAAATACATAATTTAGATAAGACTTGATTTAGCTTCCCTAGGGTGTAAAAAGGGAAAATGTGCAAACATTTCATAATTGCAAGCAATATATTCGAAACTCTAATTGTATTCATATAGATAAATAAAGACACTCAATATGCGCTAAAGGCGCGGCGGTAAATGAACAGAATACCCCTGAAGCAGCAAACCTGCGTACTCAGCGAATTTCCAATGCATACATATGTATCTTAATACCACATAAAGCCACATACCAAGTTTCGTCAATACACATTCATAAATAAACGATTTATGACATTTGAATTATTCTCCATAAGAATAACATGGCGGCTGAGTATGCAGGTTTGCTGAAGCAAGGAACACAAAGAATGGGGTTTTATACAAATATCAATATAACTCAAGTAGGTAAAGCTACATACCAAATCGTATTAATTTATGTTCATAATTAAAGGAGATAACACGTTGCTTATTCTCTATAAGAATGGCATGGGGGCTGAGTACGCAGGTTTGCTGCTACGGGAATTATCGGCCAAAAAATACCAAGTTTCATCAGAATACGTTGATAAATAAGCGAGGTATAAAATTTTTTTTTTCTCTATAAGAATAACAATAGACAACGTACTGTGTTTAGCACTTTCAATATCTCTGTAACCATTTAACGTAGATCAATGATAAAAACACCACATTGTGCGTGTTTTAAGCTGATTCCAATGAAAAAAATTAGACTTTTTCAAAAATAATATGTAAAAAACTCAACACACCCATTTTTGGGGTACGAAACCCCCCAAAACTACGCCTTTGGATAGGTTGATCAGACTGGTTTTCGAACGTCAAGTCATTAATGCTGCTTTACACGTTTATACAAAATTTAGTCAAAATCGGATTATTTTTACGAGAGTTATCGTGCTTACGGACACACACACACACACACACACACACACACACACACACACACACAAACACATCATATGGCATTCGGCTGCCTTTCATGGTGAAATCCGCATTGAATTTGGCGGCTGGTGGTTTGGCATCACATGTTAAATCAGCTGAGGAAGCCGGTAGGAATCAATTTTGAACATTTGAAGTGGCAACCAAATAACGTAGTCCAAGTCCTCGGAGGGAGTAGTGGATCTTCCTCGCAGCCTGGGACGGATGCCTGAGAGGAGGGCCCTTACCCGACAGTCTTCGGTCTGCTGGGCTGGGGGACGAACCGTTCTGGGGCCACCCGACCCCTGAGAAGTTGGAGGCTCTGTGCGATGGCGGTCCCTGTCTGGTGGACTTGGGGGGACGTCGGGTTAGAGAGCGAATCGTCCTGGGGTTATGTCACCCACAGAGCTCGGGAGCTAGGAAAGGTTCTCTTTCCCTTTCTGGAGCGAGGCAGACTGACCCCATCCTACCACTTTTCCCATCCCTCTTTTCCCTCTTTCCGGTGGCTGCACACTTTCCCAAGGGAGACATGCCTTGCCAGCTATGCCAGGGCCTCTTAATCCCCCAAAAAACAAACAAACAAACTATAATCATAATAATGAATTTAGTTATTTAAACTGATGTCAATTAAATTCATTCAATTTCAGATTTTAAATGTCTTTAACTGTTTTGTGAAGAATTTTAATTATTAATTGTGTTTATAATATTCAAAAACCCACTTTATATTCTTATTTTGACATATTTTCATAATCCCAAATATCCCGAGATTGGAATCTAAAATCCCGGGATTGCTAAGAGGGTAAATTCTGTCGGGAACCCGGGATGCGGGAGCCCAGGATTGGATTCCCTAGTCCAGGTCCAAGCCTAACTGTTAATTTGTTCAAAATTGGTTAATGCCGCAAAAAATGTACCTATACAAATGACAAAATTTCCGAGGATACGGTGTTTAATATATAAATTATGGAAGAACATACATGCAACGATTCACTTTTACTAAAGACAAGATATTGGATACAATGATTTAATGATTTACAGATAAAATATGTCTGATCTATAATTAATTTTACTACAATTAGATAATTTTGTAAATAAGCTGCCTGATTAATAAACGAGATTGCACGCAGCACGCTGACGTGAGGAAAGTGAATTTCCGCATTAAAACCTTAAAAATATCAAATAAAGGGTTAAACCAACACTGATTGCATTTTTTGAAAATTTAAAGAAAACTGTTGGCTGTTTTGATGCTTCTGGTTATATTTAAACTCACTAATAGGATGCCAATGTTGTACATTATAAATTTAGAAGGAGGTATTGTCGGGATAACAAGTTGGTACAGGGGTATATGGGGTGATAAAACGATATTAAGATATGAAAAACAGCCTTTTCCAGTGTAAAATCCCCATAAGGCAACGCACTGTATTTTGACAATTAACATTTTATTTGATAACTCGGTAAGTACTTGTGCTAGAATGATGATAGAGGGCTTAAAATCTTTGGCTTTTTAAGTAAAATAAGGTAATGTGCAATAGGTGTACTTTGGGGCTTTTCTAACCCTTTTTGGGCCCAAAAACTCAAAATTTGAAAACTTAAAATCCCCAGAAAAGGGGGATAGAGTTTTTCGATTGTTTTGCCCAACGAACTTGTCCAACTGATTATTAAAAGGAATGTCTCTATCAAATTTGAAGTAAATTTGAAGTAATTTTTAAACATTGCGACCGCTAGAGTGTGAACACACGCACAAACACACACACACACATATATATATTATGTTATGATGATTGATTAGGGCTACTAATATTATAAGATGTACCTTCATATTTTAACAAAGTACCCTTTTTTAAAACATTTTTATTTCAGACTTATATATATATATACAGTTTTTAGAGACTCCTCAAAACGTGATAAGGGGGTCACGTTAGGAACTTCTATGGTGGTCCCGGGCTTAGGTCTCACCATGTGGGTCATGTTAATAGTTCACTTTTCCATAGGAAATTCACTAATAAACCAGGCGGATCCGGTAATTAGGTAACATTAACATTCTGTAACAATTCGTAAAATCTGGTAAACATGTATTTGGGTTTATTATTCAATTATTCTTATAAATACAAAAATATCACAGATTTTTAAAACTCCGGGAGATTTAAATTTAAAATTTCGAGGAAAAACGACATCCAGATAAAAAAATAAATAACTGTATATTTCTATGCTTACCTGCTTGTGATAAATTAACTAGACAAGTAGTGAGATGAATAAATCTGATCTCGTGTTTTAATCACGGATAAATTGTAGAATGGATGAGTTACGTATGGATTACAGTACATACGCAATGAAGTATGATTACAGTTTGTGATCGATATTAAATTTTGAACGTTAAAACATTCAATTTATCACATTTTCGACACGCAGGGAGAGTCTCGATTTTTGGAGACTTGTCCCGTCGTCCCGACCAATCCTCTCGGGACGCCCATTTGTCCCGTTTCTGTACCTGCTTTGCTGTTTTATGATTAGTTTTTCATCTGAAATAATCTGTCTTAATTTTTTTAAATAGTATTAAATTGGAATACGTTTGACAATGATTCCTTTGATTTATCTAGCTTCCTAATCACAAAGAAAATTACAAACAGTTTTAACAGTGAGTTTTAATAGCCACAGGGCTTAAAAACTTACTTAAGTTCCCCAAAATCCACTATTTTGCTTCTAATTTTCAAAATATCTTTCCGAGGGTGAACCCCCAAGGTAGATCAACATCGACAGCCCTGATACAACCTACAGAACACATAATAGACCAACTGGAAGAATGCTGCTCAGTTACCAGCCTTTTCTTAGACTTCAGTAAGGCGTTTGACTGTGTAAATCATGACCGGCTACTCCAAAAATTAAGAACTTAGGCATAAGAGGAAAGGAAGTAGAGTGGTTTGAAAGCTGTCTAAAAGATAGAAAAAAGCTTGTTGAGATCAGCTACACCAGTAACAATACCATTCAGAAAGCCCACTCAAGAACCGCTGGTGTAATGAGAGGTGTGCCACACGGCTCCGTGCTCGGCCCAGTAATATTTTTACTCCTCACAAACGACAGGCCAGACTGGCTTCAAAGCGACTGTCATACAGTCATGTGCGCGGACGATACAGTCCTTACTATATCTGATAAATGAGCATAGACTCTAGAAAGAAACATAACCTCCTATTTCAATCAGACTAAACAATACTGTTCCGAAAACGATTTAGTCCTAAATGTAACAAAAACAGTACAAATCGCTTTTGTGACCAAAAACAAAAACACACAACTAACACCACTGCCTCAAGTTAAGTAAAAGAAAATACTAAGCACCTCGGCATTATAATCGACTCAAAACTATCCTGGAAACCATATATAGACCAGCTGTGTAAGAAGCTCTCCCCAGGCATCGATGTAATTCGTAGAATGAAACAAGTAAGTGGCCTGGACACGGCCAAAGTAGCTTACTTCGCCCTTTTTGAATCACACCTGAGGTTTGGCATAGTGACATGAGGAGGGATAGCCAACACCAACCTATAAAGGGTCCTCAAACAACAGAAAAGAGCAATTAGATGCCTAGCAGGCTTACAACACCAAGAAAGCTGCCGGGAGACTTTCAAACAACTCAAAATTTTCACCGTAATCTCACTCTACATACGTGAAGCAATCCTGTTTGCAGTCACCTCACAACAGCCAAGACATCAGGACATACACCAGCACAACACAAGGCATGCTTCAAATTTTGCCTTGCCACCGCACCATCTCAGTCTGTTTGAAAAGAAACCAGCATACAAAGGAGCTTTTTATTATAACCATTTACCTGAGCTGCTTAAGATACCACTAAATCGCCACTAAAGCGATACTCCAACCTTTGAAGTGGCAGCTTCTTAACCTAAATTCGTACGGCAGCCGAATTGATAGTGAGATTTATATATATACACAGTTTTGAACGAATGGTGTTTTTGGCATCTGGGGACCTCAAAACGAAAAGTTATCATGGTCCCGGGCCTAGGCCTTACCATGCCGTCTACGGTAATATTTTCTTCCCTATAAGGGAAATTCGCTAAAAAGGAATATAAATGAATACATATACTGTAACATTCATAATGTTCTAGGATATAGTAAAAACAAAATTTAAATAGATAAACTTAAGTTTATTCAGGACTAAAAGTTGTAAATTAAATAGTTTAGAAAAATACTACTGGCCGCCTTGCTATCCTACTGGTTATTGTCTCGGACTTTAGTTCAAGAGGTCGCACGTTCAATTTCCCAGTAACACACATCAGTAGGCTATGTTCGGTCCGATTTTCCTAAAAGCGTTTAAGTAACTATTTTACACGTAAGAGAGATAGATAAAGCGCTCCTCTTTACTCCTCTCTAACTCTGTCTGCCTCTGGTGTTTGTATTCAAAAAACATATCAAGTCTATTACCAGCAGCGCTATCCGTTCCCCTAGTGTTTTTTTTAGAGTGGAGATCTAATGAGACTAATCGTTGCTACTTAAATTATAAATCACCCTTTGGACTTTTGATAGTAGCTTTCATCACCCTGCAACCCAATTTTCCTGACATTTTACTTTGTTCAATGCTTACAGATTAAGATTATCTGTTGGTTATTATGACAGCGGTTAGCTATTCAGAAATGTTAAAAAGTGTCAGGCGTCAAGCGTCAGGTTGTGACACGCTAGCTTAACGGTTATCATCTTCCTCTTTTGAGGAAGATTTCGAGGAAGAAACCTCAATTCAGAGGTTCTGATTATAATTCCCAAGGTTAAACCTTGATTAACAGAGAATATTTTGGGAGCGTTTTCCACATGTATGTTAAAAGACTGTTAGTAATTTAGTAAACCTAGCAAAACATAGTTGACTGGAAAACTTGTTATACAAGTTACCGTACTTAATGATACATATATAGTAAATTGTTTGTTAGAGGGTTAAAAGGGGCAAATTATTTGGTAGTTTCCTGATAATGTGTATTTGTAATATGAATAAATCTACTGAAGATCAAATTGTTTGAACAGACATTAATGGCATTAATTAATTAAACATTTCCATTAAATCACTCTGGCACACAAAAATTAGTTGTATAACCACAATTAACTGTTGGTGGCTAACTCACTTCGGAAAGGTAGATTTCTATTTCAGACAGTTGTAGAGCTAAAACTGCCAATTAGGGGTAGTTTTGGCCATAAAACAAGCTGTTATACGAGCTGTTGAATGTTTGTGTTTGGGGTGTGTTTTGTGCCTTGGGTCATTAGAGTCCGGAAACCACCCTACATTCCTCTACCGCCCTGCTACCACTCATAATCCTCTATTTGAAAGTTCCATTGTATTCATTTGTATTAATTTATCTGTGTAAATTGGTTTTTCGGAGCTGGCTAATTTTCGTACATTTTGGGAATTTTCTACATAGGTTTAACTATTTACATAGATTTACCTTTACACTATACATTTTTAATAGAGCTTAAATAATGTTTTGTCTTAAAACTGGTTATACGTTTCAAAAGAAATATATTTTCTAAGAAAATTCCTGCACTATTTTCTCATTTAATAGATTAATACCGCACAACAACCGTATTTTGATGGAGAAGGAATTTTATTTTTCTTAACTGATTGATTCTGAATTTGTCATACATCAAAACAACTTAAAATTCAACTTAAGTAGTTATCACAGTGATTTTAACCGGATACTAAGGAATAACTGAACTTTTAACCCCTCGCTCAGCGGCTAACCTGTAGAGCGTTATCAGTTTGATATGCATAGGATTTTATTGGTTAAAGAAATCGTAAGTTAATATGTGTGATCCTTTGGTTAATGTTTCCAACCATTTTACTGAACGGCTCATCTTTGAAACGAAGCTAACAAATATTAAGAGAATATCCACGAAAATGGCTTGTATGATATAATTATTGTCAACGTCATGTTTCATTCTTCCTGTCCATTGTGATCTGTAAACTCCAAGAGTATCACGTTAGGCTGTTCTCCAGCACTCGGCTCCGATAACTCTGTTAGGGTGTCAATGCAGAACCAGTGAATAGGTATAGGAGTTGGTAAAATCACGTTATAAACCAGTTTTGACCACGTTTCGTTGGCAATGATAATAGCTGACACCAGTTAAGCGGTATATTTAATTACCTTAAAATATTATGCGCAGAACTAAGAAAGCGCGAATGAAACTAGATAAACTTACGAGAGTTAAACCATACTTTAATACAGTATTTAGTCATGCAGGTGAAATAAGTAAAGAAATATATAACTGAGGTTGTGGTTTTGAGACATGTTCTGTGAGGTGTGAAGCGGGAAGCGAGGATAAACAAATGCTATAGAGGTCCATATCGCTAATGAGAAAGCTAAGAGTTTTTCACTTAGGAACCTTTCCGTCAAACAGAAGTCTGGCATTGTTAAAAAAGTAATCCGTAAGTTGTCAGTAGTTTTATTTTCTTCATTTTTCATCAAAACAAATTTTTTTAAGATGTTGGGTGCGGCGCTCTTAAAAATGATTTCCGCTAAGGGTTCGAGCTTGCTATAGATATATAGCGCAGGGCCATACCCGGCCATTATATAAAACACTTAATAGCAGATACCACTTGCGATTCGCAGTGAATGCATAAAGCAACAATAAATTCGCCATTGTCAGGAGCCGGTGAGACAGCTGGCCGACCAGACCATTGATCCTAGATATTTATGGGTTCATTCTCTGGTAATGTTGTTATTACCTGGTCTCGGGTGTCTTCAGCTCTTGGCGTTGACAACGTCGCCTTGCAAGCCTTCACTTCAGTATCTACCCGAGCAAGAAATGTTCTGTGTTCTAAAAGGACACTGAAAGATGCCATGCAAAGACGTGAGTGCAGAATTTATGCATTGAAAGTTGTCTTATATCACAATAAAAGGAAATTAAAAGACATAAATACAAATTTACTAGGCTACTAGAGTGATTTGGAAAGCTTATTCTTATGTAGAAGTTTAATGGGTCTGATACGATAAAATGTTACATTCCTAAAATGGTATATTGCGATGCATTAATTAAATTTACCCCTTCTAATGAATTCAAAATTTCTTATTAGATTGGTTGGATCGTAGCTTCCCCTCATTTGAACGCATACCTATTAAATTTCCTCAAAATCACGACGTATATTTCAATAACCCTTCAGTAAAAAACATGACATTGCGGCTAAATCATTGTTATAGAACTAAAAGAACAACTATAATCTTAACGTTTGAAGAAGTATTTTCTACATTTGGAATTCACTAAGCAAAATGTGTCTATTTAATCACATTATATAGGTGATTGGTTTTTACGCAACCCAATTTGCAAGTTTCTAATTAGGATGAATACAAGTTTATAAGTTGGCATCCCTTCTTTCTTTACTTCATTCTCAATCTGCTGAATTGCGTCGTTGCAATGTTATCTATTTTGTTTTATTTAAGTTATTACATTTATGCTACAATTATCTTTTCAAATTTGCTGGATAGGGTGGGCTGTTTATTAATTGATCAAGGTGGGCTGGTGTTTAAGAAACTAGTATAAATTTTCTAACTAAAAGTTATGACAATTGGTTGTATGGCATTCACTTAAGCAGAAAACTAATTTAATGATGTAGTTTTACTTTCACATTCTGTGTTGCATTAAAAAACACCCTATGTAGCTATAGTGTTGTATGTAGTTTTAAAATTTGCATTATTTTGTTCTAAACAAAATGTATTACAAATTTCTTCAGAGGCTTACAACTTGAACTCAAGACGAGCTGCTGCCTTGACCACCATGATAGCAAGTCACTTCTATTCTTCAATTCTCAGCCCTACGTTTTTTATATTATTATTTATGGTAACACTCCAAGTGTTCATATTGATTAATTATTTAAATAATATTTTGGTTACATAATACGAATAAATAATCAATTACTCTTCTTTTGTTAGCCAGCCATAAGGTCATGAGTATGTGGTGAACCTGTGCCCAGCCAATTATAACATGTGTTTATACTTCACAGCTGATTATATTTAAATTGTAATAATTTCTCCAATGTTTAAATTTTATAGAGTTGTTATTGTTTTACCTGGTAAAAGAGAACTAAATGGACTAACAAGGAATTCGAATGTCTTGTCTTATCAATTGTATTTTCAAGTTTCAAATATATGTTTGTATTTATAATGACGGACTAGTATTATGCGATAGCTCACCATACCTATAAAATAGGTGACCCCGACGAACAAGTTTGTCCTTTTATTTACCAAGATAACTTCGACCTTTCCTTGTCCATCACATCACTTCACTACTTCAACAGTTCTTCATAACTTGATTTTAATCCTTAAATTCCTCAATCGACATGGACCAAGAGCTTTTGGAACGTCTAGCCCAATTACAACATGAAAATGTAAACCTTCTGAGGCAGCGACAGGACTTGAATCGAAGACCCGATCGAGACGAAGACTTAACACCACAACTTCAAGCAGCGATGGACCAACCCGCGCTCCAACCTCTTCCACCACAGCTCCATCCAGAACAACTCGAACACCTGAATGTCAATAGGGTAAGTGTCAAATTACTGCCCTTTTGGAAAGAAAAACCAAAACTTTGGTTCGTCCAAGTTGAGGCCCAGTTTGCCCTGGCGAGGATCACGAGTGAACTAACAAAATACTCGTATGTAATTTCACATCTTGACGAACGCTATGCCAAAGAGGAAATTGTCAATCCTCCCGCTGATACTCCATACTCTACCCTCAAGTCCGAGATTATTCGACGTTTGTCTGTATCGGAGGATCGGCGTGTTCGTCCGAGCTTGGTGACAGGACTCCTTCACAGTTCCTACGCCACCTCCGATCTCTTGTGGATTCTGCCACAGTACAGGATGGTTTGCTAAGGACCATATGGATGCAACGGCCCCCATCACATGTACAAGCGATTTTACAGGCCCAAGCTGGACAAGCAGGCGTCCAAACTGACACGTTGGCCATTACCGCTGGTAAAATCTTAGAAGTATACAACCTAATGCATCTTTCTATCCTTCACCTGTAATTTCCATAAACACAGTCGCTTCAACATCGTCTGCGCCTAAATTTGTAAATATTTCTCAATTTGACGAAATAGTAAAACAAATGTCAGATATGCAGCTACAAATTAAATAAATGTGTGATGACATGCACTCCTTACATGACGAACAATCAAGGCCTCGTCAAAGGAGTTTGTCAAACAGCCTGTATCGCAAAAGTAGCTCATCTAACAGTTTAGAGCAGGCTTGCTTATGCTGGTACTACAAGCGTTTCGGCAACCAGGCCAACAGATGTATTCAGCCATGTACTTTTGGAAGTCCAACAAACACCAGAGGCAGTCAGTAATGGCGTCCGCTGACTGTCAACGTACAGGACGCCGATTACTAGTACAGTACTAGATAAAACTACTAATACAGTAATAAATTTCTAATAGACACTGGTTCTGATATATGCTGTCTCCCAAACCCCATCCATAACCATCCAAAATGTGTTGAATACGATCTTCGCACTGCAAACAACTCTAGAATCCATACATACGGAATGATGACAATGTCTTTAAATCCAGGACGACCTAGGAGTTTGTTGTCGCTGATGTTAGCACACCAATCCTCGGATCAGACTTTTTGGCACAAATTCAAGTGGTGACATTTTGTTGGAAAATTAAAGTTCTACAAACGACTAAAGTTTAATCAAAATCGTTAGAGCCGTTTTTGAGAAATCTTGATTTGTCATGTGTTTTGGCGGTTTTGGGGGATAATTACCCTTAAAAATTAAAAATTCCAAAAAATGAAAAAAAGCCTGGAGATATCGTGGATTAGTACCTACATACCAAATTTCATAAAGATCGGATCATTGGTTAGGGTTCCGTACTCATCCATACAGACAGACAGACAGACAGACAGACAGACAGACACACAGAAATCACGTAAAAATCATTTTTTTGGGTTCAGGGAGTACCAAAACGAATATTTCCACCAACAACTCAAATTCGAAAATGTTTACGAAAACAATCCTTTCTCCATATACTATGTATAAGGGGAGAAAGTAAAAAGCATCTCAAAAACGCTACTAAACACTGGGAGAATTGGAATGTGCTGGTTGAGCTATGTAAATGAGGTTAGTTTTTACTTTTCACGGGAATTATGTTAGCCCTTTTCAGAGCTTTCGGAAAAATTAAAGCTTTCTTTACATGAAGAGCCTTGGCCGCTTTTATTACTCTCCTGTAGGTACACTTATAAAGCCTGAAATATTATTTAAATGTCCCAGATAAGGAAGGCTTGGCAACTTTAAAGAGAAGTTTGAGTTTTGTCTTGAAATTCCAGTACCCGTGTAAGGTAAGGGAAAACAATTAGTATATAAGAGGTAACTGACTCCGAATGAATAAAGCGTGCTGAATCCGTATATTAATGGTGCCACTTTCATAATCCAGACTATAGATTTTTTAAGACACTTTTTGAAATGTTTAGTGAAAATATACTTTTGAAATGGCATATGATATATCTTGAATGAAGTCATGCTGAGACAGACTGAATTATTTTGTTTTTGCTGTACATATTCAAAGTTATCAGTTAATAGTTGCTACTTAATTCGTCTGTTTTCAAATATTATAGCTACGATACGTCACTGGACTCATCTGACTAATTGACGTACAGGAGTTCAAGAACAAAATCTTTATTTCTCTCGATTGCCAGAGACGTATTGTCCAGTAGCTCTGTCAGAGGGGATTAAATTAGTATTGTTTAACAGAATGAATAGTGACAGCGGCCACCCGCTCACATAGAGCTCTGTAATTAGGCCAATCAACCAGGCTTGCCCATATGGCTGGATATGATAGTTAAATTGCTACTCAGCGGGTCTCTGTGACAGACATCATTGTTCCTCTCTTAGCACTGTTTGTAATTTACCATTTTAAGGTTGAATTTCATTCAACCAACGAAAGGAATGAAGCTAATTTTTGAATACATGTAATTAAATGGGAAATCTGCCGTGCCTAATTTAGAGATGTTAATGTGACAAAAACCTATTTTATAATATATCAAAATGTTTGATATGAACCCTAAATGTGCCAAAATTCAGAAACTATTCCAAAATCTTTTACAGTTTAGCCTCTTTTGTCTTTAACGTTTTAATGTGTTTCTGTTTCAGACGCTTATTTAATTTCTTCTGGTAACTGATATGCATTTAATTTAAAAAGTTTAACATCTTCCTAATATAACTGAAACTGTCATGCCTAGTTAATTAGTCATGTCATGCAAACAACTACCAATTTTCTATCTTAAACCGTTAATTTAAAATGAAACATTAATATTGGATTTTACTAATGATTAGTCAGATTATTTCAAAAATTCATTGTTGGTTGTATCTGGAATGCTGCGTTGTATTGCAAACGTTTCAGTAGTATAAATTACAATCTAGTTTATTTTATTTAACTACCGTTACCTCCAAAGGCACTCACATACATTCCAGCATGAACCATTAGTTTATGTTTATATGTTACGATATTTGAAAAAGCTGCACCATTTTTGTTTATTCAACGGGGCTTATACACGGGGATCTTGTATACCTAGGGTCCAATCTTTTGAAATGTTAACTTTATACTCAGCTGTTTGACTAAATAGCATATAACTCCATAAGAACAAAATTGAAACTTTAATAAAAGCCTATGGGGTGGAGCCCTGAAGGTGGGTATTATTCAAACCCCCAAAAGGGACATCTTCAGGGTAAGAGTTTTCAAATGATACCAACGTGCAAGAAAATAAGTAATTTTAGAGACCTAAAATCATTGAACAAAAATTAAGAAATGTTTTAATAATGTAGATGGTGTTTTTAATGTTTCGAGTTACATTTAGAATGTTTAAGGTGCTAGTGCCAGCCGATAAATGTTTACCTAGACATGTGACCTGTGTAAATTATGTCGACTGTAGTGCATGAGGTCACTGTATTAAACCAAGCTCATTACGTTGATGTCCTATTGAGATATCATGGTATGGGTTAGCTGCAAACCTTGCGGTATGTAGAATAGCAGTAGGAACTTACGGTTAGTAGTTAAAACATTTTCACTGTAATAATAACACATTTTGTTAATTTTGCAATAGTTTATTTAAAAAATTATCAGTATAATAAAATATCTTCAGTCTCGTAGGGAGGAAGGATTAAATATGTTCCCTCTTTTTACACCCACTGTATTGGGAGCTAGATACGCCCAACTTTCTTTGTATATATAATATGTATATATATATATATATATATATATATATATATATATATATATTTAAATATTATACAAACTAAAATTAAGTTAAATATTTATACGATGTTTCATATAATATTGACTATGTATTACAATATTTTTAATACTGCATAAAATTAATAAATTATTCATATAGGAATTACATTTAAATTAAAATCTGATTTAATTCAATATCATTAATTTTAGAATTTGTTTTTGATCAATATGGCCCCTATTTTTATCGATTTTATCGTTGATGGAAAAATTATCAACATCAAGGTTATCGATTGATAAAAACTGACACCCCTTCATTTCTAACTCTCCTTTATCCTTAACTTTGACATAGTATTGCCAAACCCCTTCTATTCACAATCTGAGGAACAATGAATTATTTTGTAAATCCTTCATCATCGGTAATGCATATTTTTGGAATTTTGTTTGAATGAATTAACCCCTAATTAATGTATAGTATTTTCTACAAGCCGAGCAGTTTCTTACAAAACACAGTTTAGGTGTAACTACAGTGTATCTCCAGGTTATAACGAAACCCAGGAACGCCGTTGTCTAAACGACTGCCATTAGATTATCTCAGATCAATATCTTGGTCCACCAACTAGATATTTACCTCGGCCTGTTGTGAACACCGAGTAATTGGGTTTATAAATACGCCGTGGCAAGAAGACTGAATTAATTCTACGAGCCCTTAACGCAATAACTGCCTGGGATGGTGAATAAACATGAGGTTGGTTGGCGGCTACGACCACGGAACTCCGTTGGGAGGAGGCGCGTCTGAGGTGGAGAATGTTTATTTGGAGTTGTTTAAAACACTATTATAAACATTGGCTGTAAAGTCTTCGATAAGTATCGTGAAAATTGATTTGTATCAAAATTGAAAAAGGTAGAAAAACTATGAACACAAATTTGTTTACGTGTTAATTGTATAACTACGTTTATAACAGCCCATTACAAAACGCTTTTTACATAGTATGCAGTGCTCGACTTCACACAGGGATTACAATGACCATACAATTGGTCTTAGATTTTTAAAGGTCGATAAGGCGGAACCTTAAATTGTATTTCTTTATATTGGGATACCTCTAGGTTTTCTTTGGGTGTGTTAGATATTTCCCTACGAAATGTTGGCTAGTTGACAGGTGCGTGATGAAGACAAAAATGTTAATTCATGTGGATCATATTAGTAGGAATTTGCAAACCAAGTTAGTTGAATTACCGCAAATGCCATTGCATTAAGACTTGCTAAATAACAGTCTGCTAGATTAATTTTGTTTATGTGTAATGCATCTAAACCACAAACAAATAAGCCGGGATATATGAAGAGGTATTGGGAAGGAAACTTATGTCTTAAGGCTCCTTCTGTTGTGTTAAATCAGCGACATTATATATTGAGTATTTAAAAAAAATCTAATCTTGTTTACAAAAAACACATGTTGTATTCACTTACTTCTACAAAGAAAGCTTTATTTACAGCCAGATTCATACCATCTAAGTTTTGTATAACACCTTACAAAATAGGTACCTTATACTATACCAAATCTGTTATTGTAAAAGTTATGTTAATTCACATATGTGTACTAAGGAACTTGGTATAATAAACATCGTTCATATTGAAAGAATGCTAATTTTATTTTTACTAAGTACATTTTTTGTGTGAGATATTTGCTTAGTTTGGATTTGGAAATACTTAAGTCCATGCTAATATCAGACTCATCGGAGTGTATTGTGACACCCATATTCCGAGTGAAGGTCGTGTACTAGTATCACCACTGGCAGAGAACGCGTAAAAAGGTGTGAACTCGCCCTCCGTGTAAGAGGTCTTATCTGATTCATAATGTATTGGGCCAAATCTGGCAAGACGAGGTGGGGACTTGGCATGAATTAACCAGCCGCTATTAGCCTGGGTCTCGAGCCTTCCGGCCAACGACACGCAATAATTCAGAGACCTCCTCTGTAAAATACCCGACCGGTAAATAGGCGATGGAAATATGTGAGCTGTTAATATGATTTATAAATAAAAATTACTTTAATTTAAATACTTTACCGGTACTGAGTAAGATTTGTCCAGTACTTCTGACATACAACAAACAAAGCTTATTAAAAGATTAAAATTACAAATACCAGTACTTTCAATGTAAAAGGAAATTAGATAATGTTTCTAACCTACAATACGTTGAAATGTGCTTATAAGTTACCCGATGTTTATGAATATGTTCTGATATTTCTAAAAGCGGTTTACATCCGTTCTAATTTTACACGAGTTTCTTCGTACTAACATATGGTTAGTTTAGTGGGCGTAAGAATTATGATTCCCTTAAAAAGTGCTCGGTATGGTAAGCTTTATATGACTTAAAGATATAGCTATTAAAATAAATTAAGCAAAGCACCATTTAACAAACGTCATCTTTCATACACTCAATCACACAATACCACCTCATTAATGTTTTTGTTTTTTATTCAGTAGTTTAATAGTTACGGACGTGTGTGGATGGATATTAAAATCCATCTTTCCCCTGTAATGCACTATGCCTCTAATATGAGAAATAGTACATTACTGACTTGTAGATGCACAATTTACCATTGTATGGGTCTCACTAAGCCCTTCTATAACTACTGGAGTTGCATGTATCTAATGTACTCCCATATGTAGTAGTAAATGAGGTCAGCATATGTCGTGATTAAACCCAAACCAAGCTCATTACGCAGATCTGCTGCTGAGATATCATGCGATGTGTTTACTAAATAATTACCACGATGTTTGTGTTATCAACAATTATCATCATTCAGTGATGTGGGAACATTTAGTATTGACTTAAAAGTTTAAAGTTAGTATTTTTTTAATAAAATTTAGGATTAGTTAACAATAAAAATGTTAATTATTATATAAAACATGTTTATATTAAAAAGACGTAATACAATTGGTATGAACAGCAAAAAAAACAATTTCCTAACATCAATTCACAGCTTTTTATTTTTACGCATGTTTGTATATTTACATTTTACAAACACTCCTAACATTATTAAACTATATAAAGTGTATACATCTTTCAGGTTTTCTTTCAATATTGACAAAAATCTATTTTAAGTTAAACTTTTCACTCCCCATAAGCCAATCCAATTTCTATACGAATCTAATTTGGCGCAATTTTGACCTATATTTAATTTTTTGGATACTTTTTTCCACGTTGTTAGCACAGAAATATAAATACAGGATGTGCACTCTTTGCCACCAACTTAAGGAAATGGTTCGTAGGGTCAAATAAAACGCAAAATGTCATATAAACACATAGCCTATCTCGCTCTGTTTTTCGTTAATGTTCCTGGATGAGATTTTTAGTAAATTCTTAATAAGCTAGGTACCTCATGACACAATGTATCGAATCTATGGCACAGGTTGGTTCTTATTTATAGCTAGCTATCTGTGTAACAAATTTGAGTTTTTCACCTTAACAAATTGTGATATACTTTTTTTAATTATCCTTAAATCTTTCATATCATCCTTTATAGTACAAAATGGAGCATCTTTTTGTATATACGGTACACAATCTTTTTTTTATTTTTTATTTTAAAGATATAAAGTGCTAGACTTTAGGGAAATACCACTAATGGTTCGTAAGATATGGTACAAGTAAATATGTGTGTAAAAAAAACACATAATATAGGCATATAAATGGAAAATGAAACAAAACAGGCCATATTTGATTATGACTTATTGCTTCTTTTGACCCGCGAGCCAATGTCGTGAAGACTGTGTACGGAGTTTGTCAACCGATTATATTTTTACAGATTATAATTGGTTTGAAGACACTGCTGGGTACTTCTTTTAAATCAAAAATTAAACTTTGGACGGATTGCTCCGACCTTAAAATTCTGTCATAGAAAATAGTTTATCGAAAGTGAACAATCGAGATAGAGTATTAATCATTCAGTTTAACACTGCTCTTATGGTGAAGTAAATCTTTTACGACTGATCTCTAACATCCTCTTAAGTTGATTATTGAAGTAGTTATGAGAAGGAATACACAGTGTAATTAAGATGTCATAAATCGTTTATTTATGAATGTATATTGATGAAACTTGGTATATGGCTTTATGTGGTGTTAAGATACATATATATGCATTGGAAATTCACTGAGTACGCAGGTTTGCTGCTACGGGGGTATATATATATATATATATGTGTGTGTGTGTGTGTGTGTGTGTGTGTGTGTGTGTGTGTCCGTGAGCACGATAACTCTCGTAAAAATGATCCGATTTTGATGAAATTTGGTATAAACGTGTAAAGCAACATTTATGATTTTAAGTTCGAAAACCAGCCAGATCGCTCTATCCGAAGGGGTATTTTGGAGGGGTTTCGTACCCCAAAAATGGTTTTTTAGCGAATTTCCCCTATAGGGAAGAAGCTATTACCGTAGTCGGCATGGTAAGACCTAGGCCCGGGACCATGATAACTTTTCGTTTTGAGGTCCCCAGACCCCAAAAACACCATTCGTTCGAAACTGTATATATATATATATATATGTGTGTCCGTGAGCACGATAACTCTCGTAAAAATTATCCGATTTTGATGAAATTTGGTATAAACGTGTAAAGCAACATTTATGACTTTAAGTTCGAAAACCAGCCAGATCGCTCTATCCGAAGGCGTATTTTGGGGGGTTTTTTACCCCAAAAATGGGTTTTTCGAATTGTTTACATATAATTTTGGAAATACTCAAATTTTAGTTTTTTCCATTGGATTCAGCTTAAAAAACACAGAATTTGGTATTTGGATCATTTCTCTACGTCAATTGGTTACCGAGATATTGAAAGTGCTAAACAAAGTACGTTGTCTAATGATATTCTTATGGAGGAAAATAAAGATTTTATATCTTGCTTATTTATGAACGTATACTGATGAAACTTGGTATACGGCTTCATCTGGTTATGGACCATTGATATTTGCTCAAAAAACAATTTTTTACCAAAGGCTCCCGTAGCAGCAAACCTGCGTACTCAGCCCCATGTTATTCTTACGGAGAATAAGTAACGTGTTATATGCCTTCATTATGAAAATAAATTAATGAAATTTGGTATGAGGCTTTATCTACATGAGCTATATTTGTATAAAACCCCATTTTTTGTGTTCCTTGCTTCAGCAAACCTGCATACTCAGCCGCCATGTTATTATTATAGAGAATAATTAAAATGTCATAAATCGTTTATTTATAAATGTATATTGATGAAACTTGGTATTTGGCTTTATGTGGTATTAAGATACATATATATGCATTGGAAATTCGCTGAGTACGCAGGTTTGCTGCTACGGGGGTATTTGTTCGTTATTGCCTTAATAGGGAAATTGCTAACACTCTATGTATTTTTATTAAACTATTGTGTAAGAAAACAAAAAATACTGAATCATTAGAAGGCCCCATAATGACTTGTATAATAAACACTACCCCAAAGAATTGGGTCTATGGTTATACTTTGTGTATTTTAAAAGTTATATTTGTCTGAGTAATTTCATTCCTTTGTAATACTCCACTTACAAAAATTTGTTCCAATGAAAAAAGTAGAAAATTATAGCTTACACTTCTCGTTGTAAAACATATTTTTTCCACAATCCACACAATTATCTACCCCATATTTATTTAACGTGACATTAAAGTGATACTCTATATCGGTTGTTGATCGATGATGTTAAGAAGTGCAGTTGGCAAGAGGTTATACACTGGTAATGCACAGTCGTGGCAATGCTCCAGATGTGATCATGTTCTCTATAATTGAATTACTGTGATGTGACCAGAGCCAGGAATCATATTACTGCACCACTGCATTGTCTTTGTTGGATTACAGTTCAACATAACTGCTATTAGAAGTGTAGCTCATTACACTTAAACCACATTTGTCAGACATTTTTACCGGCATCTTATAATAATGATGATAAAATAATTATTACAGATTGAAGGTTAGAACATCGTAGACCTGATTTATTACTGGAAACATGAATATACTAACCCTTAATATACAGTCTAGTGTAATCATAACTGGGGCGAAAAAAGTCGGCAAAGCTTTTTATGATTAGATTATTTAACAACTATATAAGTTTAATATAATATTTAACTTTTGTGGTTCAGTTCAGTTCAGTTCTTTATTGAGCATGTTGACATATATACAATGCATATGCTAAGTCATACAAATATTTAATAAAAACAATGATCCAAAAGTATTAACTATAATATACAATCATGCAACAATACTTAACAAATAATATATTATTCTTATTTATATCAAAATGTAAAATCATTTAAACTGTAGCATGCCTTACTAATAAGTGTGCACTTTAACTTTTTTCTAAACATGCCGTAATCATGCTCCTCTTTCTAACTCAGTGGCAGACTGTTAAACAATTTTACAGCTGAGTATTTTAAATGTTTTTGAAAAAACGATGTAGAGTGAGGAGGTATACCAAGAATACATCTGGGTTTACTTCTTGTTTCATAATCATGAGAAGGAAGAAAATTCTGGAATAGAGGGAAGTTCTTATGAAGAAATGACAGAGTTTTAAGGTGATAATTTTGTTTCCAATGAAGAAGTCCGAACATGAGGTCCGCTTAGGCAGCTGAAAAATCGTTCTAATTGCCTTCTTCTGCAACCTGAATATCAACTGAGTTTTACAACTCTCACTACCCCAGACGGGTACTCCGTAAGACAGGTAAGGGTATATAATACCATAGTAGGCTGCAATGAGTAGCTCGGTGGAGGCAAAGCATGCCAACTTCCTAAGCACGAAAATTCCCTGGCTCAATCTATTGCACACATGATCAATATGTGTGGCAAAAGAGAGGTTGGAGTCAATGAATAATCCAAGGAACTTTACAACAGAAGTTGAAGATATTGCATCGTCAGCAAGATGAACACTGAATAAACTATCATGGCGTTCCCGTAAAGAAAATTCCACAAGAGTGGTTTTTGAGACATTTGCTTTCAGTTGGTTCTGTCGAAGCCAATCCAGAAGAATATTTCCCTGCAAAAACGTTTTGCCTTCCAGATGATTCCTAGAAGGACTAGAAAATATGAGGGAAGTATCGTCAGCATATAGGCAAATATTCGATTCTTCCACTCTTTTATGGATGTCATTGATGAACAAAAGAAACAACATGGGTCCGAGGATAGACCCTTGTGGTACGCCCCTTTTTACCACTCCTTCACCTGAAAGTATAGTACACATTGTACTTGAACGATTGATAGAGGAAACCTCACTCGCTGAGTTCTATTTGTGAGGAACGAACGAAACCATTCAAGGGTCCAACCTCTGATACCCATGCTGTACATCTTGATAAGCAAAAGCTCATGATCTACAAGGTCGAACGCTTTGCTGAGGTCGAAAAATAAACCAGATGAATACTGGCCTTGGTCAACCGCATCGACAATATTTTGAACAACGGAGAACATAGCATTGGTTGTACTTTTTCCTTTGATAAATCCAAACTGTTGAGAGCATAACAACTTGTTATCATTCAAGAAGTTCCAGAGCCTATTCAAAACAAATTTCTCAAACACTTTTGATAAAGTCGATATTATTGAGATTGGCCTGTAATTTGAACACTCTAATGTACTTTTACCTTTATGAAGAGGTCTAACAATAGCCAGTTTCAAGGAATCTGGGAATTCACGTGAGGAAAATGAATCATTTATCAAAGTGCAAAGAGGTTGAGCTAGTTAAACAGCTACCTTTTTCAGTAAGGCCGAAAATATACCATCTCTCCCAGTTGACAACTTACACTTTAGTGAATGGATTGCATCCATTACCTCTTGAGGACTGGTAGGAAACAAGAAAAGGGAGTTTACAGGTGGTGAGTTTGTAGTTTCAGATAAGGTGTTGCCAGAAGATTTGTCTTATCATTCCCCAACGTTAAGGAAGTAATTATTAAAGATATTACTAACAACAACAGGATCCTTAACCACATCACCTGTCTGAGACTTAATTGCTGGTGATTAAACTTCAAAATAACACGCACTATGCAAGATCACTCAAAACTAGTTCAGAGCGGAGATCAACTAATTGTAAATAGAAACAGCTGTTTTACCAACAACAAAAAATTAACTTGTAACAGACTAAAAAAGGTTAGCAGCCACCTAAAATGTCATTTAAAGGCCATAGCACAGTATTTATAGTCAATGGCCATAGAGTAAAATATTTTGTGTCGGGTAATTAACATTTAAGGCAAAAACAGAGAGGGCCGCGGTAAATCGTCAGCTAGTCTTATTCACAGTGATATGAAGTGGCTATAAACCGGTCTACTTGGTCTTCGTCACATACTGCAATTGACAACAGATAATGAGTAGTCCGTCGAATCGTCAATTGGTCCAAAGGGTTAATCAGTGGAGCGATACATGATTTTATAATATTTAACATAAAATGGGTATGCTTCCAATCATATACTTGTAAAAGTTAAATAAAATGCTTTGCAAATGTCTTAAACGTGTTCAGCACCCTAAAAAACTTTGAAAATGACACCTCACATGCTTATATGCATTGCATTTATTATTTTTCAAAAAGCATCAAAGATGGCAGCCATTTTCCAAAATGACCGACTTTACAGACTGTCACCCGACTTTTTTTCGATCACTATACTATTACCTATAATATCCAATTGAGTGATGCTCTGGTAAATGAATGTCACACAGAAGTATTCTGAGTAAGTGGACTACTAAAGAGAAGTAGTTGCTAACAAAATTGAACAGAACTCAACGAAATTTTAATGAAATTTTAAAATAGAAGGTAATTTATAAAACGTTTGCGTACTACAATCTCTGAAGTTTATTTCTTTACTTACATGAAACAAAAATATACATAATAGATTTTGCCCTGCAAAATAAATTATATCACTATGAAAAGTCTTAGAAATAGTAGTGGAACTACTAATTATAGGTTACAATTACCTTATCGTTATAAAATGTCTTCTTACGATATTATATTATTACATTTACCCATCTATGACCATCAGAGTGACGTAGACCAAACATAATTATTACGGAGACGTCGATAACAATCAATTCTTGTGAATCAATAAAGTGATTAAAACAGAAGAGTTTATCAAGTATAGACAACATCGATCAGACGAAGAGTGTCTCTGCGCCTCATTGTCGGTCTCTGATGAATCACACCACCTTTCTCACCCGTTCATCTGACTAAATATTGAGTTTTGAAATTGTTTAGCTTGTTGCTATATGTGTAAGATCTCATATTTACTAATAGTTTAATTTTTACGGGATGTAATAAAAGACGTCTTACAACAAGATATATTTACACTTATCCTGAATCACATACAGACGGCAAACATATATAAAAGATGGTTAACAACACGTAATATGCTAATAAAAAAGTTGTTTAATTTTTAGTTTTAAATATGAATACTTTCCTATTTTTCCACATGATTGGGCATGGCTTATTATTCGCTATAATTTTTAAGATTATAATGAAGGGGAAATTCTTTAATTGATTTGGTAAAATATTTAACTAATATATTAGGTGACTAAATTGTAATGTAAATCATAAAATAGACTACAAAATCCTGATCACTTTGTAACTATTACATTAAAATTTTCTAAACTGTCCGGTGTGGTATTTAGGGAAAAACAAATCTAAGAACGTTATGTTGACTAAAGAAATGTTTAAGAAATGTTCTCCAGTCCCGAGACTTTTGGCATTTCCAGAATTATCTTGTATTGTTGATCAATGGTTCATTTTAAAGAGCAAAAATATAAATTTCAGTAAGATAAATGTTAATATTACAAATAATAATCGATAATGAAATTTCAAAATAAATATTCAATAATTACGATTTTTTAAGGGTGAATTATTTGTGATATCGAAATTTGCCCCCTAAATCTTTTCTTCTTTAAATGAACCATAAATCACCAATATCCGATAATCCGTTGAGGAGAGGTGGGCTTTAAAAGCTAACATTGGTCTTATGGAAGAATCAAGTAGAAGCCGGTGACTATAGCCTCTTCTTAGATGTTCTCCACTGCAAAACACACAGAAGTACGTATATATTTTGCTCTTTAAAGGATACTATAGGATTACATTGATAGTTTAGGTGTTTTAAGCCGTCGTTGGACTCAGAGGTGCCAACTCTGTGGCAGTTATTCATTTCAGCTGCCGCAGTGACACCAGAGACAACCGATCATTGTCCGGGAGTAACAAGCCCGCCAGCCCATAAACAGAGGAGTTATCGAGAGATAGGACGGTTTATGTGGGGCCTCCTCAATGGCCTATTACCGCAGAGCGACACGCTACACACTAGTGGGCCTCGTCTACTATCTACCTGTGGGCTCCTAGCTGCTCGCTGCTCGTTAGCTCAACTATCAATGGGCCCACTTCACAAAGTATACGAGATGGTAGTCAATTGAGTTCAACAATCACGTACTGTATACGATTGGTGAATCAAAGCTCATTAGTTGTCATTAAACTTTAGTGTCAATAACCTTGTGATTTCTTAGGAATGAATACAGCGCAGTTGAAAAAAAGAATCCGCCTTTTAGGTAGATCACCTCCACAGAAATCGTGGAGTCAGTCGTAAATCTTTGTTTTCTTTAAAGTGTGATAATACAAACTGGCAGTTTAATATGTTTGTGTGGAACCCCCAAACTGAACGGCTTATCATTTCATCCTTTCATCTATCATTAAATCACACTATATTTCGGAAAATGGTTTGAAATTTTTATATTGCGGTGTTTCAATGCGAGAGAATATCTAAAAGTGATTTATGTAAGTCTAAAGTAAACGAATCTGATCTCATAACTATACCTGGAAGTTTATTTTTTGCATAATGCTAGTTCAATGTGGACGACATCGTTGTGAAGCGCAACAATACACTGCTGGAGGATGTTTTGGGCTCTATTGAATCCTTACAAACGACAAATGGATTACTTCAGACCAATTGATATAACCTTTTAGTGTTTACAGCACGATACCACCATGCAATGAATTTAATGTTGTAAATTTGTGTTATTCGAATATCTTACAAGTTATGTAAACATGTATAAGTAAATACTTTAATGATAAAAAGTTAATCGCTCACGTACATTGACAAAGTAGGGCTGTATGTAACAAGAATTATGATGCATGACGTAATCACACGATAACAAGGCTTAAATTCGCACTTGGGTTCACTTAAAAGTTCATAGCTATATTAACAAAATAACGCAGTTATTTTTCTTGTAATAGTTCTGAGTTGTTTCCTCATTAAAAAAAAAACAGATTAAAAAAGGTTTTCCCTATGTTAGGTTAAATAAATACCTTTTATTCATAATCTATAGTATCTGGAGCGGATTGATGTTTAAATTGTAACCTACAACATACAAATAGAATAATGGTCCCAATTTTTTGTAATTGTCCAATATAAGTGTGCAAATTCAAAATATGTTATCAATGTCAACAGTTTTTCTGCAACAATTTTACAATAATAAAACTCTCTGAATTATATTAATAAAATATTTAAGTATGTTTAAGAAATATTGGCAGTTAACAGCCTTTAAATTGTATTATTATTAAATTAATAGTTTAAAATACTATGCACGGGATAATGTGGTATAAATGAAGAAAACACAAATTCCTTCTTACTTTGTTACTTTTTCATTTATTACAAATGTGGTAACCTAACACAACTCTTACATTTATTGCAAACATTGAGATGAAGATCTAGTTTGCGAACAGGAAGCGTATTCCAGGGCAATCACATTGTGATTCAAGAGAGCTAATTCACATGGTAATGTATTAGACGAGGAAGTGTGATTGCCGTAGCTGAGGTATAATTACAGAGGTAACTAATTATAAGAACACATGCTACCTCGTTTCTCACATCATTAGTCATAACCCTCAGCATTCAGCACTGATTTGTGTAGTTGAATGCATCGCATAGAGGCTGTTAGTAACGGTCTACCTTTTCTTGTAGGCTTTATAGGCCCTACTAATAATGTTTTGTTTGGGTAAAGTATTAACACGTGTTAATATGTAAACAACGCATACGGTTAAATAGCATCTGCAAAGGTAATCAAAAACCTTCCCATACCTTCTCATGGGGCAAATGTGTTTTATTTCTATCTTACATGCAATAGGCTACAAATAAAAAATTTTTTTTAATTTCCCGAGTCCCTTGGGCAAATGTCTTAATAGTTTGAGCCATCTTCCATTGTCGCACAAGATGCCAAACGCCCAAAATTAATGTTGTACGCAAGTAGTGGTGAAACCAGAAAGAGGCATCACTTCCGGCGCTTTTTTCCCATGTTATTCTTATGGGGATCAGTTTTTGCGCCGACGCCCGATCCTACCCTACACAAATTTTCTTTTTGGCCCCTGCCTTATTTTCCCCCATTTAAAATTTGCATTAATTTTAATACATCCTTTGCAGAAATCCACGAGTTCAAAAATAACTCCACACTAAATAAACAACACATGTAAACAACTTAGAAGTTATTGTGTAGTAGTGGTGAAACCAGAAAGAGGCATCACTTCCGGCGCCTTTTCCCCATGTTATTCTTATGGGGAGCCGTTTTTGCACCGACGCCAGCTCCCGCCTATAGAGCTCCCGCGCGTTGGCCTGTACTAATGTCCAACCCTTGCCTATATTAAATATATTGTCCCCATCCCCATCCCTCCTCTATATTTTTTAAAATTAATTTTCAAATTCTAAAAAACTATCTTTAATGTTTATAGTCCGATTTGTCTGCAATTTGGATATGTTATTGTCCTAGGCAAGTGTTTTAATAAATTTCACTTACATTTCCCAAATTCACTATTACGGTTGAATTAAAAAATATTTTTGAAAATACTGTAGTGCCAACTTCTTTATTTACTGTCCGATTTGTCTTCAATTTGGATATGTTGTTGTCCTAGGCAAGTGTTTTAATAAATTACACTTACATTTCCCAAATTCACTATTACAGTCAAATTAAAAATTATTTTTGAAAAATACTGCCAATTGCCACCTTCTTTATTAAATGTCCGATTTGTCTTCAATTTGGATATGTTATTGTCCTAGGCAAGTGTTTTAATAAAATCCACCTACATTTCCCAAATTCACTATTACGGTCAAATTAAATAATATTTTTGAAAAATACTGCCAATTGCCACCTTCTTTATTAACTGTCCGATTTGTCTGCAATTTGGATATGTTATTGTCCTAGGCAAGTGTTTTAATAAATTTCACTTACATATCCCAAATTCACCATCACGGTCAAATTAAAAAATATTTTTGAAAAATACTGCCAATTGCCGCCTTCTTTATTAACTGTCCGATTTGTTTAAAACTTGGATATGTTATTGTCGTAGGCAAGTGTTTTAATAAATTACACTTACATATCCCAAATTCACTATTACGGTCAAATTAAAAAATATTTTTGAAAAATACTGCCAATTGCCGCCTTCTTTATTAACTGTCCGATTTGTTTAAAACTTGGATATGTTATTGTCGTAGGCAAGTGTTTTAATAAATTACACTTACATATCCCAAATTCACTATTACGGTCAAATTAAAAAATATTTGTGAAAAATACAGCTAATTGCCAACTTCTTTATTTACTGTCCGATTTGTCTGCAATTTGGATATGTTATTGTCGTAGGCTAGTGTATATGCACCATCCACATTTTACAAATATTACGGTCAAATTAAATAATATTTTTGAAAAATACTGCTAATTGCCACCTTCTTTATTAAATGTCTGATTTGTCTTCAATTTGGATATGTTATTGTCCTAGGCAACTGGTTTAATAAATTCCACCTACACATCCCAAATTCACTATTACAGTCAAATTAAAAATTATTTTTGAAAAATACTGCCAATTGCCAACTTCTTTATTAAATGTCCGATTTGTCTGCAATTTGGATATGTTATTGTCCTAGGCAAGTGTTTTAATAAATTTCACTTACATATCCCAAATTCACCATCACGGTCAAATTAAAAAATATTTTTGAAAAATACTGCCAATTGCCAACTTCTTTATTTACTGTCTGATTTGTCTTCAATTTGGATATGTTATTGTCCTAGGCAAGTCTTTTAATAAATTCCACTTACATATCCCAAAATTCACTATTACAGTCAAATTAAAAATTATTTTTGAAAAATACTGCCAATTGCCAACTTCTTTATTAAATGTCCGATTTGTTTAAAATTTAGATATGTTATTGTTGTAGGCTAGTGTATATGCACCATCCACATTTCCCAAATTCACCATTACAGTCAAATAAAAAAATATTTTTGAAAAATACCGCCAATTGCCAACTTCTTTATTTACTGTCCGATTTGTTTAAAATTTGGATATGTTATTGTTGTGGGCTAATGTATATGCACCATCCACATTTTACAAATATTGCGGTTAAATTTTTAAAAATTTGGAAAAATACTGCCAATTGGCAACTTCTTTATTTATGGTCTGATTTGTTTAAAATTTATGTCATTATTCTAGGCTAGTGTATATGTACCATCCACATTTGACAAATTAACTATAATGGTCAAATTTAAAAAATATTTTGAAAAATATACAATTTCAAACTTCTTTATTTACTGTCTGATTTATTTTCGGATATGTTATAGCTCTTATATAGGTAACAAGACCACACTACCACACGTTCCATTACCCATTTGTCTTTTTTGTTTGTTTATTTTGCTGTAATCCCAAAACTGACTGTTTATTGCCTACACTTTGGATATTGTCCTAAGCATTTATTTTTGGATATGTTATAGCCCCCAACTATTATATCTAAAATTACAATATTATTTCCACCTATAATACTGTTGTTTGTTTTGCCGCAACCTAAAAACTAACATTGGTATTTGTGTTTTTACAAAACTATATTTTGCGGTTGGATTAAAAAAAAATAAATGCAAGCTTATTATATTTGCCACACGCTTATTATATACATCCAGCTGTTATATTTGCCACATTTCCAATATTGTTGTGACCCTCTCAACTACCTCTCATTGTAATATAATAAGTAATATATATCCACAACTATGGTCAGAACAAATTTTGGATATGTTTTAAGCCAGCAAAAAATAAATTTTTAAAACCCAAAACAACTAAACACAAAACACTAATCTTTCTTTGTGCTTGTTTGGAGTAGTCTTTATTTTATCCAACTTAATTTTAATTTTGCAGTTAAAATCAAACTTCCCACATTCTAGCTCCCTTTCCAGCCAGTGGTTGGAGACATAAAGGTTACGAATATTTTCAAACAATATATCTTTTTCTACCCCTATGTTGGACTTGTTTAATAGCGCACCATATTCCAAATCCTCCAGTCTACTACATTCTTTAAATTTAACATTGCCTTTAATATCTTGCATCTCTATGTCTTCTTGTCCATTGTTACGGAAACTTTCTATTTTTGGAATTGCCATAAAATGTTGCGGTTCCGTTAAAGCTTGCAAGTGGCTCGTTGGTAGGTAGGTAAATAATGTCCAAATCACCACTGTATGGCAACACGCCTTGCCTATTCTTATTTATCTCTATAAATACAGTTTTACAGACACCTTTAACATAGTATACACCCCTCCATCCTTTTCTGCCAACACTCCCACAAACTTGTTGTTTACTACAAACGCATACACATAATGCTCTAGATCCTCGTCGCAGGAAGTAATCTTTTAATTTATCCTCTCTTTCCCTTCTTTCTTTAGCCAACTGTGCTTTGTATTCCTCTGCAACAGTATTTTCCACATATTCCAATTTACGCTTATTACTGTTTCCTCTTTTTGGAACAACTCTCTGCTTGGAAAGTGGCTCTATTTCTTTAATAGTGTATGGGTACAGTTTATTGGTCCGGCTTCTTAAAACGTAGGGGTTAGGACTTTCCACCAAGCCTAATTCTTCTAAATTGATGGAGAAAGGTGTATTTGATGTGCCCCCAGATTTGATGTAACACTTATGCTTTACACTTACGGCATCCTCCTCTATTACCTCTACATAGTTGGTAAACAGTTAAAGCCAAATGCAGATAGAGCATACTTTATTAACTTTTCCCTTTGATCTTTTGGCAGTTTTACTCCAGTTATCTTCCCCCAACACGCATCGTTAAACACTAAACAACAACTGTTTTGTGATTGGCAACTTTCACCCACATCTTATGCAGAGGTACAGCATAGAATGGAGCATTTTGAAAGTACCGTTTGTTGTCTTCTATTAGACTTAAACAATCTCTTAAAGGTTCAAACCCTTTACCAAAACCTCTACAATAGATTGTTGCCTCTAACCTTGCCATTCTCTCTAGCCAGTTGAGAACGTTTCTTTTAGGTTTATAAAGTTTATTATATGGTTTCCTATACTTTTAATTACTCCAGGGCTTGTAATCTGGCATATAAATTTATTATATATTTTTACCCTGCTATTTACATTAAACCATGCTAACATTATCTACAATAACATTATGGGGGTCCATTCGCCCCCCTGGTAGCAAAAGTTTTCTGTAAGATATTGGCACATTTCCTCTTTATTAAATATTCCAACCAAATCTAGTGTTATATCGAAATCCATAAGATAGTACATTTCTTTTTCCAGATCTTGCAGTATCTTTGGAAGATCTTCCAACAAATCCTTAATTTTAACATTTGCAAGCTCTATTTTATAGGGAATTGCTATAGGATCATCATACTTTTGTTTAATTTGGTCAATATCTTTCTTTATTATTTGTAACACACCCTCGCTTTGGGAGAATGGTAGTTTGGCCACAACACCATGTCGAGCTAAAGAGAACTTTTTAAATATTCCTCATAAGTAGCTATTAAACGAGCCACATATTTCCTTCTTAACTTTAAATTTATTCCGAACATCCCCATTACAATCCGCAACATTGGTTATCTTAACTAACATCCGTTATAGATGTTATTTAATTTTGGTTCGCCCTCGCAATAGTTTATATTACCTATGTCTGTAAGAAGGTTATTATTACGTAGATTTTCTAATAAAAACCACATACCAAATCTTTCGTTAGTAGGTTTAATACAATTCCCCAATAAATGGCTAACAGAGTACATTTCTTTTATACAAAAAGTAGCGGAAACATGCAAACAGGACAGATATATAGGCATATATGTGTTGTAAATATATATTGTATATAAACATAGGCGAGCGGCAAGTGTAACATGTAAGTGGACACCCACATGCAAATATGGAATACCCACAAATTCGACTAAATAAGTTTATAGTCTCAATATAATTAACATATTAACATTAGTACCCAAATTGTCGAAATTCTATAATTCTATTCTTAGTCCTTGTATTAGGTTTTGTACTATTAAACCCAACACCCCATGCAGTAGAGTAATATATGTATTTAATATGCACATTCTACAAGACCTGTACATCTGTTGTATAAGCAGCAGAATAGACATCTCATTGTGTTGTTGTAAAGTAAAACATAAATTGTGCTGGATACAACCGGCCAGATATTAGACAGGAAATGTGTTGGAAGTGTATTGCCAAAGACAAACACCACATAGTGCAGCATGTAATCAATCCATTACTATTTAGACAGCATTGGTACAACATCCGATATATTAGCCAAACCCACAATCAAACTTGGAAAACAAACAGTAAAAGATAAATATTATAGTAACAGAAATAGTAAGAGTATAAGGACATAGTAATATTTAAAGTTTATAAAACAACACAAATGCAGAGACACAATAACACACTCCAACACATTTGGACACAGGCACAGATACTGGTTTACATCCATTTAACACAACTTTACACGTTCTGTCAACCGACACAAAAATTGTTTGTAAATTGTGTAAGAAATATATGTAATATAAACAAATTTAACACAATCATAACATTGTCCACAACCACCATCCATTGGAAGTTAAAGGGGGGTGTATCGATTGTGTTAAATTTGTTTATATTACATATATTTCTTACACAATTTACAAACAATTTTTGTGTCGGTTGACAGAACGTGTAAAGTTGTGTTAAATGGATGTAAACCAGTATCTGTGCCTGTGTCCAAATGTGTTGGAGTGTGTTATTGTGTCTCTGCATTTGTGTTGTTTTATAAACTTTAAATATTACTATGTCCTTATACTCTTACTATTTCTGTTACTATAATATTTATCTTTTACTGTTTGTTTTCCAAGTTTGATTGTGGGTTTGGCTAATATATCGGATGTTGTACCAATGCTGTCTAAATAGTAATGGATTGATTACATGCTGCACTATGTGGTGTTTGTCTTTGGCAATACACTTCCAACACATTTCCTGTCTAATATCTGGCCGGTTGTATCCAGCACAATTTATGTTTTACTTTACAACAACACAATGAGATGTCTATTCTGCTGCTTATACAACAGATGTACAGGTCTTGTAGAATGTGCATATTAAATACATATATTACTCTACTGCATGGGGTGTTGGGTTTAATAGTACAAAACCTAATACAAGGACTAAGAATAGAATTATAGAATTTCGACAATTTGGGTACTAATGTTAATATGTTAATTATATTGAGACTATAAACTTATTTAGTCGAATTTGTGGGTATTCCATATTTGCATGTGGGTGTCCACTTACATGTTACACTTGCCGCTCGCCTATGTTTATATACAATATATATTTACAACACATATATGCCTATATATCTGTCCTGTTTGCATGTTTCCGCTACTTTTTGTATAAAAGAAATGTACTCTGTTAGCCATTTATTGGGGAATTGTATTAAACCTACTAACGAAAGATTTGGTATGTGGTTTTTATTAGAAAATCTACGTAATAATAACCTTCTTACAGACATAGGTAATATAAACTATTGCGAGGGCGAACCAAAATTAAATAACATCTATAACGGATGTTAGTTAAGATAACCAATGTTGCGGATTGTAATGGGGATGTTCGGAATAAATTTAAAGTTAAGAAGGAAATATGTGGCTCGTTTAATAGCTACTTATGAGGAATATTTAAAAAGTTCTCTTTAGCTCGACATGGTGTTGTGGCCAAACTACCATTCTCCCAAAGCGAGGGTGTGTTACAAATAATAAAGAAAGATATTGACCAAATTAAACAAAAGTATGATGATCCTATAGCAATTCCCTATAAAATAGAGCTTGCAAATGTTAAAATTAAGGATTTGTTGGAAGATCTTCCAAAGATACTGCAAGATCTGGAAAAAGAAATGTACTATCTTATGGATTTCGATATAACACTAGATTTGGTTGGAATATTTAATAAAGAGGAAATGTGCCAATATCTTACAGAAAACTTTTGCTACCAGGGGGGCGAATGGACCCCCATAATGTTATTGTAGATAATGTTAGCATGGTTTAATGTAAATAGCAGGGTAAAAATATATAATAAATTTATATGCCAGATTACAAGCCCTGGAGTAATTAAAAGTATAGGAAACCATATAATAAACTTTGTAAACCTAAAAGAAACGTTCTCAACTGGCTAGAGAGAATGGCAAGGTTAGAGGCAACAATCTATTGTAGAGGTTTTGGTAAAGGGTTTGAACCTTTAAGAGATTGTTTAAGTCTAATAGAAGACAACAAACGGTACTTTCAAAATGCTCCATTCTATGCTGTACCTCTGCATAAGATGTGGGTGAAAGTTGCCAATCACAAAACAGTTGTTGTTTAGTGTTTAACGATGCGTGTTGGGGGAAGATAACTGGAGTAAAACTGCCAAAAGATCAAAGGGAAAAGTTAATAAAGTATGCTCTATCTGCATTTGGCTTTAACTGTTTACCAACTATGTAGAGGTAATAGAGGAGGATGCCGTAAGTGTAAAGCATAAGTGTTACATCAAATCTGGGGGCACATCAAATACACCTTTCTCCATCAATTTAGAAGAATTAGGCTTGGTGGAAAGTCCTAACCCCTACGTTTTAAGAAGCCGGACCAATAAACTGTACCCATACACTATTAAAGAAATAGAGCCACTTTCCAAGCAGAGAGTTGTTCCAAAAAGAGGAAACAGTAATAAGCGTAAATTGGAATATGTGGAAAATACTGTTGCAGAGGAATACAAAGCACAGTTGGCTAAAGAAAGAAGGGAAAGAGAGGATAAATTAAAAGATTACTTCCTGCGACGAGGATCTAGAGCATTATGTGTATGCGTTTGTAGTAAACAACAAGTTTGTGGGAGTGTTGGCAGAAAAGGATGGAGGGGTGTATACTATGTTAAAGGTGTCTGTAAAACTGTATTTATAGAGATAAATAAGAATAGGCAAGGCGTGTTGCCATACAGTGGTGATTTGGACATTATTTACCTACCTACCAACGAGCCACTTGCAAGCTTTAACGGAACCGCAACATTTTATGGCAATTCCAAAAATAGAAAGTTTCCGTAACAATGGACAAGAAGACATAGAGATGCAAGATATTAAAGGCAATGTTAAATTTAAAGAATGTAGTAGACTGGAGGATTTGGAATATGGTGCGCTATTAAACAAGTCCAACATAGGGGTAGAAAAAGATATATTTTTTGAAAATATTCGTAACCTTTATGTCTCCAACCACTGGCTGGAAAGGGAGCTAGAATGTGGGAAGTTTGATTTTAACTGCAAAATTAAAATTAAGTTGGATAAAATAAAGACTACTCCAAACAAGCACAAAGAAAGATTAGTGTTTTGTGTTTAGTTGTTTTGGGTTTTAAAAATTTATTTTTTGCTGGCTTAAAACATATCCAAAATTTGTTCTGACCATAGTTGTGGATATATATTACTTATTATATTACAATGAGAGGTAGTTGAGAGGGTCACAACAATATTGGAAATGTGGCAAATATAACAGCTGGATGTATATAATAAGCGTGTGGCAAATATAATAAGCTTGCATTTATTTTTTTTTAATCCAACCGCAAAATATAGTTTTGTAAAAACACAAATACCAATGTTAGTTTTTAGGTTGCGGCAAAACAAACAACAGTATTATAGGTGGAAATAATATTGTAATTTTAGATATAATAGTTGGGGGCTATAACATATCCAAAAATAAATGCTTAGGACAATATCCAAAGTGTAGGCAATAAACAGTCAGTTTTGGGATTACAGCAAAATAAACAAACAAAAAAGACAAATGGGTAATGGAACGTGTGGTAGTGTGGTCTTGTTACCTATATAAGAGCTATAACATATCCGAAAATAAATCAGACAGTAAATAAAGAAGTTTGAAATTGTATATTTTTCAAAATATTTTTTAAATTTGACCATTATAGTTAATTTGTCAAATGTGGATGGTACATATACACTAGCCTAGAATAATGACATAAATTTTAAACAAATCAGACCATAAATAAAGAAGTTGCCAATTGGCAGTATTTTTCCAAATTTTTAAAAATTTAACCGCAATATTTGTAAAATGTGGATGGTGCATATACATTAGCCCACAACAATAACATATCCAAATTTTAAACAAATCGGACAGTAAATAAAGAAGTTGGCAATTGGCGGTATTTTTCAAAAATATTTTTTAATTTGACTGTAATGGTGAATTTGGGAAATGTGGATGGTGCATATACACTAGCCTACAACAATAACATATCTAAATTTTAAACAAATCGGACATTTAATAAAGAAGTTGGCAATTGGCAGTATTTTTCAAAAATAATTTTTAATTTGACTGTAATAGTGAATTTTGGGATATGTAAGTGGAATTTATTAAAAGACTTGCCTAGGACAATAACATATCCAAATTGAAGACAAATCAGACAGTAAATAAAGAAGTTGGCAATTGGCAGTATTTTTCAAAAATATTTTTTAATTTGACCGTGATGGTGAATTTGGGATATGTAAGTGAAATTTATTAAAACACTTGCCTAGGACAATAACATATCCAAATTGCAGACAAATCGGACATTTAATAAAGAAGTTGGCAATTGGCAGTATTTTTCAAAAATAATTTTTAATTTGACTGTAATAGTGAATTTGGGATGTGTAGGTGGAATTTATTAAACCAGTTGCCTAGGACAATAACATATCCAAATTGAAGACAAATCAGACATTTAATAAAGAAGGTGGCAATTGGCAGTATTTTTCAAAAATATTATTTAATTTGACCGTAATATTTGTAAAATGTGGATGGTGCATATACACTAGCCTACGACAATAACATATCCAAATTGCAGACAAATCGGACAGTAAATAAAGAAGTTGGCAATTAGCTGTATTTTTCAAAAATATTTTTTAATTTGACCGTAATAGTGAATTTGGGATATGTAAGTGTAATTTATTAAAACACTTGCCTACGACAATAACATATCCAAGTTTTAAACAAATCGGACAGTTAATAAAGAAGGCGGCAATTGGCAGTATTTTTCAAAAATATTTTTTAATTTGACCGTAATAGTGAATTTGGGATATGTAAGTGTAATTTATTAAAACACTTGCCTACGACAATAACATATCCAAGTTTTAAACAAATCGGACAGTTAATAAAGAAGGCGGCAATTGGCAGTATTTTTCAAAAATATTTTTTAATTTGACCGTGATGGTGAATTTGGGATATGTAAGTGAAATTTATTAAAACACTTGCCTAGGACAATAACATATCCAAATTGCAGACAAATCGGACAGTTAATAAAGAAGGTGGCAATTGGCAGTATTTTTCAAAAATATTATTTAATTTGACCGTAATAGTGAATTTGGGAAATGTAGGTGGATTTTATTAAAACACTTGCCTAGGACAATAACATATCCAAATTGAAGACAAATCGGACATTTAATAAAGAAGGTGGCAATTGGCAGTATTTTTCAAAAATAATTTTTAATTTGACTGTAATAGTGAATTTGGGAAATGTAAGTGTAATTTATTAAAACACTTGCCTAGGACAACAACATATCCAAATTGAAGACAAATCGGACAGTAAATAAAGAAGTTGGCACTACAGTATTTTCAAAAATATTTTTTAATTCAACCGTAATAGTGAATTTGGGAAATGTAAGTGAAATTTATTAAAACACTTGCCTAGGACAATAACATATCCAAATTGCAGACAAATCGGACTATAAACATTAAAGATAGTTTTTTAGAATTTGAAAATTAATTTTAAAAAATATAGAGGAGGGATGGGGATGGGGACAATATATTTAATATAGGCAAGGGTTGGACATTAGTACAGGCCAACGCGCGGGAGCTCTATAGGCGGGAGCTGGCGTCGGTGCAAAAACGGCTCCCCATAAGAATAACATGGGGAAAAGGCGCCGGAAGTGATGCCTCTTTCTGGTTTCACCACTACTACACAATAACTTCTAAGTTGTTTACATGTGTTGTTTATTTAGTGTGGAGTTATTTTTGAACTCGTGGATTTCTGCAAAGGATGTATTAAAATTAATGCAAATTTTAAATGGGGGAAAATAAGGCAGGGGCCAAAAAGAAAATTTGTGTAGGGTAGGATCGGGCGTCGGCGCAAAAACTGATCCCCATAAGAATAACATGGGAAAAAAGCGCCGGAAGTGATGCCTCTTTCTGGTTTCACCACTACTTACGCATTACCAACTTTCGTACACAATTTTTAAAAGACAAGTGGCTTGTTGGAGTTATGGCCAATAAAACGTTTTATTTTGTGTTTGTGAATATACTGTTTACTGGTTACATGCTAAGGAAAACAGATCATGATTAAAATATGACAACAGTTAAAATAGTTATAAAAATTCATTATTATGAAAACAAAGCTTTTGCAGTCCCCATGTTTTTATTTTGGGTAAACATTTGTAATTATTTCTTCCTGACATGAAAATGAGTCTCTTGAGCCAATATTGTAGCTTTAGTTTGAGCCATGGCCAAGGATACTGTCATTTATCAAAAGTCCTAAATATGTATTTAACGAATTCTCATGCAGTAATTTTCAAATATTTTGCAGTGCAATTGTAGATCCAGTTGTTTTGTAATAGAACTAGGTTTTTAAGCCGCCTTGTTGTAAAAAATAGCCAAATAATTAGGCTTAATAATTTCAGGCCTTACACAACAAAGCTATAGGGTACTTTAGTACCAAGTTCAAGTTCAAGTTATTTATTTAACATGTTGACAAATATTACAATGCATACGCCAAGTCATGGTTACAAATCATAAAATAAAATCTGTTGTTACAATGGGCAATAGACTAATTAATTATTCTATCTTATACAACAGATTGTATACCCAGAACTGTATAAGACCCCGATAAAACTATACTATTGGAACGGTCGCAGTGAGGCACAGAATCGGTCAACTAGCAATAATCGGCTTAGGTTGCCCGGGCTCGGCTCCTATTGTTGGAGCATCCGTACTGACCGGCGCGGAAGCAGGAGGCACTGACTCATAATATATTAGTCCAGTACAAATATGTAGCTTAGACAACTTTTAATAATTGACAAAAACAAATATCACTACGTTCTTTGCCATAAAATGCTGTGAATTTTGATATCAAATTTCAAACCAATCGGTTTACTTTTGCTTTTACAGGAATACACAACCACTTAAAATTGTTATTAACAAAAACGAACCGTTATTATTAATTCATGTGAGATTATTGTTACAGGTTAAAAATAAAAATAAACAAATTATGTAAATGTTAGCAAAAATGTTTACTTTAATTAATTAATTACTTCCACAAGTATTTACAACAATACGGTATTAACCGGTATTTACAACAATGGTAAGAAGTAAAGGAATCACAAACCATCGGAATCATAATATTTTAACGGTTAACGAGTTCTGATCTGCCTCACGAAACTGATTATACTTTAAAGTCACTCATAAAAACTACATAAAAAAGCGAATCCAGAAAAATAGGGTTTATAAGAAAGATATGTAACCATACAAAGACTGCTAATAAACTGTAACAATCGAAACAACATAAAAACAATAATTACAATGAAAAATACAATGAAATTACTTTTGTTTTGAATTTACAGGAAGATCACATACAATATCGATATTTCTGATCATAGATTGAAGCAATTTTTATAATAAATTGTTCTACATATTAGTAAGAAATACAAAAACAATAAAATAATACATATATATATAAAATGTATATATAAAACAATAAAACTACATTGCATTATTTGATAAAAACTTGTTTTTTATCCATCTGATACATTTATCAGAACAAGATAAAACGAGATAAATCTTACAAAAAACTACTATTAAACTTTGTTATTTACATACCCGAGTTTAATTATTATTTATTTACCAATATGTCTAAAGCGTCCATACCAGTTGAACTTATGGCTGTAGAGGAAGTGCCAAATCGTCCCATGAACTTTTAAAGTCATCTTCTTCATCGGTCTCGATGTTGTTGGTTGTTTCGTCTTCTGAATCTTCATCATTCCCTGCGTCTAAAATGATTACTCAGTCTTGAAATTCATCAGAGGTTGAGTCCATTCTCGACATCATATCATTGAAATTTTCAACATGAGTGACGAATTTTTCCCAATCTTGAGAAGAAACTCTGTCGAGAGCGTTGCTAAGGAGAGTTTTGACAGATTTCAGTGTGTAATCTGTATTGTTCCTTGCGACTTCACTTTTTACTTTTGCCCACACTAATTCAATAGGGTTTAAGTCGCAGTTATACGGGGGCAGATGCAATACGCAATGGCCACACTCTTCAGCTAACTTGTCGATTTTGTAATGTTTCGCCGCCTGACGAATATGTTCTGGGATTCGCAAAAGGAGTTCTGCCTTTCCGTCTTGGTTGTTGACATTTACACCATTTTCCTGTAACCAATCCTGAATTTCTTTTTTTTCTCCAACTCATGTTGGGAAGTTTTTTGACTGTTTTTCTGTGGTACGAAACATTGTCCATTGCGATTACACTATCAGATGGTAGTAGGTGTAAAATACCTGAAAACCAACTTTCGAATGCTGCAGCATTCATCTCATCGTGATGAGTAGCGTCTTGCATATTTGCTGTTTTTTTTTTTAGCTCTGTAAACCCAGCGAGTGTCTTTGTTACTTGTGGGGTCTGTGGGATTTTTTAAAAATCCTTTCTCATTGCCAGTGTGAACCACTATATACCGGCCACCGTTTCCTGGTATGTCTTTCAGTCCTGTACTCTCTCCATCCAAAAACGCTTGTTTTGCTGACTTTATACCGTATGCTTGTTTTACCGTATGCTTTATGCGTTTTGCTTGTTTTTGCCGTATGCGTTGTTGGTGTCCAAGCTTTTTTTATACAGTTGTAATGGTGGCCGACATTACACCAAGTTTCATCCAAGTACAAAATATTTTTGTTTTGCTCTCTATAATCCTTTATTTTGAGTAGGTATTGTCTTCTCCATTGCACTATCCCTCCCTTTCAAAAAGGATTGATTTGCGTTGCCTTTTCACGAACTTAAAGCCTAAATCTTTCGTTTTATCGTTGTGCGAGCACTTAAGTTTGGAAGATCAGCATCAGCGTTTATCATTGCTGTTATGTTGTCAGAAGTTGGTGGAATGTCTCCTTATACAACGAGTTCCTTTTTTTGAAAGTCAGTTAATTTTTCATCCTAGTTCTTTTCCCTACTTGATATGGTCTCTTATTCCCGGGGGTTACCGGAGGCCCTTCATCAAACTCCTTTCGTAGCCGTTCTACAGTCCCTCTACCACACCCTGTCAAGACTCCAACTCTTTTTGCTACATTTCTCTTTGACATATCTGGATTTTCTCTTCGCAAAACTGCATACACAATTTAATATGGTACGTCGCTCACCACTTGTATACGCACGTTTAGTTCTCGGGTGACTGGGGTCCCGGATCTTCCTCTGCCATCCTCTAGGTGAATCTTAAACACTTAAACTCTAACGTTAACTTCAGCTCTTACGTTATTCTAGCCAAACTTCTCTATGAGACGAACAAACACTAACTGAAGATGATAGCTATTTGGCGAATCCCTACTTTGGATGGTTACTCACGAGGCAAAGGTCCTTATGAGTCACCGTAAGGGTGTCTGACACAAAACAGTGGTATTTGTAACTATTTGTCACTGGTCAATCAGGAAACAGGCCGGAGGGGGACAGGAAACTTGTGACACATTTTTAAATATCCAGCATTAAGATAATAGACACGATGATGTCTTTAGTTCTTACCATTGTTGTAAACACTGGTTAATTCTGATTTGTTGTAAATACCTGTGGAAGTAATTAGTTGTTTAAAATAAAAATTTGTTAATCATTTACATAATTTGTTTATTTTTATTTTTAACTTATAACAATAATCTCACATGAATTAATAATAACGGTTCAGTTTTGTTAATAACAATTTTTAGTGGTTGTGTATGCCTGTAAAAGCAAAATTAAACCGATTCGTTTGAAATTTGATATCAAAATTCACAGCATTTTATGGCAAAGAACGTAGTGATATTTGTTTTTGTCAATTATTAAAAGTTGTCTAAGCTACATATTTGTACTGGACTAATATATTATGAGTCAGTGCCTCCTGTTTCCGCGCCGGTCAGTACGGATGCTCCAACAATAGGAGCCGAGCCCGGGCAACCTAAGCCGATTATTGCTAGTTGACCGATTCTGTGCCTCACTGCGACCGTTCCAAAAGTTTTTTTATAGGGTGTATTTTAAGGCGAATTTGAATGAATAACGAGTGAGATGCCTTGTGTAGCCTTGTTACTAACTAGGACAGAATGATTCTTTAATCAGGATCATTAATAAAAGCCCCATGAGAAGGTATGGGAAGGTTCTTGATTACTTTTGCAGATGCTATTTAACCATATGCGTTGTTTACATATCAGCACGTGTTAATACTTTACCCAAACAAAAGGTTAACATAGTATTACGCGGAGTACCATTTTTTACATCAAACTGTGGTTGTTAGGCTAGGTTAGTTTAACATATTTTTACACACACTGTAAATATAGTATAATATGTAAGGACCACGATAAAATAATACTTATTTTTACAACAATTTTGAATTATTATAACTTTTAATTTCCAACTTCTTATTTTTCCAATAAGTAGTTGAAAATAGGCAGTAGGAGGCGTTTTATAAAAACCTTGACTTATTGCAAAATGGCTATTTATATACACCTTTCCTTAACATTAAAACAAGCATAAATAAAACGTATTAGGAACTTTTGGAACCTGAAAGAGAAGCTTGGAATTAGTGCACGTCTAGCCTAACGGTGGATTTTGGTGCAAGTGGTCGTGGACTAAATTCCCGTATGACGGCTGTAGGCTTGGACCGTTGTCCTCTAACAACGTTCAAAACAAAATACCACTAGCGTAGGCAAAAAATGCATTATTTTATATTATATTTTATTGAAGTTTTTGACAAGGCTTTGATTGATATCATAAGGTCAGTTGTGGTTATATTAAGCCCTAACATTTATGAACGATTTAATGTTGGCCAAACTGTATAATTTTAATATAGTAACGAAACCACTTATAGTGACACAAGTATTTTGTAAGTAATTAAATGCTACATTATAGTTGTAAAATTCATAATCTGTTTCATAATTATTGGAGGTCTAGCCTTTCACATTATTCCTTTAGCTTTGAGTAGGAAATGTATGCATGGTATTCTGGTAATATTCCACTGTTATCATAGTTTATAATTTTAGAATATTAAACGACTTGTTCATACTTCATTACAATACGTTGACTCGGAAATTATCCAAATAAACCAAAAATACATTCACAAACTTAAAATGTTACTAAATAAGAGAAAGAGTAATTTTTACGGGTCTTTTCCTACTCGTCAGAACGTTGCGTTGATTGAGAATGACAGGGGCATTAATCTAAGCAAAAACAAAAGTCAGGGAATGCAATCTGCAGCGATGATGATAGCCTGTGAAGTAGTCAGCTGTGGTTTCAAGGTCGTGACCTGTAATGTCTCAATCAGCGCCATCTTGAAGGAGATGATCACGACTGCCCATCATGGATCCTACTGCGGTTTCTAGTGGGAGGTTCCGTCATGTTCTCCAAGAAAATTTTTTACTTTATTTTGTATCCGCCATCCTTAGTTTCCAAATCAAAGCTAAGGATAAAATTACACTCATTAAATACTTCATTACACTCATTAACTTCTGGAAGTGTTGTAAATTAGTATTTGGGAATGACCCACGGTATGTGTTTTGTCAAATAATATTTATAAATATACTAAATATTTATCCTATTATTTTAATTTTCCCAAGTATAACTTACATAACTGAGTGACATAACTCAGTAGTTCTCTAAAATAAACTATTCAATAAACAATTTTAATAGCATTTATTACTTTTGCTTTAACTTTGTCTGACGTTCTCAAACACACACAAAGCAAATATGTGGTAGGTACGAGTAGAATATGAATTTGTTCTACAATCTTAGTCATTTTATCAAATTCCGACCCTACAAAAAACATTCAATCATCTCAACATAGGATACCTTTTTAACGCATCATCACTATAAACTGTATTAAGCTTGGGAAAGATTTAAAGGAGTTTCTTACTGGAAGGATATACTACAGTATCTTTATTTTCCTTAAATAGTAAACGAGTTTTAATTTTGATTTTAGATGTGTGTGAATTGTTATAAGGTTCGCATGTAATTTTACTTTTAGTATATGTTTGTTGCACAGATGCAAGGCAACGTTGTTAAAGGCGATAACAATTATTTGATTTTGATTTTGTTTGAGTTGAAACCATAATGAATCATTTGGTCATCTATGAAAATGTTACCTTTTACCACGGATATAAATAAGCCTGTGCGCTTGGACAAAAATCTTATAATTTTTCAACAGGTATTGATATATAGTAATATCTTGAGCACTTTGTGCTGTTCAGCAACAACTTGCTTTGTATACAAGGAAGAAATTAAACTTTCGTTTCATGGAGTTATTTTTTTTACTAAAATTACGATGAATACAAATAAAGTTAAATACAAATTAAAGTGTCCACGTATGGAAAGTAAATAGTTTTTTTATAATAATTTAGGTCATATTCATGCGAGCTTATGTTATTTACAACATATTTAAAGAGACATAGGTTTACAAAACTGTACAGATGACAATATATCGACCGATATTGGCGATTGGTACTGTGATATCTCCAGTACCTTGGATTCTAAAGATTGCTTCATTTTCTTATTGTTTTGAAACTGTAAGCCAACATTTCAAATTCTTTTGATGTTGAATTGGAATATATAAGTGAATAATTACTTCATTATTTACGTGTCATTTTGAAAACATGATCCTTAGGGTGATTGTTTATAATCATACGGATCGTCGTTTATATGGTAGTAATTACATATTTATTTATTTATTTTAGAATTGGGGTTTCAGCTTTCTTTAAAGTTATTTTATGAAGAATATCTACATTTTATTTACTTTATTGGAGCGATAAAACCCAACTGGAGAATTTAAATTATGATATATAAGTTTAGGGGAACTTATTCTTTTATTTCAATGGCCGATATTTGTTGCTATGTTATCTTCATTTGCAAAGTTTCACCAAAATGTAGTAAGCCAAATGTTTATTGATATTGTATCGGCTTTTGTTAGTTCATAAGCAATGTGGTACAATAAACTAGTTTAACTAGACTACACCCTGCATAGAACAAGTCTGCTTGTAATATTTATTTAAATCTCTACGCTTGACCAAGATTTCAGAGAGGTCAAAATATAATTTATCATCATGAAAAATAAACATTCTTTCATTAAAATAAGACTTAATAGGCAACAAATAGTTCAGTGTTGGATGGAGTTTGATTTAACAGAAGTACACTCGGAGTGCAGTAAGTTTTGTGCAGTGAAGAAAGCCGTCAGCAGAAAGTGTAATTGAACACACAGCACCTTCATTACAATTACATCCTCTGTCATGTATAATGCTGAGATCCAGCGAATGTTTACTGAATGTTATAAAGAGGCTCAACCGTTTCTGCAGGAAGGTTTTAAGTACATTAACTTACTTTAAAAAACTTTAAATCAAATACTTTTTGTCTGTAAAATATCTCATGCAAAACACTTCTAAAGTTAGATTATCATTCTAAACTGTAACGCAGTGACTGGTTAGTTGAGTGTAAGAATGGAAAACATTTCTTTGAACTTATTTTATTATTTATTCATTGTACTCGATATTTATCAATAAACTTGATAATAACAAATACTTTATGGTTAAAATGTACAATAATTTTGAAATTCATCTTTAAATCGAGATCCTTCATAATTATATTTTAATAATTATTTGGTAATTTTTATCTTGATTCCTCTAAAAACTCTGCAATGTAATAAAACGGATATTTGGTCAGATGAATCGTCAGCATCTTCTTCAATTTCTTAGTGTTTGTTGATTCTCTAATGGTTTTATGAATTTTTCACAAGGGATTTATTTCCCATATATGTGATTTTATTCTTAACATTTTCTTTATCATGTCTTTAAACTTTTATTTTATTCTTAGTATTTTGATTAAGCCTTGAAATTAACAATAACAAAATTGCAAACTTAAGCAACATTCTAAAATATGCCAAAATTTAAATGCATAGATATTTTCCACCGCTATTCTTAAAAACCCTTATGGAATTTTGTAATACAATAAAAGGGCATCTATATGTTATAAAAATCTCTAAAACATTGTTCAAACAAATAAATCATGTTGGAAAAATGACTGGATGAATATGGACAACTAAAACCCTTTATACAACCCTTATAAAACCCTTTAATGATACATGGCAAACTTTAAAGATTTACGATTTCAATTCCTCCCAAAACAATGTTAAAGTATGCTTATCATACTTATCAAAAATGATGTATTTTTATCAAACATTATGAGGGTAATGGTTGTATTACTAAATTACTACTTTAAATGTATAAAAAGTATACACGAATTCATATCTCTTTAATCTATTGTTTTTAAATTAATTTGTTTTTTTGTTATGGGTTATTTAATGTTTCTTACAAATATAAAGTGAATGGGTTTCAAGCTAAAACGATAAAATCCTTTTTTTTTTTTTGTTAAACCAAATCACCCCTGAAAATAAAAACCATTTATAATCACTCGTGAATAGAATTTAAACAAGTTTAAACTGTTTAAGTTATACACCACACACATACGCTATGTAAGTCGTACAATCTCCCAAGGCTTGGACACAAACTACTTTTAAATATCTTCTAATTTTGTAGGTACACACATATATATATATATATATATATATATATTTATATATTTATAGAGCGAGTTTATACTTAGCAACGAACAGGATACATTTTAATAGAACATAGATTTAACTAAAACGTGTCATCAAGCCACAGTTTTAACTTATAAGAGTAAATTTTAAATCGAATTCTATTGAGTCTTATTTGTTACGCTTGCCAATTCCCAACATTATGACGCAGTAACATATATTAACATACTCGATTAAATAAACGGTTACATATTTTATAACTCTATTACTTGTTTGTTTATGCATCGGTTCGATCTCTCGAGGACAACAGTGACCAGAGTAATTCTTTCCCGATGCATTATGAGTACAATAATATAGCTATCAGTAAGTTTGTCCCTCTCTGGCTTATCACACGGAAAATCACCTGAACCTAACCGATTACTTTAATTACAGAGAGGCGGGCGCGGCAGGCGGCGCGGCTTGGTCACCCACGCTATCCGCTAACAAGGTCCTTCACGGCATTACCATAATCTCACTCGCACGTCGTGTTAAACGTTCGGAGATCTGATAAAAGCGATTACATCGATTATGGGCTGGTGCTATAACTATATCGGTCGCCAGGGTAACAAAAGCTCGGAGTAAACAACATCGGAGAAGTTAACAAACATGAGAAGGCGGTAAGGCCTGGGAGCCTCGCAGTGGTGGTGGAAGCGGGTGAGGAGAGGCCCGCAGGAGACTGGGTTGCTGAAGGTGGAGTTGGGCGAGGAGAGGCCCGCAGGAGACTGGGCCGCTGAAGGTGGAGTCGGGCGAGGAGAGGCCTGCCGGAGACTGGGTTGCTCAAGGTGGAATCGGGCGAGGAGAGGCCTGCAGGAGACTGGGTTGCTGAAGGTAGAGTCGGGCGAGGAGAGGCCTGCAGGAGACTGGGTTGCTGAAGGTGGAGTCAGGCGAGGAGAGGCCTGCAGGAGACTGGGTTGCTGAAGGTGTAGTCGGGCGAGGAGAGGCCCGCAGGAGACTGGGTTGCTAAAGGTGGAGTCGGGCGAGGAGAGGCCCGCAGGAGACTGGGCCGCTGAAGGTGGAGTTGGGCAAGGAGAGGCCTGCAGGAGACTGGGTTGCTGAAGGTGGAGCCGGGCGAGGAGAGGCCCGCAGGAGACTGGGCCGCTGAAGGTGGATTCGGGCGAGGAGAGGCCTATAGGAGACTGGGTCGCTGAAGGTGGAGTCGGGCGAGGAGAGGCGTGCAGGAGACTGGGTTGCTGAAGGTGGAGTCGGGCGAGGAGAGGCCCGCAGCAGACTGGGTTGCTGAAGGTGGAGTCGGGCGAGGAGGGGCCCGCAGGAGATTGGACCGCTGAAGGTGGATTCGGGTGAGGAGAGGCCCGCAGCAGACTGGGTTGCTGAAGGTGGAGTCGGGTGAGGAGGGGCCCGCAGGAAATTGGGCCGCTGAAGGTGGATTCGGGCGAGGAGAGGCCTGTAGGAGACTGGGTCGCTGAAGGTGGATTCGGGCGAGGAGAGACCCACAGGAGATTGGACCGCTGAAGGTGGATTCGGGCGAGGAGAGGCCCGCAGCAGACTGGGTTGCTGAAGGTGGAGTCGGGCGAGGAGGAGCCCGCAGGAGATTGGGCCACTAAAGGTGGATTCGGGTGAGGAGGGGCCCGCAGGAGACTGGGCCGCTGAAGGTGGATTCGGGAAAGAAGAGGCCTGTAGGAGACTGGGTCGCTCAAGTCGCAACAGCTGTAGAAAACTCGTACTCACTGAGATTGTATTATTAGTAAGGATCCCTAATAACGAATGCAATAACTTCACTGTACGCACAATTAAATTACTGAACTTATTTCATATTTTTATGTACAATTATTTTAAGAAGGGATTCAATGACTTAATTTCTGATTCATAATGTATCTTTACCTGGTAATACTATTAAATTACGAGAAGAATGTAGTGTTTCGATATTGGTACGGTCGACCCATGGTGTTTCACTACGGGTATTTTAGATCCAAAAATGTATCCTACAATGCACTTAAAAATCGTATTGCTATTTTGTATTTATAATATTAATTTATTTTATGAACAATTAAATACCTGAATTACAATCAATGCAGTGCAATGTTGAAAACGAAAATGTTGTAAACACATAAACGCTATTCATTAAAATAAACAACTTTTTTATTAGCATATTACGTGTTGTTATTACTTACGGGATGTAATAAAAGACGTCTTACAACACTTAAGATATATTTACACTTATACTGATTCACATACAGACGCTAAACATATATAAAAGATGGTACTTGGCTATCGATTTCGACCAGTCACACCAGTCATCATCAGGCCAATGAGAGAACCATTGGCCTGATGATGACTGGTGTGACTGGTCGAAATCGATAGCCTAGTACCATCTTTTATATATGTTTACCGTCTGTATGTGAATCAGTATAAGTGTAAATATATCTTAAGTGTTGTAAGACGTCTTTTATTACATCCCGTAATTAAAATAAAATAAGATAACATTATTGATATAAAAACTCCAAAGAACTAAAGCGTTGAGATAAGCTGCAAGCCTAAAGCCTGAGGGTTGATTCCCTTGCTAATAGCGGCTGGTTAATTCATGCGAGTTCTCTACCTTGTCTTGCCTGATTTGTAGAACGAAAAACAGCTAAGCGCATCCCAGATAGTTAAATTTTCGTAAATCACTACAGTAGAATGGCTTGTGCAAGTTTCTATGAAAAATATTATTACCAACCTTAAATAATAGTTTTATTAATAATGCACGATGTTCTTAAGCTATTGCTACTATACGAAAAAATATATTTTCAATGAAAGTACATAGCTAACCTTCTCAAACTCAATTAATCAAAATAAAGATTTAAAACTTTTGTAACCGTTCTTTGGCAATCAATTACACGTTAACTACTAATAGTTTTACGTAATAACCTTTCTCTAAAAATATGTTACAAGAGATTGTATTTATTAAACTGTATTTTACAAAGTATTATAAAATTAAACATCCGACGGTTATTAATAATTAGTTTAAATTTACGTATCTGTCAACTACACGTCTTGTAAATTAATAAATTACATCCAATTTTAACAACCGTAAAACAAACAACTGTATTCAACACAAGATTACATCATTTTGTTTGGGATCTTATAACTTAAGACTCAGTTATTTGTGCTTAAATTAAATATTTATTCGAATAAGCTTTTAATAGTATACTTTTAAATAGTTGTTCTTGTTGTAGAAATAATACATAGTCGATTGCCTTGTACAATCCTTTTGTATATTTACCGTCTTGTATGTAAGTACAGTATAAGTGGAAATATATTTTGTAGTTTTGTGAGACGTAGTTTTATTTTATCCTGTTAGAAATAATAGAATTACAGTCAAATGTTTTAAGAAGAATATGGTAAATTTTACTGCTCTTACTATTTATATTATTGTATTACGTTTTCCAGCTTATTTTACTGTTAGGTGAGCTGGTTTGTAAGCCGGTTTGTAATAAACCACTGAGGCAAATAATGTCAATGCTTGGTTGATGCAGCCATAGATGTGCAGCTTCAGTGCAGCGCTTTAACAGCATATTTAGGCCTCATAGTTTGTTAATCTGTAGAATAGGTTGCTTCGCTAGTTGTAGAAATGTCTGCTCTTAAATGCAAGCGTTTTACAAAGCATAAAACAATGATTTTTAAATCAATTTTAAAGCACATTATTAAAATAAAAGACAATAAAACGGAGACGTTTCAAAATTTCTGAAAAATTGCCTAGAAAGAATATTGATTAAATGTTAATAAGTTTTTAAAACCTGATTTTTCAAAGTACACTATTTATTATTAAATGTATATCTATATATACAAATAATTGAATAATAGAATATCTGCAATAGAATAAAATACAAATTAAGTTAGCAAACATTTAAATGATTTAAATTCTGATATTTTCTTATAAACATTTCCATATCTAAAACATGAACAGTTTTAAACCTAATATAAATCTTCATCATTAAATTCCACCATGTTGAAAATATTGAAATATATGTTTGATCTAATTGAAAAATCAGTCTCACATAAACAAAATTTATGTATAAACTATGATCTAGTCTTTAATTGTTAATGATATTGATCCTCTTGGTTTACACTCCCCAACGTCTCTCCGCCGACCAACCTCATGTTTATTCACCATCCCAGGCAGTTATTACGTTAAGGGTTCGTAGAATTAATTCAGTCTTCTTGCCACGGCGTATTTATAAACCCAATTAAACATTGTTCACAACAGGCCGAGGCAAATATCTAGTTTGTGAGTTCAAAATGTCGATTTTTTTTGTCAATTGGCAGTTTGTTAGACAACGCCACAACACTTTTGTTTCCCTCAACTGATAACATCATAAATTACTTGTTTTGAAAGTTTGAGGGTCATGTCATATACACGTGTAGTTTTTCTAACATGGAAAGATTAAATTTTTGTATTTGTTTCTAAATGAGATTTCAGATAAGGTATTTACATTTTTCTTAATCGTACGATAATTTTTTTTATCTATTCAAAGCTATTTTTATTACATTTTCCATAAAGGAATAATTTTTTACTAATTAAAATTTGCATAAGTTTGGTTTATTAATCTTTCCTTATTGGAAAAAAATCTCCATGATTATTATTCTTTTGGATTTGTCATCAGTTAAAACAAAACACGGAAAATAGTTCACTCGCACATAAATTATAGGTACAACGATAGGCAAAATAATAGATTAATTGGTTTATTGATATTATTTCAAGAGGTTTTGATCATTGTCCTAGTTATAAACTATATTTTGGGATATTTTTGCACATTAATTTACGGCTTACTATTCTGATGGTCGTGCAAATAAGACGAGTTGTTGTAGCAGTTCTATTTCTGGCAATATTCACAGTGTAAAATAATCATCAAGAACATTATCTGATTGGGAGGCTGCAACAAATGCTCGTTGCAATTAAAACTACCATCAACTGAAATACTCGAGATCGGTTCATCCGTATTCATAATTTTTAACGGTAGTAATTTGTGTTTCCTTCGACCAACTACAGTAAATATTTTGATCTGTTTATTTATGGTCTATCAAAAAAGAGTTTAATATTCAAAAATAAAATTTAATGGTCATGGTTGACACGTTACAAAAACAAATCATCAGCTTGAATGACGTGCATGGCCTCACAGCTGTCATAGTTCAATTTTTATATGAGTATGGCCAGAACAATTCCCGTTCGAAGACAAGCCTTGTTTTGCAACAAGGCAACAAGGAAATCGTTAAACTCTTCACAAAACTCAATAGGTCCATTTACGTGTCAGTGCCCAGGTGAAAAGCCAAACGTCAATGTAAATGTCATATATGGTTTTAATCTTTCATAAATACGTGATTAAGCTATAGTACAGTCAAAATAAACACCCTTGCGTGTTATAATGTTTCAAACTCATTTAGTTATAACTTTTTAGTATGTTGTTAGGACCTATACCACAAGTAAAAAACTAAGTTTGCAGCTTCGAAAGACCTGTGCTTCCGGCGTAACAGCCAAAAAACAGTAACTTTTTCAGTTTTTGCTAAGTATCTCCGAAAGTATGCCTTTGACCGAATATGTTGTCCGATCCTTTCTTGAACTGGACAAAATTAGCTAAAGTATACGATATCGACTTCAGTACTTCCATTATTCACTAAGATACAATACTTTAAAAACTTAACCCTTATTAATTATTCTCCATAAGAATAACATTGGGGCTGAGTACGCAGGTTTGCTGCAACCAGGAATACAAATAAATTGTTTTCATGCAATTACCAACAGAACCCAACTAGGTGAAGCCACATATCAAGTTTTATTGGTTTTTCTTCATAATTAAGAGATAAATATCATCGTAAATATTTTCCATAAGCATAACATGGGGGTTGAGTGCCAAAGTTTGCTGCAACGAAAACCATCGGCAAAGAATTGGTTTTTTGTGCAAAAATACAATAAAATACAACCAGATGAAGCCATATCCCAAGTTTATTCAATATATGTTTATAAATAAATGAGATATATCATTTTTCTTTTGTTTACAGTAAGTGACACAAAAAAACGACAACGAAAATGTTATATTATTTTGAAATGTTTTCAAGTTTTTAAAGCATTGTATCTTTGTAAATAAATGACGTACTGAAGTCGTTATAGTATCAAACTTTAACAAGCTTTATCCAGTTTATTAAAGGATCGGACAACATATTCTGTCAGAGGCATACTTTCGGAGATATTTAGCAATACATGAAAAAGTACAACAATTTTACTCTTTTAGCGAATTTCCCCTATAGGGAAGAAGCTATTACCGTAGGTCTCATGGTAAGACTTAAGCCCGTGGCCATGATAACTTTTTGTTTTGAGGTCCCCAGATGCCAAAAACACTATTCGTTCAAATTTATATATATGTATATATATACATATATATATATATATATATATATATATATATATATGTGTGTGTCCGTTAACACGTTAACTTGAGTAAAAAAGGTCCGATTTTGATTAAATTTGGCTCAAATGTGTAAAATGACATTCATGACTTTAAGTTCGAAATCCAGAAAAATCGGATCATGGGAAGGGGGGTTTATGGGGGTTTTAAATTTTCCAAAAATAAGTTTTTTGCATTTTTCACCCTAAAATTTTTAAATAACTTAATTTTGGTTTTCACCATGTTATAGAGCTTAAAAAACAAATAATATAGTTTTTTGAATTATTAACCAAGGTTGAGCGGTTGCGGAGAAAATCCAAAAAAACCTACTCATAAAATCTCCCATGTTAATCTTATGGGAAAACGGTTTTTGGTTTTTCCTCAGTTCATTTTAATGTAAACTTCACATTTGCTTTTACCAATCTGTTCAGCTCCACAAAAAAATCATTTTGATGTTTAAATTGTGATTCTACGCCCAACCGTTGCAGAGATATTCAAAGTACTAAACACAGTACGTTGTCCAATGTTATCCTCATGGAGAATAAATAATATTTGATATCTCGATTATTTATGGATGTATGTTGATGAAACTTGGTATGTGGCTTCATGTAGTATTGGTATATTGATATTTGCACAAAAAATTGATTTTTTGTTGATTATTCCACTAGCAGCAAACCTGTGTACTCAGCCCCCATGTTATTCTTATGGAGAATAACTAGAATGTTATATAGCGCTTATTTATGATTGAATATTGATGAAACTTGGTATGTGGCTTCGCCTGGTTAAATTCTATTTATATTTGCATAAAAACAATTGTTTGTGTTCCTTGTTTCAGCAAACCTATGTACTCATTACCAATGTTATTCTAATGGAGAATAATTAAAATCGCTTATATGTGAATATATTTTTATGAAACTTGGTATGCGGCTTTATGTGGTATTAAGACATATATTATGCATTGTAAATTCGCTGAGTACGCAGGTTTGCTGCAACGGGGGTATTTTTCTTCTACGCCAGTAGCACAGGTCTTTCTAACTGCAAACTTGGTTTCTTAATTGTGGTATAGGTCCTAATAACATACTAAACATTAGAACTACATGACCTTTTGCATGCAAGGACCCTTTTTAATATCTAACTTGGCTGGACTACTACGTCTGATCAGTAATAAGTATTTATGCTTTACAATACTATGTTAAATTGCCTATCTGAAAATGTACCCTGTAAAATAGGTAAAATAATAAATAACGTAATATAATATGTGTGAAATTTAATGAAAGTATCACGGTTTGATTCATTGAACTACATTCTTTTAGGACTTAACAAAGGAAAAACTATTTTGTACGGCGTTTATTTACAGTTCTACAAGAGAAAACACTTTGAACTGTACGGAAAACCGTATCAACCATGTAATGTCCAAATGTAACTCAATTAGAATACCACTTTTTATTTTCAAATTTAGGAGAACACTATTAAAATGGACTTGAATATTTACTTCAGTATTTACACAGGATTTTATTATTTTTTTTAAATTTAAAGCCATTGAAATATTTTTATTTTCGAAAGTATCAGGTTCTAAGCCAAATTCAATGATTTGGCGAAACCACAAATGCTACTCAAAGTATTAATTTTCTTCAAAGGTACTCCACAGAAGTTAGAGCCATGCATATTCATCGCCTAAGCCACGCTGTTACAGAAAGCCAAGTCTTTATTGAAATAGCCCATTACGCCCGTCTAATCCAAAATAACACAACACCTTGTCGAAGGGTTAGCATTTTTATTAATAAAAATTTGATGTCAGTGAATGATTGATATAAATAGGGCTATTACTCCCCCTAATTTATTAGGGATTGATCTGCACAGTCTTTAATATATGAACTATTTTCTTAAATTATTTCATAGTCATTTTAAACACTCAGACTGGTTGAAATGTTTGAATGTGAAAATAAAATTAGGTAATTTTGACTTATTTGTAATTAAATACTATTATCATCCAGTTAAGCATATCATCCAATTAAGATTATCAACCAACGTGTATTCCCTATTATAAAAACTAATCTCACAAAACAATAAATTGGCAAATTACTTTGACGAATTTACATGTAATAATAATAAATTCGAAGGATATTTTAACGAGATTGAATAAAACAATTACCGTTTCTAGTGCCTTTATAAATTGTAAGAGGAAAAATATAGTTAAATAGGCATTAATAAACTGTGAAGTTATAACTAAAACTATTAAAATAACCGGTGTGACAGCTTATTAGAGCAAAACTCTGCAGTATCACTCTCAAAATCACCTTGACTCTTAGAACGGATTTCAAAGAAATCATACTTCAGCACATAAATCCACTTGAGATGTGGAGGTTTAGTTTCAAAGTGTCTACTTCCGCCAACACAGTTTTTAGCAGTCCATCACGCTGACAGGGATGACGGTGGCGATCATTAGCTACGTACAGTGCCGGGGCTACGGGGTCGGGGGAGGAAGCGACGGGCACGCACCCTCTTCCGCTCCGCATGTGTCAGATATGTGTCAGGAGATTAGAGGGCTCACCCCAACATATGGTGGGCCGTAAACACCACTGTGGACAAGGGGTTGCCGTTTCCTTTATGGGGTGTTATTGTTTCAAACTAGCTCGTCCATTATTTCTAAAGGAAACACACTGTATAAACTGATTCGCTAAGAATGGTAAGAACAAAGAGTCTGTCGTTATTCTTTCGGTATCTGTTTAAAACTGTTCAGTGGAAGAAATAGATAGCGATGATTTATGTGTGGGCATCATTGAGAAGGAGGCTACATTACACTAATGGGAGCAATTTAATTTACAGATCTAAGCTCTTTCACGAAAGATCGGAGGTCGGTGAAGTTTGTTGCTTAAGTAGTAACAAATTTAAAAGTTATCTATTCGTTTATCTTGTTAATGATAACTAGATTATAGTCAAATCAAACCAAAAGAAAATTATTAATAGTCAGGATTCCCAAATGATGTTTTGTCTGATTTCTCATTTACTCAGATACTGTTAGAAGTATTAGTCTGTCTAGCAAACCATTTGCGAGTTATAAGAAGAGATGTTTCTATTTATCTAAACCATCTTCTCCTGATTAAACCATCATGCTGTACCTATATAATATTTATTTCCTAACAGATACGAATTTGAGTAAGATAAGTAGTTAAAGTATTATATATTGTTCGTGGATGAAGTACTATAAAAAGATAAATATTACTACATTTTGTTTATATTATTTGAGGCAATTACGTATCAAATTATGATTTATTCCAACATATCCAAAGAAATTGTAATTGAAATGTTTTTGACACTAACATTTGTGTTTTTAATACCCATGTGGTGTAGTCATGAAAATATTTTAAAAACGTAATTGTAATTATATCTATTTTTTGTGATTTAGATTTTTCGAAGTTTCAGCTCTACCGGACAAGTAGATTATGCGTAAAGGAATAACAAACAAACATGCATTCAGATTTGTCAAATGATAATAGGGTGGAACAAAAATAATGTAAACTTACTTATGTATTATTTTGCCAAAAATAAATTGAAGTGTTTACTGATACGAAACTAAGCTTAAAAATACACTTAATTTAAACAACTACAATGCAATTGCGATAAGGATTGTAAAATGTATCGTTCCGGAACAAAGTTGTATTGAATTGAAGTTGGTTCATCAGGGCAAACACAGCGTACAGCCTGCATTTGTCACTACAATAATGAATCAATCTTAAAAGCACTGTCAAGTCCTGATTTGGCTGCAAGCTCGTTTAAGTGTTCGAGTGCAAATTTGAGTTTTGATTTAGTTTTGCAGTATGTCATAAACTGTTTATGATAAACCCTGGTAATACGTACTTCCAGAGGCTGTAAAAGCATATTTTTATATTTTCTTTTTATATATTTATAACTAATTTCCTATTTTTTGTATACCTGTATATTTAAAACATACCAGGTATTACTCTACAAAATAGTATTAAGGTTTCCATGAATTATTCAATAAAGACAGTTTGTAAAAAAGAGAATACAAAATATTACAGCAAATATTGTTTTAAAAATATAATTTAAATTCTGTTTAACAAAGCAATCAAACTATTTCCAGAGAATTTTCATCGTCAAAAACATACTGATTTTTTTACAAAAAGTATCTATAGAGTTCAGGGGAGACTATAGGTGTGACACTGTAGTTGACGTTTCAATATCGCTACTTCAGTAATCGGCTAAAGTAAAGCAACTGCACGTGCTTCACTTGAATGTATTGCTTGTAAACAAATTAGGGCAATAGATTTCACTCTATCAATTTTGTTGAACGGTTAAAGCTTATTTAGTACTCACTATCTATCTATGCAAAATCTATTGTTCGATCTATTGGTTGGTTATTGGTACTGTATGAAATAAACCAAAGGCATATTTGTGAGTGTGGGTGCGTGTCCGTTAACACGATACGTCTTGTAAAAAATGTCTGAACGTAATGAAATTTGGTACAGTTGTGTGAAGTAGGAGTTATTAGAACTCAAAGGGGGGTTTTAAGTGGTTTGATCCCAAATTTGTTTTAACATGTGTAGAAATAGTATTTCTTCTCAAATAATTTTAGCTTATACAATTATAATTTAGCATAAAAAACAATTAAGTGTTTTTAATTACAGCTATATGACAATTGGGTACAGAGATGTTAATAGTTCTAAAACCTATACTTTGCCCAATGCATTATAAATTCGCTGAGTATATTTTGTTTAGTTTTTAATGTATTAAATTATGTGAGAGCGGAGTTCGTAGGCCCGCTAGCAAATGTAACTTCCCACACAAAATAACATACGGAATGTTTATTTATACGGGATTTAAAATTGTGTGGGGAAAACCTCATAATGTGCATTTCTTGGGATACGATGATGTCTATTTCCCCCACTGTTCATTAATAAGTCGCCCAGGCTACATAGTAAACAGGGGGTTACTATGTAGAATGGGCGACTCGTAAAAAACAAAAGTTGGGGTACCTAGTCAAAATCTGTGACTAGGTAGGGAACTAGTCACTGATTTTGAAACGGAACGGTGTAACCTGCCTAGAGAAAAAGATAAGTGGAATCGTAACAAAATCCACATTCATTAATAAGCGAGATTTGACATTTTATTTATTTTCCATCAGAAAAACATTAGAACTGAGTTTGCAAGTTTTCTGCATCAAGGACCACAAAAATCGGGTTTTTATGTATATATCAATGGATCACCACTAGATGAAGTGAAATTCCAAGTTTTACCAATTTATATTCATAAACAAGAAAGATTTTACATGTTTCTTATCCTCCATAAGAATAAAATTATAGCTGCTGGGTACACAAGTTTACTGCCATGGGGACCATAAAAATGGTTTTTTATGGAAATATTAGTAAACACCAACCATATAAAGCCACATACCAAGTTTAATTAGTATATGTTCATTAATAAGCGAGATATAAATTGTACTTATTCTACATAAGATTAACATTGGACAGCGTACCATGTTTAGCACTTTCAATATCTCGGTAACCAATGGACGTAGAGTGATGATCAAAATACCAAATTTTTTTTAGGCTGAATTTAATGGTGTGATCTAAAATTTTGGTTTAAAAATAATTATATGTAAAAAGTTCAAAAAACCCATTTTTGGGGTACAAAATCCCCACAAAACCCCCCTTAAGATAGAGCGACCAGTCTGGTTCTCGAACTCATGAAAATAGATGCTGCCTTACAAGTTTATACAAACATTTCATACCATTTCAACCATTTTCGACCATTTTTGATCGGACCATTTTTACGAAAGTTATCGTACCTACGGACATATATACGTATAAATACCCATATACATATATATGAATTTGAACGAATGGTGTTTTTGACATCTGGGGGCCTCAAAACGAAAAGTTATCATGATCCCTGGCCTAGGTATTACCATGCCGACTACGGTAATAGCTTCTTCCCTATGGGGGAAATTCGCTAAAAACACGTCTAATTCGTGAAATGACGATGATGTAAGGGATATCTGAAACTGAGAGTGTAAATTAGCCTTGAAGCATAATACAATGTAAAGCGATAATATGCGGATTCGGGTGGTGTTAATCTAAATTCCAGAGATATCGATGGTGGGAACTGCGTCCTAACAATGTGGAGCTGCCTTGCGGTGGCTCGATATTGTCCCGATATTGTGGCTCCAATCATGGCTCTGGAATTCCTAAACCACCATCGGCTACCAACTTTCGAAAATGAGCCAATGGCCGGCCACTCAGACACAGTGCAACCACCACCACCATATCAACACCACTCCTTGATTGTATGGACCTCCAGGCTGCAGGGCCAGGTTTATTAGTACTTTGGAGTTTATGGAGGGCACTAATTGATTAATTGATAGCCAGAAAGTATTCAAAACTATCTTTTAAGCCCATTGTGCCATTTTAGCCATCCAGTTATCTTATTTTGGCCTGAAGATGAAACCAATGACTAAAGCAGAAGCCAAACAACAAACTGTATAACCACTTGTCTCATCATGTAATCACTGTAATCTAGTATTTAGGTTACTATAGCATTTTAAACTGTTATTGAACTTGACATGTCTAATGAGACATAAAAAAAATTTGTAATTGAATAATAACAAATTATTTTCTATCTACGACAGAGTATATTGATTATAACAATAGTATTACTTTACTAAACCTATTACCTTTTTCAATTAACTCTAAATAATTTCAGAAACAGAAAGTCATCAGAAGTTCTTCATAAGAAATTAATTTGCTCCTGCTGGAACTTCACTACTAAATAATACTAAATTTCATATAATAATATTTAACCTCGGACCGCTCCTGTTAAGGGTATTGCGACGCGTTCACCAACACAGCGACATCTTCTGACTCCCGCAAAATAGCTTTCTTGTCACATTTCACAGCTTTTGTTCATTTTTATATAATTAATTAACTCACTTACTTTGTGAGCTAACCCAGAAAAACATAATACGGTCATAGTCCATTAAAAATGTTATCTTAAGTATATTTTCATTTTTCAGTAACAGGATATTTTCAAACGATAACGAGACTAAGGATTATAAAAACTTCGTAAAACTATCAGATTGAAAATACTTTATAAAGTTTACAAAATGTGAATACTTCGAAGTAGAATATGGTAGCAAGCTTGGCAAAATAAAAGATTATCACACTCACGCTTGTTTAAAAGGAACCGAAGTAAGGAAACAATATCCTTCTTCACTAGGTTGAGTTACAAATGACAGAAGCTGTTTGTCTCTATTTCACTGAGTAACTCTTGGTTCAGACTCATTAGTGAGATGGACTCTTTCATAATATAACTTTTCTCCCTGTCAACTGGCTTTTTAAATTTATTGCTTTCGGGTCAAAGCCATTAATAATAGTATATATTGTGTTCATGATACGTAACGATGACTAAATAAGTGTAAATTTCCAAACATTGTTCTGTATTATAAAAATTAATGTTTTGATTAGTTTTTAACTGAAAGAATTAAAAAACAGAACAAAATTACTTGAACAAATGAATTTTGTATGAGATAGTTTTTTACACTTAAATCACCTTAACAAACTGTTGCTCGCTCTAGATTTTTTGGCTAAGCAAACTATAAAAAAGGTCAAATAAAACTTACTACTTCCGATATTCGATCATTAATACATGTTTTTTGTTAAAAGGGTGATAAAACTATAATTAATTTGTACCACTAGAATAATATTACACTACGTTTTACCATTTTGTAAACACGGTTAACTTGAATTGAATTTATAAGAACATATTATAAAACATTCAATAGACTTGTTTTAAATAAAAAATGTTTGTTTTGAAATCATTTACATCAAAGAGAGATTTTGTTTAAGAATACTATGCCTGAAAACCGCACTTACACCGGGAACATATGAATATATGTTTGAATGAAATGTGTGTCAATCTCCTAACCAAATACATTATTATTCTGCAACAGATACAATTGATTTTTCAAACATCAAATGAGCAAATTCCTCAAGAGTTGTCGATTATTTCTAGACTTGTGACACATTTAGGTTTGATATACTATGGGACAGGTTTTTCTCTAATAACACCTCCTTCGGGAATTACATGTAAAAAAATCTAACGTTTTAAACATATAAATGGAAAGTAAATAATTTATAAGAAAAACCACAAACGAGCGAACAGAAGGTATACACGTGTTGGCGAACTATTAGTGTCCCAATAAATCACGCGGGTCAGGAGGGTCACCTAATGAACCTTGGGGCGAGCTCGTGGAAACGTAAAACTAATAGACAGTTTAAAATTACTGGGAGCTAATATATTATACAGTCATAAGTTTATAGACAACACGTTTGTACTACATTATGTTTAGTATCTGTTTTCTGTAAATTATTACTTTTTTAGGGAAGACTTTTATCCTAAATAAGTCAATTTTTCCAAAAAGATTTTCATCAAGACCTTTAACCAGCTGATCAACTGTCATATTTCCAAATGTGTTTTAATTTTACAGCTTATTATGATTTAATCTTTTAAGTAAAACTTACTTGGGTAAGTCTTACCTAAGTAAGGTCTTAAAACACGTTAGGATTTTTTCAAAGAGTTTCTCCCCAAGATCTTTCATTAGTCTTCGTATAGACTTAGTGGTTTCCAAACGTTTCTGGGCAACTATAACATTATATTACAGTACATAGATTTTGCTTGGAATTTCAGTATTTCCAACGAAGTAAAATAAAAATATCGAAATATTTTGGATTATTGTATATTATTGTAAAAAATAAGATCGAATCTAAAATGAGTATGTTATCTGTATAGTATAGATATTTACGTTAGCAACCAATTCAACAACAACTGATGTTTAAGGTACAAGTAGGATCTTTAACTATCTTAAATTCTTACAATTACCAAAAACATTTGTTGAAGACAACTGATTTCTTGATAAATAAACTTGATTGTACAGTTTACTCACATCGATGATCAAACAATTTCTAAAACAGTTTACGTTATCAAATATGCTACTGTGAAGCTTCCTTATAGGGTTCATTGTAATTAGCACGACTCTAATATGAAACGTTAAGCTACTGCGGTTCGTTAACTTCCGAAACAAGAGGGAATATCTCACAAGAGCACTTTGGTTTCACTATTAAGGAGGCGATCCCTGTTCTGTTGTTAAGTTTACTAAGCGTGTTTAAGCATGTCACGTGGGGAGAAAGCCAAGTTCACAGTTTTACTTAACTACCTTCATTCTGCGAGTTTGTATTCCCCGACTTAACGTAAAGTGTGTTTATGTTACTGAATATGCATTGATAAAAGCCTTAATTTAATGTATGTGTGTTGATTTGACCATTTAATATAGTTTATTCTATTAGGAAAGGATTTTAACCAACCCCCCCCCCCAAACAACCAAAATACCAAGTAGCGTTGTATTACTTGTGTTAGACATACAATGCGTTACTCCTAATACGCTTCATACTTTGATATCAGTTTATTAGGAAGTCAAAACTTGTTTCAAGGGCAATTTTTTGTTCACGGCATTGAACCTTACAAGTATTCATTTTTTCCTGAATGTTTGGCAATAGTGTAAAAGAGTCTATTGCCTCAGGCACTATTTTTAGTTCAATCCAAGTATAACGTGGCGAAACAGGTAAATTAGTTTGTAGAAATTATATTAACAAAAACCAAGGCTAACTTTTTTACTATCTTTAAATTTTGAATGTTTAATTTCAGCCTACTATTTTTGCAGGATAGAACTACACAAGTGAATAAAAACAAATTCACTACAGCGTAAAGATAATACTTATCATAAAGCGATTATACTCTACTTTTAGTTTTGATATATTGTTTTAATATTATGGTTGTAATGATTTGTTTTACATATTTCTACAAATTGCAGTGAGAAGTAAATATGTAGTAAGCAAATCGTAACCATCGCCTATGTAGTGAGCAACCTAACAAGTATACCTGCACAAAATAAAAAATATGTAATTATTTAAATTACTCTTTTATCAAAGTCATAACAAGCAAGGAAATACTAATTTTGGAGTCCTTCCATTTCCCCTTTGATATTTCTTATAAAATAAAATACCTTTAATTGAAAAAATATCCAATTTAATTTTCAAGACGATTTAGTGACAAAAACTGAAGATTATAATGGTGCTGAAAGTGATAATGAGTGTTTTACAGCAAAGCAAATAACTTAGCCCCTCCTACTGCCGAAATTGCTTCTGTAACAATAACAGAAATCTGTTTGTCTCTCAAGTTGTCTAAGTGAGAAACTCTTGGCTTTCTCATTAGCGATATGGACGTTGGATAGCGAATAATTATTTCCAAAGTGGTTTTATAGCAGAATTGATGTAGGACGGTACGGAATAGTAATAGATTACCTTGACCACGTAAAATACATTGTTTCCAATGTTAAACACATTATAATACTTTACGAACAATATTGATAAGTTAATGTCAATCAAGAAAATATCTCACTTACTTGTCGTCTAACAACTACTTGGTTAAGTTAACATAATTTTAGTTAGATAATTGAAATAAATAAAAACCTATGTGACATTATATATTATTGGTGGTCGTTAGCATATGGTCATTATCATATAAATTCTCGTTTCAAGCTAAACTTCTATTCATTTTAAATTAGCAGTTATTTGTAACCTCTGAACTATTTGTTAGTTTTTACAAAAAACCAATAAGACTCTCAAACCATTATCAATGGGCCTGATGATGACAGGAAACCGATTGTCTTGTGCATGTATATTTACCTCCTTTATGCAATTAATGAATTAGTGGTGTATATATTTGTAGTATTGTGGGGCATATATTTTATTACAACTTATTTTGTCTATGGTGACTCATTGTCCCAAAACATTCTTGAAACATGCCTTAAATATTGAACCAAAACTAACTATGAACAATAATTGTTGTTGTAATACTAATATTAACTTCAAATCTCAGTAAGGCTCCAGCTTCCGCGTCAATGAAATTACGTTTATTCAAAACAACACAAAGTATTTCTACTACATCAAACGTGCACCCTCAGAAAATGTCCAATGTAAATACAAAACCCAATAAAAGATCTTGATCAAATCAAACCAAATTTTGTAAACCATTCATTGCCAAAATTATACTAAAAGCAAAACTCGATTTCTTTCTTGAACCTGAGTCCTGAAAATTTAATTTATCCGAAGGTCAATAAAGTATTTTGAATACAAATGTCCCATAGTATATAGTTGCACCAAAACTTTAAAAATGTCTGTTCCAGTTTTTTTCTAACTAGATTCGATCTTAGACCCCCAAAAACTATGAAGTTACAAATTGTACTTTTGCCACTAAAAGCAAAATAAAAATTTCACATAATTTTGGGTTTGTGTCTTACCATGATATAACAATTTCTTAAGGTAATAGCTTCTTCCCTAGAGGGACAATTCGTAACCAGAATCTAAAACGTAAATTTGATCATAAAAATAGATTTTGTAAAATATTAGTGAACAAGTTTTGCAAATTATTTCATTTAGCTAAGTTAATTACCTTGGATTCAGATTGTGCATGTTACTTGATAACGACTGTTAGACTTGTCCCAAGAGGGTGTGATGACTCCAGCCCTACCTAGTGAGGCGTGAGTCTGACGGGTGAATGTTTCAGCCTCAATAGACACACGTGTCACTTGGCTGTATCACATGCACGTGCTCCAGAAAGGGTAGGGAGCAATCACGTTTCAAACAGATAGATACTCAAAATAAGGCCTTTATACTCCAGCGTTAGCGGCGTTGAATCTAACTTTTAAATAACACTATTATTTATACATATGCGAAAATATAGACATTGAAAACCCGATGTACTTCCTTACAATTCACGCGACACATTTATTTTTTATTTATCTCAAGATTCAAGATATAAGTAAAAACACCTTAAAATCAGTCCATTGCTCCATGGATATTCAAGATTGATACGTATAACCACTTTATTAAATGGATTTGAAGTACAAAATCTGTAATTTAATTTATTTAAATATAATTATGAAATATAAGTAAACTTAAAACTTTAGATAAACACATTTAGACAAAAATTACCTTTTCATTTGCGTAGATAAACTAACTTTTCTAATGAATATTTTTAACAAAATTAAAGCTTAAAAATATTTGTATTTTGTTATTTTTAATTTCCTTAATATCAAAAGTTTTAATCATCATATTGCGTTGCCTGCAGCCCCTATGGTCCGGAAAGAGATGGATGGAAGTAGGTCAGGTTTCCGGGCTCCAAATGGCCAAGGTCGGTTAGACCCCAAACACAAACACTCATATAACTAGCTCGTATAAAATTTTTTTTCAACAAACTACCGCTTGTTAGTGAAACTTAAACAACCCTAGTCGGAACATCTCCTGACTAGGAGATAAACTTCCGTAAACTATAATGGTCTGTACCGTAAATTAACTACTACCGATAATGTATGAAGTAGGTTTTAATTTTCTGAAATTCTTTTAACCACTTCTGTTGTAGTGTATAACTTTAAAATACATTTTACCACGCTCCAATTTACCAATTCCCTGAAAAATCAAAACAAACTAATTTTCTAGGGGAATTTGACAATGACAATATATTCTATACAATAATAATAGTAAATATAGTAGTAAAAATTAAAAAAATAAAATGTTTTAGTATAATGTGAAATTTATTTTACCATTACTCAAATATTGGCCAGCAGATTTTACAAACATAGGACTGGCAAGAAAGATCAGCTTTTTAGTTCAAGTAAAACTTTTTAACTAAGTGTTTTTATTTGTAAAAATGTTTAGATCACAACCATATTGAAGCCTGATACAAAGTTGTAATGATGTAGATATATTAGCGGTCATCTAAGAAGTTTAGTAACAATAACATCGGGATGAGACTACAGAACTGATTCGACAAAGATTTATCTGACGTCCTTCGTGTGCCATAAAACGTACACGATTGTCTTAAGAATCATGCATTAGAAAATATTGTGACTGTTTTATGGTTTACGATACTGTTCATCGTTACAAACATCTTATAAATGTTTAAACAATACTGTAAACCTTTACCTTTATAGTTCCTTCTTAACGGAAATAATCGTATACTAAAGTTTTATTTTCTGAAAATTTGATTGATTGTAATATTTTACACGATTCATGATTGTTCGTTTTAGGTTGGGTTTGCGGAGATTTCTTCTAATAAGCAACCTCTTGAGGGCCATGCTTGATTTTATATATTCAATTCTTCCTCTAAAGCAAGTCCCATCACACCAAAATATGCCTGTTAAATGCATCAGAGGTTTGGTAAACTGATTTACGGATTCATTTTTTAAGTTTAGTTTTTAAATGTTCATTCCTAAATCATTCCCAGTTAATACTAATAATTCATGATCATACATTCAGGCTGTATAGCTGTATACACTGGTATAGGTGGTAACACTCACTTTAAGAATAGCATTAAACAAAAGGCGAGTCATATACTTGTTTTTGACATACCGGTTGTGCATATACCTAAATTAATTACATACAACAATAAAGTAAGTATTATTTTGTGCTGATTGACTGAAAACAAAAAGTATGTAGTAACAGTAAATAAGTTGTATACTTAATACACTCTATATGTTTGGGGATTTTTATAAAATTTTTCTCCAAAACCACTGAACATAGGATGGTGAACAAATAGTTTAAATATGATTTAATATATGATATAAACTAAAAAAGTGTGTTGAAATTGTAAATAAACTTATTTTAATGAAGCGTTATAGATTAATAAAATATCAACTAATAATTAATGTTACCTAATACTTAACTGTCATCGTTTCTTCAAGTAAGCGTTCTTAGTGTCGAACCTACATTTAAGGACCTTCTGATAAGCGTGATTAAATGATAAGTATATTGGGGAGCCATAAAATTCTATACCTTTAAAAACATCCCTCTTCATGATTTCCTCATTCTGTTTTACCAACTCATTAATTGTTTAAAGCCATATAAATTCAATTAAGTTCTAGGTAATCAGCTATTGCTTAACCATATATATTTATTCTTCCAGTGTATAGATTGTTTTAGAGACAAATGATAACAATTTATAAAAATCAGATATAACTTAACAATTCTTCTGTTACGAGCATGTAATTGTATACCCCGTTTCGTAGCACGCTGACCAGAATGACTCGCGTGTACAACAGACCACATTAGCACAGAAGCCAAGTTCGCCTTTATCCAGCTACCTCCATTACAAGAGTTGAAAGTTTAGCGGCTAATATAAAGGTAGAGTCTGCACAGAATTATTGATAAATTCTTATCTCCAAACATATTCTCATATTCGTTATGCTAATAGCAGGTTTGCAAAGCTCCTTCTTTAAGAATTCCAATGTAAATATTTTCATTTCATAAAATAAAATCTAAAATTTTATCGTCACGTATGTTTTAGAGTCATTAATGCAAATGTGATTGTCGTATGTTATATATATAAATATATATATGTATATATATATATATGTGTATTTAGAAAAACTATCTTGCAACAAATAATGTTTTATACGACATAATATAGCATGATATTCATGATCTTTTGAAATATACATATTATTATTACAATAATTGTTGACCCAAGATTCCAAAATATTGATTACATCCAAAAGTATTCTTTCACTGCAGCATATTTGAATTTTGTTATTGGAGGTTTCGTTTCTTAGCTATTTATATCTTCTAATGGTTTGCTCAATGTTGACATAAGACTTGGTAACATTGTAAAAAACATCAAAGGACTGTCTCAGTGCAAAATATTTATCCTTAGAGACAGGTTTTTCTTGACTCCTTTGTTGGTCTCGGACACGGTACGGCACCTGTGTCACGGCGGATGAAGCCGCCATCTTGTGGCACAATAGCGGATTCGGCGCGCCGCGGACTATGTCATTACACTAACCACAGACCGATCGCCGATCGCTCATGCATATCTGTGACTTCCACGCCGCCATCTTGTATCGGGAGATACGATCGCTCACAAGGACATCGTGAGCAAATTGCCGGTTCCCGCACTGGATTGAGTCATTATTGTGGTTTCCGGAGCCAAATTGCTCAATCCGACGCTCCGGCCCTCCGTCGCAGCCTACTATCACTCCGCGAGCCGCATTAATTGCGTTGCCGCCCTGGGTCTTATTAACAGACTAATTGTTGCAGACCGATCTTATCGCGGAACACCACTGGTATTAAGTAACGCGGGTGTACGGTGCTTGCCCACCGTCGCTCAATTAGCTATCATTTGGGTTTTATCGCGACAAGTGATTGTTTATTCGAGATTCGGATAGCTTTGTATCTGCTAAGTAAGCTGACAAAAACTGTATCATTAAACCAGTAGCATTCGTAAATATACAATAAATTTCACATCGAAGAAAAATAACGAAGGTGAAGCCTTATCAGCCAATCAAAATAAAAATTCTCATGAAATATCGCTTATTTTTTCGTTTCGATCTGCAATAATACACCATTAAATGAAACATATAAAGAGAGATTGTAAACGTTACGTAACTAAGTAAATTTCAAATTTGAATAAAGCATATTTTTGAGTCAGATTTATTTAAATTTGCACATTAAGAATTCATTAAATCGCATATTTTTTATACTTACAAGTATAGCAAAGTCTAAATAGTATAGTGGAAATGTAGTATAAACAGGTGTGCACAAATATGAAATGTAGTCGATATCATGAAACCATTAATTAGCAAAGCACAAACACTACCAATGGGATGTCTGGAGGCAACGGAGTCGACACATGATTGGCTGCTGCATTGGTTGTAATTGACTCAACAACTCGGTTAGTCTGTCTGTCTGTTTGCTGATTGTTGGCTAAGTACACTTTCTCTGTTTGTTTTTGATGTTGCAAGATACACACGATGCGATTTTGTCAAACTTTCGGAATATGAGGAAAGCATCATGTGATTGAGGTTTGATAAATAATTACAGCAGATGTTCGATTTGATCAATATATCGTTTAACTGTTAACGAATTTACAACAACAACATAAGACTTCTTTATCAAGGCAAAGTATGTCCAGGTTTCCCTATTTAAAACTTATTTATAATTTTTTTTCTTTTTATTACTAAGAAACGATTTTTACTATTATTTTAGTTGTTTTCAATGTCCAGGCTAAATTCATATTGCTATAACTAATATGGGTTTTCTATTCGTTACTTTAAATATTATGGTACATGATTGTGAGGTAAATTTGCACAATCTGAATGTTTTCATATTGGATTGTTTTTAACCGGCCAATAATATATTTCGTCAAATATAAAACAAGTACTTCCGTAAATGGTATGGATTCTAGATTTTGACTCTTTTAATCTACATGTAGTCTGTGATGTAGTCTATTTAGTCAATCAATGTGTGAATGTAGACGGAAAATAATATTTAAAACTATGTCACCTCAACAGATAAATGCAATACCAACAGCTGTTTATTTTTGATAAAGTTTGTATTTGATAGATTTAACGAAGGCAGGTCAATCCCCTTAAAGTCCCTTTTAAACTATTGTATATGTATGAATACAATTTTTATTTCTAATTATGGCTTGTAATAAGTAGAAGTTATACATGAAAACAAAAATCAATGGACCCCTGCAAAATTATAATATATGTATAAATAAAAATTTGTATTTTTACTTGTGCTATGTAGAAGATATATCTGTAGACATTTACGAGTTACTAAATAACAACAAAAAATTTTAAAGAGTAGAGTAGACCTTTTTAAAGGAATGTTGTGCAATATTTATCCATTTCCATTTCACATTTATTGTTCTAAGAATATATGGTGATTATTGTTAGTTTACTGGTATCTGGAACTATTACAAGATTTTACTAGCAGTAGTAAATTGTTCATGTTCAAGTTCATATAACCAGCCTGGGCAGTGCACCGCTCCTTTTAATAGAAACAATGTGAAATATTATTGGCAGAAATAAAACATTACTAAAAGCATGCAGTATACTTCAACATCAGATTTATTTTTAAATTGAAAAAATATGTATATAAATAGTAAGTATATTATTACATTATTTTAGGTAAAACATTATGAATTCAAATTGCTAAAGCAAAAAGTGTTTTAAATACAAGAATAATTATTTGTTGAAAGTTAATTTAGTCATTTATGCATGTTTAAAATAATAATTATAATATTTATTAATATTAGTTTAGCACATTTTTGATTTAAAACTCCCTTTTAAATATGTTTATTTATTATTTTACTGCCTACCCATTTTCATGCAGCCTTGCTTTTTCGTGAAACTAATCATTGCATTTTAAGACGTCTCGGTTAAATTGCTAAAGCAAAAAGTGTTTTAAATACAAGAATAATTATTTTTTGAAAGTTAATTTAGTCATTTATGCATGTTTAAAATAATAATTATAATATTTATTAATATTAGTTTAGCAAATTTTTGATTAAAAACTCCCTTTTAAATATGTTTATTTATTATTTTACTGCCTACCCATTTTCATGCAGCCTTGCTTTTTCGTGAAACTAATCATTGCATTTTAAGACGTTGTTTTTCCTAATACCTGTTTCTGAAAGAGAGGCACCTGATATCATTAGGTTTCTAAAACAAAACCACCTTCGGCTTGTGACTGAACATCTTCTAAGCTGATTAAGTCAGAAACATACTTTACAAAATGTTTATACAATTTTTATCGAGCCCCTATTTCACCTAACCAATTATTAATATGAAAGCGGAGTGTTTAAAGTGTATTTAAATTTTAATTGTCTACACTACAGTATAGCCCTTGCACAAAAAAGAATAAGTTTACTATCTCAATAGTATTAGACCTATCTCAATTGCATCAAGCGTTTTAAATATATTTGGAAATGCAGTTGTAGTTAAATTGTAGTATATCCCGCAATAATATGTTGTTCAACAATGGTTTTGGGTTTGTCAAAGGAAGATCTACCGTGAATGTTTACGCTCTTAGGTCTTTAATGTTCTGGATGAAGGTAAGTCCACTTGTGGTGTATTTGTTGACCTAAGGAAGGCGTTCAACAAGGTTTTCGATAATTTTCTGTTGGAAAAGCTCAATAGAATTGGTTTGCGTGGTAATAATGGTTTTCACCTTATTTGAAAGAACGTAGGCAGGTAGTTTGTATACTTCAAAGACACTCTGAAACCTTACTTTTCTGAGGTGCCTTAATGGCCGGGTGTGCCCCAGGGCTCAATACTCGGACCACCTTGGTTCATCTTACATAGTATAAGTTAACTTAGAAGTTGTATTACAGCAGCCTCTTTTTGTTTGTTTTGAATTATAATTAGTCGATGTCATAAGGTGATTAGTACTTTTGTGGGGTCCACTCAATAGTCCAATGATTTCGCGACAATGGTCTAATTCTAATATGAGAGTGTACATTTTATCTAATGAAAGTTTTATCTATATGAAAGTTTTATCCATATCAAAGTTTTATCTAACGTTGATAAAACTACGTTTCTCAATTCTACACTTACATCGAAGCATAATAATGTGCTCAGTGTTTGGGTTGATTATGTGCAGATTTGTTCTGATAACAACGTTTATAGGATTATCTGTCGACAAAAATCTGGATTTTTCTTTTAATATTAATAGTATAGCATGAAATATGTGCTCAGTAGACTAGCACAGTATACGAAAACTTAGGTTCTTCTATGCACTATTGTTTTGACTTCCTCTTACCTTTCTTATTTTATCGCAATCTGGGGATCGACTACGAAACATATTTTGGTCTTACAAAAGAATGCATTGAGAAGTATTCCCTGTTGCTGGCATTTGCCAATGAGAGTCTTTAAATCTTTTTTAAGAAGCTTTTTTCTCACTTTTCCCTACTTTTAGTTTAATTTTCTTCAAGCAGAAACATGGTATTTTTCAACCCTTGTTTATATTCTAAAGTCACAATATAATCTTCAACAAAATTGTAAATTAAATATTCCTCACCATATTTATATAAAAAATATTACACCTATCAAAACGTCACGTAATGAGGACGTCACATTGTCCTCATTGATATCTGTTAATATTTTGTTCAAGGCTAAGTTAAATAATCCATGGGTTTTGTAGTACTGAGAATTGTCTTTGTATTGCCATGTTAAAGTGTAGGTTTCATGGCAATAAAGGATATTGGGTTTGATTTAATTTGATAAATCAAAGATATTGTTTGTCACTGATAAAGTGATGTTCTGGGTCTTCAGTATTGCTTTTTACATTGTTGTTTGATAAAAAACTAGTTATTGCAACAAATCAGTAGAACATGGCTGTTACAATATGACGTATATGCTCGCATTTCTTTATCTCTTGCTTAGACTGACAGAAGCAGACTGAATGTGAAATACAACACATACTTAAGAAATATATTTGTTTAACAACCTGTTGATAGAACTGTGCCATTTTACAATGCCATATTGATAGCATTAGGAAGAGTAACCTACAACATGAGACAATCAAATTTCTCGTTTAGAAAATCTAAAACTTATTCGTTGATAATGCTAATAATATTCATGATGAAATATTGATCAGAACATTAAAGTCTGATCTTTTCTATTTCGTTCTTTAAGACCGGGGGTCGGTGCGGTGGTCAGTTGAGCAGTTTTAACTGTCTTCCTGCCAGCGGGAGGCTGGTTCATTTCACCGGGGTACTTGAAACAGTCAGTACTTACTTACAGTAAAGATTTTGCACACAAATGTATCTACAGCTTTCCTATTAGAGAATAATCATTAACTACTTTTTAATTTGTTTTACCAACTTTAACAGATTTAACCATTTCACTGTGGAAAGTTGAACCATAGGTAAGAGTCACAACAATGGCCGGTTCGGAGAAATTTCAAGTAACCGGTTTGATTCTGGAGTTCCGGATCCAAGCGGCGGAATATTGAGTTATTACCGCGGCCGCGGCTGAGCCCGGTCAGGGACCGCTCGTTCCGTGAAAGTAAATTACAGGCTGCAAGTGCGCGCGCCTCCGTGTAATTTCGTCCCTCCAAATGTCTCTATTATGGGAATACGCTTGTGGTTTCTTCCTGTGGCTAGTTCAGCGGGTAAATAACAGGTTACATTGTAAAAACTGGCTGCGTCTTGTGTTCTTCCCAAGCAACAGTTAAAGAAAAATTCTTCCATGGTTTTGTGGGTTAAATTCCTGTTAAAATTGAATGTTAACCTACCATCATTTTGGAAATCGAGTTCAGTAATATAGCAAATTTAGTAGTTTTAGTTTTATATGACAGCTATTTACGATAGTAAGAACTTGAAGAGATTACAATGATTTAAGACGAGGACCGATCAATTCATTTGAAGTTTACCACTTTTTAACAAATAACTTTTACGCAAATCTTTAAAGGAGGGACGGAAAAATGCATTTATGCACATAGGTGACCAGCCTGTAGTGTACACCACTTACATTAAGCATCATAGGTATAATTTGAACGACAGAAAGATTATGTAAATAATTCTCTTTCTAAGAAAGATTTGTTTTGTTACGTAGTATTCTTCCTTTTCTCATTGTCTTGGATAACGTAAGTTTCCTTTAATTCTAATGATTATTGTAGGTCATAGTATAATATTACAGGGAGTTTAAATTTAAACGCAACCTAATTTACAAGTACCAAAAGTCACTGTTTAAAATCAATACAAGTTTATAGATTTTTAATTCTCCCTCCATTTCCTCTCCTCCATCACCTGGTTTGCATTGTTTCATTTAAATGTTATATTGTTTTGAAGTTATAACATAGAAAGTAAAAACTGGTTTTTACAATTTTTTTGAAAAAACGGAATGTTGCATACATTTTAAGATTATCTGTTAAAGCACCTAGTCTAAAAGAAATTGTTTTAAATTTTGATACTACAGGAATTATTAAAAAAAGTATCACGGAAATATAAGTTATTTACTATCTATAGTTTTTGCTTCCAAACCTTATATTGCGTTAAAAAAGACCCTAGGGTTTGCACTACAGGATTTTGAAATAAAAACTAAACATATTATACCTATCTAAAATTTGTTGTATTTTTATTTTGGCAATTTCTACAACTAATTCCTAAAACTTAAGAATTAAAAATACTTTGTTCAATAGGTGTTCAAACAGACCAACAGTCAAGGATTTGTGCAATTTTTCACTTATCTTAGCAAACTTTAAATTATTTTATTTTACTTGTAATAATTTCGAAATAACTAAATAAAAACAAAGCAAAAATGCAAACCAGTTGATTTATAATGTAGCAAAGAAAGTGGGCTATCCAACACTTGATTTTGCAACGATCTTAAAACTGGAATTTGGTACTTGTAAATTCGGTTGCGTTAAAAAACATCAACCCCTTGTGTTTTGGTTGTGTTTGGTTGTGTATAACTTACATTTGTTATGATTAAACATGAAAAAGGTTTCGATCGATGTTAGTCAGTTAGTTTTTAGTTACAATAAAAATTAAGTGGCTGTGTTAAGCGGCATTAGGGGGTCTGAGATGTTCTACATGAGATGTTCTGAGATGTTCGCGGCAGAAGAGATGTTCCTCCGCGAGGATCCCTCCATGATATGATATTGGTACCGACTTTGAATTGCAGTGATCCAACTCCATATTATAAACTTGATTGAGAAAATAAAACAGAGAACAGCCATACATTTGTATATTTTTTTTTAATAAAACCTGAATCGCCTTTTAAAGTTGTTATTTAGAACAACTGAATTAAAGTTTTTAACACGGCAAATTTTACTGTAGGAAAATACTTGATAAACAAGTTTTAAACATAAAAATGTAAGTTCTATGACAGAAACTGGTGCCTCGCTTGACGACTCATTGCTATAACGAGATCATTAACAGCCATTGTTACAATCTGCTCGATGTCTTAAATGTGCTTTAAATTATTCAGGTGCTCCATCACGTTTGGCCCAGGGCGCCAGGTAATGATCATTGTTGCCGCCTCAGTGCCGCGTCTTCATCTTCGTCTTCCACTCACCGCTCGTTGACGCTAGAGGTATCTTCTGCTCCTATTTGTTTGCTGGTTTCTGGACTTTGAGATGAAAGCTCCAGTCTACTCTAACCACGATGTCCAATAGTTGAAGGAGTACTCGTTTCAGCGGACCCATACTACGTAAATTAAATCGTAAATCTCATTAAGCAAATATTTGCTAATACCACCTTTTTAATGTAGGAAAATAGTCATCTCAAACAATAACAATTTTATATAAAATAATTTAATTTGTAATAAGGATTTTCTATCATTTATGAAAAACTATTTGAGGAAAACTCGAATAAAGATATTTCAGGCTGGTGTTTCAGTTTAAAAATTGTGACGGTGTGCAAAGTCAGCGTCAGTCTCCTGTTCTGTCGTTCTGCTGACACGAGTGTGGACGCATACGTTCCCCTGTCTTTAACATAGTAATGGACTCTCAGGTACCGGGCATAAACACACGAACACTGGACTTCAATGGCCTTTGTCCACGGTTTGTTGTTGGTGTTATCCCTTAAAGTTGACAAGTGGAAAGTCATAACATTTCCTCTAAACAAATTCAAGAAAGCGTTCGGAGTATCTGAGAACAACAAAATAAACATCGTTGCCTGATTTTAACTTAAAATAAAATCTTTTAACCGATAACTGAACGTTTATAATTTTACTATTGATAAAACACACCTCGGTGGGCCCATCATACTGCAGAAACTAAGGGAAACTAAGAAAAAACTCTAAATTTGAATAAACTTTGCAGGTTATAAGGAACAAAGGGTGCAAATATTACGAAGTATCAAAAGCCCAAGGTGTAGTAATTGCAGGGTTGAACAATTTCATTGTATTTTTTAATATTATACAAGTCAGTGTTTTCTGAATACCCATACTAAAAAATAAATCGAGTTGGTTAACATGGAAATAATAAAGGACAGTGGTGTGGAGCCCTGAAGAATACATTGATCAGGTGAAGGTCTGTGAGACTGATGTGAGTGTATTTGCTATCTGCCTACTGAACGCCATCCAATAGCATAGTAGACGTGAGATAGCATGTAACTGGTATGTGTTGGTTTAGGCGTATTATTTTTCTAAAAAGTTTCTTCTCTTTCGTTTTGGCAGTCAGTGTGATGGTTATCATGGCTGCATTAAATCAAATGGGGAGGAATTAATTTTATCTGAAGTAGGCCCATGTCTGTCTTGAGCTGCCACCTACCTTTCTACTGAATTTCAGGTCTATCAGTCCAGTAGTAGGTGCGAAATAGTTAAAATAGTTTTGTTAAGGTCACGGGGACAGTGCCCTAAAACAAATTTCGAAGTGGGAACAGGTTTATGCCTTACCATTTTATATTAGCTATGTTCCTACCGATTTCGAATTAAAAAGGTCCAGTATGTAATCCCATAAGAGCTCAGTAGGGCGAAGACCTTAACGAATTGTTTTTGAACGCATCCTTATACATTTACAGCATAATAATAATAATAATAATTCTTTATTTGTTTCAACAATATACATACAGTCAAAAGTTAACATAAATATTGATGTTAACTCATGTACAAACTAAACAATAATTTCTTGGCTGCCAAGCTGATCAAAGTTCACGCATAATATATAAGAAATCAGTGAATCAAACTCAAAATACCCAACTATATTGAGAAACAAATAAAGTTTTCCTCTCAGGCATAGCCTGATTAGAGGTAACAAACGAACAACAAACCAAGGGAGACAAATTAACATAAACAAACAGATAAACATAAGGGGAACGGCAATACAAAATTTCAGCTACATATTCGGTTTTGAGATACAGTGATCACGAAATCAGTAAGAGAATGAGTAATACTTGGCAAATATAGGTATAGATTGTAAAATATTGTCCGTTTAACAACATTTACCGTTTAAAGATTTATTTTAATCCTAGCCTCTAGCTTAAAATCACCTAATGATACTATTAAATTGTAACGTACGAATTGTCGATTCAAATTCAAACTATTACTTTTATCAAGATTGCCATAGTTTTTTCATATTGTATTTAAGGTTTTGACTTTGCTTGGTTATTTAAAGTAAAGAAAAATATGATAAGTTAAACAGTTAAAGCATTGATTAAATTAAAATTTTACAATAAATATATATTTACCGTTAAATCACATACGTAGTCAACACTGTTTCTTTAAGTACTGGATATGTCAAAGCCTGCCTGCCACCTGGTCCACACCCTCTCATACACAGTAAGTAAGCACAGTGCATCAACACATTCTCTATAAAATTGCAAATTCTAAGTAACTAGAACATACTTTGGTTAATGTTTCAAGATAAGATCATAACAACTATACTTTTATTATTTTAACCGGCAAAAAGAATAAACTTTCTTCAATTACGCTGTATTAACAAATTGATTAAATCACAGAAAAACATAATTAAATTATAATAAAAAAGACCTAGGTCTCATTATACCAAGTGTATCATTAGGGTGGCTGAGTACTGACTTTCTGAGCGCTCTCATGTTATTAAATCGAACTTCAAGTGTCCTTCTTACTTTATAAGAAACCCATTAGTCTATGATCCAAATTTAAGTCAAACTCTACTTCTGTCCACTTCAAAAACATTCAACAACTCTCAACAGAGTTTAAATATAGATCAAATTTATTAGTTAATCAATTCGAAGCTTATTGGCGTGGTTGAAATTAAATGTTTGCCAATTAGGTATTTTAAACGCTTATACGAAGGGAATTGGACATAAGACTTGTTTAACCTAAATATATTTTGGTTTTGGAATTTTTAAAGAAGGATTCCACTTCATAAGTGGGATTTTTTGCAGTACGTTATTTACTTTCTCATGGAGTATATAGTATAGTATGTTGAAGAAGTATTGTGCCGAAATTTACATTCGAAATTATAATTTCGAGTTAAATTGGAGGTTTGATGCTCTTTAAACCTAAAATATTGTTTCGGAGGTATTGAATTTATCTCTGGCTGCCTGATGGCAGGATGTGTACTGACGTAGAGGACAACCAATGTGTGATTTATGTTTAAATTCATCATTAGCGTTAACTATGCCATACTGAAGCAGACTTCTTATTGCCATTGTAAAACCTGTCCCTACTTTTGTGTGTGCCAGGATTCAAAGATAATTAGCTGCACTAGTCACCAACAGAGTACACTTCTTTCAATTATTACTTATCCTGTCAAGGAGGGGATAATACAACAATTGGTGTGTTAAAAATCAAACATAAGTTGATTATCAATTGCTCTCTGGGGTGGATATCAGCAAGTAGTTGACGGCAGCACACTCTGTCGGTGACCTAATCAAACTACGTCCGCTTCAAATTCTGGCTAACACTAAAACAGAGGTGCTGGGCCAAACAGATGGGATGTCTCCTTCAGTATAATATATAGCAATGTTATCGGTATGTAAAAACAATTGTACATTAGGTTGAGATATTTTTTATATTTTACATACATTTTGAAGATTCATTATTTGTTATTTCCAAAAACCGCGTTAAATCAGTTGATACAATTACTCTGAATAAGTTAAGTGGTCCTTAGGATGTCCCGTCCCTATTGAAAAAATTCCACGCGGAAGCCTTAGCAAGTTGGTGTCAGAAACTTTCAAAGTGTTCGCAATTGAGTTTAGTTAATCGATTTTAGATGAAAACGTTTCTATTCAATAAATCGTATCTGTCACCTTAAAAACGAGCGTCAAATGTAAATAGTGTACAATACTAGGTTGTGGAGAAAATAAAAATGTCTATTTAGTGGTAAATAGAGTACGTAGCCTAACGCTATTTTAACGTATTTTAACGATAAGGATAAATTGAAACATTTCAATTATTAACTCATCAATTTCAACAATACTTCACGTTTTATCAGTTAATAATAGGCGGAATGTGTTTCCGCCTACGGAGGGGAAAGGTTAGGGTAATTAAAAAAGGTATAAAAAATGCTTATAAAATAGTCTAATATGAATTAACTAGTGGCTTGAAGGGGCGATAGCCCCTAATCTTCTGATATTTTTACTCTTTACATGTTGCAAATTGGAACACATGCGTCATTTCATAAACAAAGTAGACACTTAATCACATGTTTTAATGTAAACAAAGCAGACGTTTTTAAATCCCCATAATTTTCTTATGGGGGATGTTTTCCGTTGTCTCTTGCTTGCTGGTATTTTTTTAGAAATACTGCTATTTTCCCGAGTCCCTGGGTTCAAGACCTTTAATTTGAGCCGCCTCTCATCATTCTGCAATTTGACAAACTGACACAATTTTGACATACAAATTTCGCTTACGAATTATATATAAAGATTATAGTATTTTGTAATAGGTAAATGCAGATTGTATACTAAAAGTGCATCATTGGTAATTATGTAAAAAATAATATAAATTGAAAATCAATTATATGGATTGTTGTGAAATTTTATTTATAACCTGTAAATACTTATTATTTATTTATATTTTTTAGTCTTAATAATATATGCATTAATCTGTATTGTTGTATTTTTAAGTTAGTCTGAATATGGACATTTTGTGGACTTTTAATTTTTTTGCTAGAAGAATGGGCATTTTTAGACTATTATTTTTTATGTGCAAAATTGGAAAGTGTACAAAAATGTAATATTTTTGGAGAAAATAAATTATTCTTATTCTTATTCTTATTGTTTCAAATATTCGTAATATTAAGGATGGAATCAGGAAGATTGAATTATTTGCATGGTATTCTCATAGTAATAAGTCCACAAAGAGACAACATGCCTTAAATTTCCCCAGCCAAGGAGATGAAGCCACAAAGGATTGTCACTGAGACACTTGGACAGTTCCGCTCACCCCACGACCGCGACGTGACGTGACTTTTCAGTTTCTGCTCGGTTTAAGATCTGATCAAACCCGAGGCCGCGATGTCACAGACACACAAGCATCGGAACAGCTCGCCGCACACGGCTGTCATACGTCGCTGGTATTGTATCTGCCTGATCTGGGAAAAATTGGATTGTTTATAAAATACAAATACATATAAAAATCTTAAACTTATTAAATATTAATCTGATATACAAGAAACCTTAACAAAGACAATTATTTCTCAGTCATAATTAAAATTATTCACATTATTGAGTTTTAAATTGTCCCCTGATGATACTCGTCTCTATATTTTCTCACACACATTTAAAGAGCAGTAAATTTTTCCCTAGGTTTATTGGCTAATAATAATTGTTAAAAAATAAATACAATAAAGTATGATCTAAAGAGGCTATTGCTTCTCAAACAAAAATTGATAAACGTACATTATTTTAATAACATTATATAGCTAACATAGCCAAGAGAATGCTACAAAAATGCTCTTTAACTCACATTTGTGTAAAATCTTTTTTAAAATTACAATCTCCTGAGGGTATTTTTTTAATGAACGGAAGGCTGTTGCATGCGCTTCTGGGACTGCATATGACGTGTTTTGACGTATTAACGCTGTGACAGCAATAGAAATATATGTTAGTATTTTATTTTCTGTTATTAAAAATGATAGTTGTATTTATAATATATTTAGATTATGTATATATATCTAATAGCTGACGAAAGTGAACGCGATTCTAATACATAAAAGTATTAAATTATACGTGGCTTTCAAATCTTACTCCAGAAAACCAACTGCAAACAACTTGTTTCCCAACTATTTATAAAGAATTTATTAGGTTTGCAGTTAAGAAAAATAAGATAATTATTGTTGGAAATTATTTAAAGAGATCTTGGCGTACGTTTTACTAAACTTTAGTTTTTACCTTGAACTACTCCCATAATTAAACTATAACACATGTTAAGCCAAGCAAATATTAAGCTTTTATTTTTGTAATATTCGGAATGTGATTTTCTTCCCAAACCTCAGGAAAACACCCTTTTTTACTCTTGTATGCAGTAAAATATATGTGTAAGATGTAGAACCATTTACCTCAAAAGATATTAAGTTTGAATTGCAATATTTAATTAAAACTTTATAAAATTTCTCACACCTTAAATATGTTATATAAATTGTACTTTTAAGTATTCTTTGTAAGATTTTGTAAATTAGAACTATTTTTCGCAAAAAAATGTAATAAGATAAAACTCTAAAACTAGTTCTTATTAGTTAAATCAACACTCACACACGCATCACCACACACGTATCGCACTGCATGTTGGTGCAAGTTTGCGGCGAGTCGGCCTTAACTGAGTCGCGTTGTTTTGTGAACAACTTTTTAATCAACTTGTTAAAGTGTTAACTACATTTACATTTAAACTCTTAACCCATGTGCAAACAGCATTAAAAGCTTTTTGTGTAACAAATTAAAGTTACATTAGTTGCAATAGTTAATTTACTATATTCATCCCATTGATTTAAATTGCTATACGAAGAGTATAAGACTAATTTCCACGCGATTATAAATTACCGTATTTATTGTGTTTTTAGATTACCCGTACTTCTATGGCATCATATAGGTAAATGTTAAGATGTTAAGTTTTATAAAGTGATTAAGTGTTGTTAATATTAAGTAAGAATAGTTTTAAAACCCATCTACTCAAAAACGGCTCTTAAAATAACAAGACTGACAAAACATTTCAACCATGGAAGATACCATGAATATCTCCTCGCAACACTACAAAATATATTTACACTCATAATACTTACTGACATACAAGACATAATATATTTACACTCATAGTACTTACTGACATACAAGACATAATATATTCACACTAATAGTACTTACTGACATACAAGACATAACATATTTACACTCATAGTACTTACTGACATACAAGACATAATATATTGACACTCATAGTACTTACTGACATACAAGACATAACATATTTACACTCATAGTACTTACTGACATACAAGACATAATATATTCACACTAATAGTACTTACTGACATACAAGACATAACATATTTACACTCATAGTACTTACTGACATACAAGACATAATATATTTACACTCATAGTACTTACTGACATACAAGACATAATATATTCACACTAATAGTACTTACTGACATACAAGACATAACATATTTACACTCATAGTACTTACTGACATACAAGACATAATATATTTACACTCATAGTACTTACTGACATACAAGACATAATATATTCACACTCATAGTACTTACTGACATACAAGACATAATATATTCACACTCATAGTACTTACTGACATACAAGACATAATATATTTACACTCATAGTACTTACTTACATACAAGACATAATATATTTACGCTAAACATATACTGTTCTTACAACTATTGTGAGATATTGTATCCTGGTTAATTGTAACAATCCGTATCAAAACTATACCATGCTACTAAAAAAAAGGTTATTTAAATTATTTGTTGTTATTATTTTTAACGATGCACTACAGAAAGAAATCGAATTTCGCAACTTGTCGGTTCTAATCCACTTATTACAATCCCTAGCTTCAAAGTATTTACTGACTGAGTGTTGCAAAATGTAATTTAAGGCCAATGTCAGTGAACATTTGGAGAGCTAGCTGATCAAACCGTATCAAACACAGACAACTTTGTATTGGTAGTGTTTTATTCAAAGATTAAAATATATTTTTATAGACAGACTTGATAGTCAAACCCCTGTGTGGGGGGGGCCACACAATGCCGTGATCAAACGGAACAAATTTACCTTTCATTTAATTCGGACGTTTTCCGCTTTGTATTTTTTCATACGATGTTTTTTTTTATTTATGCGTAGTTAAAACAGACTCTCAATACATTAATATATTACACTATAAATATAAATAACTACTTCAATAACTATTTACAATAAAAGATGAATGATGAAAATTAGCTAGAACTTTTTTTGTACTGAGCTGAAAGCAATATCCCTATTGTATTAATTTAGGTCAGATTTCCTTTTGCTTTCTAAACTTGTAAAGTAATAGATCGTTGAATACACATGGAAAGAAATAGCAAACAGGTCGCAGTTGTGTAAAGAGGATTAACCTACTTCACTGAGCTGAATGAGCATCTTCAGACTCATTTCGTATTTATTTAATATTTCTCCTTGGTGATTAATTAATGCACATTACATTTCCTTCATTGGAATTATTTCAAATACATTAAACAAATGTATAAGCAAGCTACAGGGGTAAGTTAGTTTTATTTATATTTATTTATATGTTTCTGAATTATAAATGGACTACTTGTTGATCATATTAGCTTATTTTCTGTTTAAATTTAGTCAACACTTATATAAAATTCCTTCCCTTCAAAAAACTTAACTGTAGGCCAAGTGTGTAATACGGGTAGGAACAAATGAGAATTAAACGTTATCGTATTATAATTTACTTCATTGTTGTAAATCGCAAAAGAATGGGGAATAATAAAATAATATTACTTTAAAACCACTGTAACAATTTTTGGGATTAATAAACACAAAATGCGAAACTTTTTAAAGCATGAGATTCGGAAAAGGTTTGATTCGCTTTTTTATTCAGAGACGTTTATGTTAGGAAAAGCTGATATATTGTATCAAAGGTTGCTTTAAATAACCCAGGGTTATTTATTTATTTACTTTTTGACAAAACAGTAAATTTAGTGGAGTAAACTTAACTATTTTATAATAAGGTTTTGTATTTCTTCCTGGAAGTAAACAAATCGGTAATTTTAATGTCCCAATCAGATATTAGTTGGTAGATCTATATAAATTCCCTAATATTTGTGACATTAGTAATATTAAAGACTATTTCTAGTAATTTTGGGTGTGGCGTGATTGTAACCAAATTATAAAATAGCAATTATGATACATAATTAGAACGCAAATGAAGTAATACAATGTAATGCATAAAGTAGTTTGTATATAAATTTGATAATGGGCAAGATAACAGGATTAATTCTTCAGATTGCTCATTAAATGCTTTCAGGATATGTTCAATTTCAAATTATCGAACAGAAAACATTAGTTTTCTAGGTTATTTAGTTAAGAAGATTATGAGGGATAACGTTTAGTTTTGTCATATTAGGGTGTTACAGCAATAAAGGGCCTTCTACGTCAGACATTTTAATCTAAAGAATCAACGTTAAACATGAGTTGAGTAGTGAGTGTATCGTACAATTTTACAAAAATTAACACCAATTTTAAGCTTTAGTAAATTGAAGAAATTTTATATGCTGAAACATTTTATTAATATCTAATTTGTTTAGTTGAAATCGTAAATTTATGTATAAACGTGCGCCAACTGATCATGTACGTTTTAATCTCATTCTAGCAGCTGACGTATGATATTGTCTCAACTCTATGTGTTATCGAGTTCGTGAAGTTGTTAAGAAATGTCACCCGCGATGATAGACTACTCCAAAGTGCAGGCCTTAGGTTGGTATTAAACTTGTTTGTTGTTTTAGTATTTGAACGCACATGTTATAAACACGTAACTTGACGTCATTACGGGTTGGTCATAAATCTGTTAACCCATTTGTTAAGAGTGATACAAATATTGGCAGTAGACGGCTATAGAAATTTAGAAGTATTTAACTGTCTTTAAATTTCAATCAAATTATATTCGTAATAAATGTGTTTATTATTACAAAACTTTACAAAATCAATAAAAACCTTGTTTACAATGTCTTATCGACTAACTTACAGAACATAATAAAAAAATGTTAATCTAAGAATGTGTTTTTCGTCTGAAGAACATCTGCTTGTTCAAAGATTTCGTCTACTTTAACTCCTGTTTCAATAAAATATTGAACAGTTGTACAGAATGGCAAATAAAATAATCAGTAGTTAGTATACAATGGTATGTAACTAGTAACCAATGTTGATTGTACTGATACTGGCATTCAATGACAGGGAGACAACGGTTTGTAAAATCCAAAGCTCACGTCTCTTTGTTTAACTAACTGTCAGTAACATGCCTCTTTTAACTGTTGTGTCTTTGCTCCAGCCCACCTTTTTCTGTAAGCTCTAAAAAGCATATGTTATTTAAATTGTTTAAATTAAACTTCCAGTTTATTATTTTGTAAGGTACGTATTTAAACTTATATTCGAGTATGATAGTAAATAACTGTATATTATACATTATTTCGTGTAATGAACTGTTCGATTAGAATATCAAATAAGTAACACTATAATATCTAGAAAAGGCAATAAAACCAATAGCTTTCAATGCCATCTCTAATGTGGATTATTTAAATGTTTGCATATATGTTGTTATAAATCAAACATAATTACTTGTTAATGCAATTAGTATGATAAGCAAAATGAACACAAAAGTGGAACAATAAATACAATTTCAATAAAATATAGTCTTACGTTCAGAGCATAGCAACTAATAACCGATTTAAAAACTAGTCGGTCTGTGAACATTAACCGTGCATTTATATCGTTATTGAATATACTTTCTCTTTTCAAAAAGTTAATATAACCAAATAACCTGTCACGAGCAGCGACAGAGGGGTCGCAGGGCTGACTGCTGTCAGCCACCGCACCGTGGCGTGGTATTGGTGCTTCTTGTAGTTTGTCAAGCTTTAAAATGTAAGATAATATTGTAATCGAATTAGGTATTGCTTCAGAAATAATAAGTATAAATAGTGATTAATTAAAATAGTATATTATTTAATCTGCCTTACAATGACCATATATTGTAGCATTAAAAGACGTTTATTTACTTTGAAGGAACAATTCCATAGGAAATGTATAACTACCTTTAAAATATAATGGCACAGTTAAAATTTATAGCAATGATTACGAATATTCTGAAAGATGTTTTAGTTAAACATAACTTTGATGTAACTGTTGGTTGTAAATCATCAATTCCAAATTGACATTGTAATGCTCAGTAATGAGCAGTGGCTTTGGCACAAGTTCCTCATCAGCAATAGACAGTCATGTGCACCAAGCTATTATGTGCTGCACTGCAGATATACTATAGCAAATGGTGTAGTGGCTTATAAATAATTATCAGTTATTGTATCAAATTATAACTTATAAATATTACTTCAAATTGGTGTTCAACTGCAAATGCTGGCTCAAACATTTATGTAAATATATTTAATTATTGTTAGTGTATACTATCTCCATAAATGCTTTCCAATCAAATACACATTTCTTAGTACTGAAATATATATATATATATATATATATATATATATATATATATATACCCCCGTAGCAGCAAACCTGCGTACTCAGCGAATTTCCAATGCATATATATGTATCTTAATACCAAATAAAGCCACATACCAAGTTTCATCAATATACATTCATAAATAAACGATTTATGACATTTTAATTATTCTCCATAAGAATAACATGGCAACTGAGAGTAGTGTGGGTTTGCGGGTTTTGCGCCGGAAGTGACGTCATCCGGTCACGTGACCGGAAGTGCTGAGTCATGAAAGATGTTATCTGGGGCTGAGCCAGTGACGTAGGCGGGTTTGTGACGAAATGAGTTAAAGTTCAAAGTTCAAGGTCACGGGGAGGTAATTTTAAAAAAGTACTACCTCGCACGCGTAAAATCCGATTGTGATTCGATAGTTTTAATTCGATAAAATATCGAATGAAAATTATCGAATGAAGCAATCGAATGATACGAGTGCGAGGTAGAACAATTACAAATATTACTTTATTTTATTTACAATAATTCATATTACAAATATTACTTTATTTACAATAATTCATGTTTACAATAGTTCCCCGTTGTTGGTTGTCATCGATGTAGTTGATCCGGACGAGTTGCGGCCATCACTTTGTTTTCTGAAGAAAGACGGTAGATACTTCGATCCCTGCGCAGAGTCCATGTTGTGTTTTTGACACCTATCTGTTCTGTTAGGTGTTTGCATTTCATTGCTGTCAGGAGGAAATAATACGTGACGGCAATGAAATAGAAACATCTATCAGACCTTGAGTGAAATGATATTGTTATTTTGTGAAGAGCGTCTCGGAGAGCTCGATGTTCACCGGTCGAGAGCCGGAGGTGTACTGACTATTCGCTAGCTAGCGTTCTGGTATCAAACAAAATGGTGGGGGTAAAAGTGTAGTAGAACGAAGCAGATGGCTGGTGGCAGGTGGCAGGCGGCAGATGGCAAGTGTGCGGCAGATGGTAGTCCCCCCACTACACCAGTCCCCCACTACACCAGTCTCCCCACCGAGTTTTACATCGCACAATAACTAGTTTACATGTGTTAGTTAGGGTTTAGCTCTTAGACTGTCAAGACCTTAGCTCCGTAACTAAAAACTTCAATAATGTTTGCGCTTCAACTCTGTATAAGTATAACAGCTACTATGATCTAAACCGGTGCATGTATTCATATGGTTCTTTTTGCGAAGCAAACAACTAGCTAAAAGTGTTTCAACCTCGATTATTCTTCGACGAAACCGCTCATTGTCCACTAAAAGTGTAGACCTTCTGTCTTCATTGTCAGGGAAGTAGAAAGTAGTGTCAAGGGGACTACTGAAGGTCACCTTCCTCATGTTCCTGTAAAACTGCGACATTTTTCAGACCCTCTAGGTAGATGTTCATCCGTCAAGAGCTGGAAGAATAATGATGGAGCGTTATCATGTATGATAGGCACCTAACCCCCACCACAACGTTACCTTGTCCTTCAAACCATCGTTTTTACGCTACAGATGCTATACTGTTGGTTAGATTTAAATTTAAATTGCACCTTCTTGTTTGTCTTGGCAAGCCGCGTAATTGAAGTATCCACATGTTATACTTTGAACCAAAAACAAAGAAGTTATTTAGGTTTGTCCTTGAAAATAGGTGTTTTTTCGCTGTTGCTGCTATACCCGTTGTCGGATCTGAATTCTGTTTGCACCAACTTGTTCATCTGATCAATCCGCGTAATTTGGGTACCCACTTAATATACTTTAAACCGTAAATAAAGAAGTTATTTAGGTTTATCCTTGAAAATAGTAGTTTTTTCGCTGTTGCTTCTATACCCTTTGTCGGATCTGAATTCTGTTTGCACCAACTTGTTCGTCCGATCAATCCGCGTAATTTGAGTACCCACATGACATACTTTGCACAAACTTTATACCCCCCCCCCTTGGGTCATGGTCAAGGTCAAGGACCTTGGGACTTCGAAATTTTTACAAAGTGGGCTGCACACAAACATAAGACTAACAGTCTCCTGCCTATGTACAGGCCAAGTCCCTAACTTGAAATGCTTAGGGTGGTCCTGAAAAGGACCGTTTTTGATGCCATGAAGAGGAGTCCTGAAGGAGTTGCGGTTAGTCGAGGTGGAGGAAATGGACAAGGGCTGTGACAATTTATTTAATTAACCAATGCGCCTTGCCCTCTTGTCTGACGAAAAACAGTTCCTTTTTGGATGGGATTCTAGGCGGTTGCGGCAGGGAATGAGGCAGTTGGACCTTGAAGTGAAAATCTTCATGTTGTAAAATATAGCTGTTTCCGCTGAGCCTTGCCACAAACTTGTATTTGATATTTGTTTTTAGTTTTCTAAATTTAAGTGATTTGAAGTTTAGAGGAGTGACTAATTCTTCTTCCTTCAACACCCTCGTCCGCTCCATCACCTCATCCACGGTGAGAGGTGGAGTTGAAGGTCGAGGCTGACTTGTAGTCGAAGTCGAAGGTCGATGCTCAGATGACGGATGTTGGTTGAAGTAGAGCGGATGGTTCTTAAAATTTCTTCTTATTGTGGCCTTGAAAGAAGTTGGTCTCTTAAAACCACTTCTTCTCTCAACCGTCTCCTTCAGGGATTCCTTCAGACGTCGCAGTTTCTCAAGGTTCACAGGGGAAGTCATCGTAGCGCTGCTGATCGGCACGTAGTTTTAGTTCGAGAGACAAAGCTGGAATGAGTCCTAATGTCTTGACTTTTGAAGGGTCAGACGGTTTATCTCGTTGATTAGGTTTTTGGCGGCTTGCCAAGTGTAACCTTGACACTTCCATATACGGGTAGAAAGCTAAGAACCGGTTCCCCTTCCCTTCATGACACCCCCCCCCCTCATTTGGATCATGTCCCCCCCCCCCATTTGGGTCATGTCCCCCCCCCCATTTGGGTCATGTCCCCCCCCCATTTGGGTCATGTCCCCCCCCCCCCCGATGTCACGGGGCGGAGTCACCTCCCACCACTGACCGCCGCCTTTATAAGCGGGAGCAGTCCGCAGTCTCTTCGCAGTAGGCTGCCGCCCGTTCGTGATCTACGTCCGTCCGGGTTGCATTCTGCTGCAGCGTAGGTCTTTTAAGTGTGCGTTGGGCCCGACGCGCAATTAAGAGATCCGTGCCTTTGCATGTGCATGGTAGTTTGTTAAGCATGGTAGTTTGTTTGTTAGATTATTGCTTGTAGATTGCTGCTAATTAATGTAGTTAGTTTAATGAATGTTGGTGTTGGTTTTAAGTGTTTTATTTAATGATGAAATATGTACCTTTCTTACAGATCCTTATCCCTGGGTAAAGTCTTTATATCCGTGGGGTTTGTTATCAAAGTAATTTAAATGCCGGTCTTTGTAAATATTTAATGATGAAATATGTACCTTTCTTACAGATCCTTATCCTTGGGTAAAGTCTTTATATCCGTGGGGTTTGTTATCAAAGTAATTTAAATGCCGGTCTTTGTAAACTACCTTGGTCAAAACATTGGTTCGCAGTAGCCTGACGCCCGTTCGTTGATCTACGTCCGTCCGGGTTTCAGTGTTGCTGTTGTGACCTTGTTAAACTGACCGCAGTATCCTGACGCCCGTTCGTGATCTACGTCCGTCCGGGTTTCAGTGATACTGATTGTTCTTTGTAAAATTAACGTTAACTCTAACTGACCAGTTTGTTTCAAAGTAATGTAATTTGTTTCTCATCCCTTTCCTAACCCCCTGACAATAAGTTTCGGCCCTGAAAACCGGACTTGTCAATACGGCCATGTAAACCGGTTGACATTACCTTTCTTAGCCTGAGAAACTGTTGTGATTTTCCTTTTTTTTTTTTGGGGGGGTTTTTTTCTTTATTTTTTGTTATTAAAATCATTGCTTGTAATTCCCTGTCCCCTAATACAGAGCGGGGAATAGAGCACCAATTTGTGCTCTACCGGACTTGTCAATACGGCCATGTAAACCGGTTGACATTACCTTTCTTAGCCTGAGAAACTGTTGTGATTTTCCTTTTTTTTTTTGGGGGTTTTTTTTCTTTATTTTTTGTTATTAAAATCATTGCTTGTAATTCCCTGTCCCCTAATACAGAGCGGGGAATAGAGCACCAATTTGTGCTTTATTCCCCGCTTTGGCAACAAGTTCAGATGACCTTGACCCACTGACAGGACTTATAAAACCTCTGTCTGGTTACATATAGGAAAATTAATATTTTAAACCATAGCCTATCCCCCTTCCCCTTTCCCCTTTCTCCTTCCACTTATATTGGGTATAAAAGAGGCTTCCCATTACTGGTAAGATCATTCTGCTGCTTGTGCTTGCTCAACTCAGAACTATGGAGTCACACCCGATATCACTACCGACTTCTGCATCACCCTCTACTTCTACATCACCCTCGACTTCTGCATCACCCTCGACTTCTGCATCACCCTCGACTTCTGCATCACCCTTGACTTCGGCTGCTGGTTCAATTCTTCGTCAGGCTCTTTTAATGTCTCTTATCATCCCTGAGAAGACAACTTCACCACCCATTATGGATCGACCAACTTCTCCTTCACCATCATCCTCGAGATCAAGGTTTTCGTCGAGCTCCTCCTCCTCATCATCTACCTCGAGATCAAGGTCTTCTTCGAGCTCCTCATCATCCACCTCAAGATCAAGCTCCACCTCGAGATCAAGCTCTAAAATATCTACAAGACCCCCAATTGAAATTTCACCTTCCACTAGTTCAACCAGACCTTCAGTAATTTGCACAAATATTCAATCTCCTTCAGAGAAATTTAATCAATTAAAGTCATTGCATAGAAGGTGCATACGTCCTGCACAACTATGTAATTATATCTTCAAAAAAGGTGCAAAGAAAGGCGAACGCTGTGCAAAACAGTGTACTTTAAATGAAGAACTGTGCAATCTTCATTTAAAAAATACCGCTTCTCCTTCTTCACCACATCCAACAGTGAAACCGGCTAAGACTCGGATTAATAGGCTAGCTAAAAACAAACAATACGTCTTTGTAAAAATAATGGGATTCCTGAAGGTCATGTTAAAATGTGAAGACCGCCTTTACATTTTAAGATTACCTAAAGGCATGCGTCATCCCAAAAACCCTACAAAAAAGCACTATCTAATCCGAGCCGATTCAGGAACCACTGTGTGGAATAAATTGTAAAAAAAAAAAAAAAACATTCTTTCCAAATTAAATAAAGTTTTTCCAAATTAAAAAAAAAAAGTGTGGACAACCTATTTACAAATTGTAGCATATGCTGCAGAGTGTAAATAGGTTGTCCACACTTTTTTTTTACAATGTTACAACGACCTTGACCTAGATAACGGACTTAGATATTTTACACTAAGACAAAGATAAACGTAAAAGGAAAAAGGAGAAATATTATACTAAAGATATTATTCAACAGTGAAGAAGGGAGGGGGTAAGCGGGTATTTAAGCAAGCGATTCGGAATATAATTATTAGTTGTATCATCATGAGCGTCAACAGCAACACATGGGGAAAGGAAATTAGCGAAGAGGAGTTGTACGCGATTGCTGAGGCTGCTGAAATTACCGAGGTTTCTAAGATTGATAAGGTTGCGGAGAATGATGCCCAGTCACAACCGCAACAAACTACATCATCGATGCGGTCTACAACGCAGCAACCAAGACCCTATCATGTTATCCTGGAGGAGTATAATGAGGCAATGAGGTACGCCTTTACAAAGTGGTGTGGACAACCGCGTTCTCCTGAACAATGGGAGGAGCACGATGCAGACTTTCGCCTGGTTCAGACTTAGAACTTGAGCTTCAAAGAGCAAAGGCTGCTCAATAGTGTGAAGATTTATTGTTTACTTTAAGAAATACAGAGCGGGGAATAGATCAGTTTGAGGTCCAAGTGAGAACCACTTACTGCTCTATTCCCCGTTTTGGCAATTTGTTCAGATGACCTTGGGACTTAGAAAATTTTGTTTGGTAAAAAAAAAAAAAAAAAATATTGAAATATATATTTCTTACAAAAACATCCCCTCCCTAAAACTTGCACTCCCACCACTTCCATTGGGTATAAAAGAGACACCTTATCGATGGTAAAATTAGTCTGCTGCTTGTATTCGCCCACCTCAGACACCATGGAGCACATCAGAAAACCAACTTCTGACGCCTCTTCTTGTACTGTTTCATCTTCTGCTGCCCCATCGATACTTGTCCAGGCTATGATTCTATCCAACATTTTTCCAGAGACTAGTAATACTTCGCCAAACTTAAACTCGAGATCTCTCAAAACCGAGAGAAACAATGCTAGTTCTAGAAAAATGAGAACAAGGATCGCTGATTGTTATAAAGTATTAAGACGCATATTACCATCCTCCAATCCGTATGATTCTAAATTAACCACTATACAAAAGTCAATAAAATACATTTCAAACCTTCAGTCGCAGCTTCAAGAACCGTCCTTAATTCACAAAGAAGATTTACACAACCCTCCACCTTTTGAAGCTGTTTTTCTTAAAGAGGATGAGTTAGCGGACCAACATTTCTTCGCTGAAGAACCTTCAGCTTACAAACAAATCTTCCTCATGGATGAAGATCAGGACGAGTAACTATCTTAAAAAACTAAAGTCCTTTGAAATACAAAGCGGGGAATAGATCAGTTTGAGGTCAAAGTGAGAACCTCTTATTGCTCTATTCCCCGTTTTGGCAACTGGTGTAAATGACCTTGGGACTTAGAAAATATTCGTTTGATAAAAAATAATGAAAGATCTTCTTATTTCTCACAACAACAATATCTTTTCCTATCCCCCACCACTACCTAAACTAAGTATAAAGGAGGTTCTCCATCGCTGGTAAAAATTAGTACTCTGCTGAAAATGAATGCATCCACTACTTCTATCTCTGCAGCAACTATAATAGTTAGCAGACGGGTCGAAAACATTGATCAGTTGCTTGCTGTAAGGAGATTACTGCTACGGTATCTTGATATAGAGGTTAGTTGTCAATTGTGCATGTGGAGACCAACAGGTGAAGTTTATAGTAGTGAAAATGAAGCATTTGAAATAAACTACAGTAGAAAGTTATATAAAATCTTTGGTAATATGGTAAGGTTAGTCAATAATGGATGGAACATTAATATAACATTTTATATTGTTCCAAACCTGTAATTAAAGCAAAAAAAAAAAAAAAAAAAAAAACGATGGGTATATAAGCCCGATGTTACAGAGACAATTATCACTTTGGTTCTGAATTGCGTCAAGAGAGCACCTACCATGGTATACCTCCACTATATTGACTCTACTGCTAAAGCGGATACTTTTATCCAGCGTGTTTACCAACTGTTAACGGAGTACCATCATGTTCAGGTCAAAGGATTGGGTATTCGTGGAACAGAAGAAGTAAAAATAGATGTAAAACCAATCCCTTTGAAGAAAAAAATTGACCAATTATTACAAGAAGGCTACACACTGTGCCTTTATTACACAACCTCATAAACTAAATAAAACGCCAAAGGGGGGGGGGAAATACAGAACGGGGAATAGATCAGTTTGAGGTTTGAATAAGAATCTCTTACTGCTCTATTCCCCGTTCTGGTAATAGGATAAGGTGACCTTGACCCACTTACAGGACTTAATCATTTGTGTTACAATAATACCTCTTCCCTATCACTTTTCCCTACCACTTGCACTTTCAACACTTACCCCCACCACCACCGAAATCATGTATAAAAGGTGGTTTAGTATTAGTGGTAAATCAGTCTGCTACTTGGAATCATGTCGCCCAGAGATAACATTTTCCCTTCTAAGAAGACTATACTAGAATTGATTAAAAATATTCCATTAAATTTAAACGAAGATGAAGACGAAGACGATTCAGAGATGGAAGGTAAACTATTTAGTGATCTTGAACTATTTAGTGATCTTGAACTACTGAGTGAGTATGCTAGCAGTGAACCATATCTTGGAGAGATGGAGCTGTTGGAGCTGTTGACTGACGACGACGATGTCGATAATAATGAACCGGAATTTCATCATCAGTTGCTTTGCTTGGAGGAAATGGACCTTGTTGATAGTGAAACCCCTCCAAGCAGTATTAATATCGATGATGTAGTTCTAGATCCAGTCACAGGGAACTTTTGTGTTCGTCGTCGCTTATTTAGTGATACGAGCTCATCATCATCATCATCGGAAGAATCTGAATAAGTTTTTGTTGTCTTCAAATAGTTTACTTTAAATACAAAGCGGGGAATAGATCAGTTTGTGGTTATAGTGAGAATCACTTACTGCTCTATTCCCCGTTTTGGTAATATCGTTGTATGACCTTGACCCATTTACATGATTAAAAAAGTGGGGTAACTTATACATTTAATGGTGGGGGAACGTCTATTTAAAGACGATGCAACAGTGTATATTTATCATATAGGCATAATGAACCCACCAGGAAACTCCGTTTGCTACAGCTTTCCCCTCATAATAACAAAACGGTTCGAACTCGAAAGGCGACTCATAAAAGTCGACGTAATTCCACAAGATCTTCGTTCGGCAATGTTGACTATTGAATATGTTAAAGATGAATCTACAACTGAAGATCCCTATTGTTTTATGAAATTTTTAGTTGATCAAGATGCAATGTGTACAATCCAACTTCACATCCGAGTTTAAAATTTATCAAATGTTTCTGTTGGAGAAAATTGTCTTAGTTAAATACAGAGCGGGGAATAGATCAGTTTATGGTTTAATATGAAATCATTTACTGATCTATTCCCCGTTTTGGCAAATTTGTTCAATGACCTTGACCTAAATACAGAAATTTGTAGCCTCCAGCTACAATAGTAAATATAAAATGCAAAAAAAAAATAGTAAACTTAACGTAATACGTACCCCCATTACTTTTGCTAGGGTATAAATAGAGGGGTATTTGCAGTGTTGTTCATTATTGCCTAGACCCTTGTGGAGATCGCACCTACATTATGCATCGCTGCGATATTTGCAAGTCTTCATTTAAGGATGAATTTATTTTAATGATACATAAAGAACTGAAACATAACAAAAACCAAAATGAAGAATATGAAGAAGAAGAATTGAAAGAAATAGATCAAATGTTAGCTCAACACCAAAATTCCAGACCTAGTGTTATTCAATATGCACCATCAACATCGACTTCTACCTCTGCTATGTCTACACTTCACCGTCCTTCAACATCATCATCATCTGCATCGACTTCTACGCCTGTTCTGTCTACACTTCATCATCCTTCAACATCATCAGCTGCATCGACTTCTACGCATGCTCTGTCTACACTTCACCGTCCTTCAGCATCAACAGCAGTAAATGTAGAACTACATGCCCGAGCACTTCCGGGTAATGTAGTAACCCACTTCAAAATTGACAATGCAAAATTACAACTCAAAGAGTTTTTAAATAACGCAAAAGGATTGGTAAGCAACACTTTGCAAAATGAATTAAAAAGATTAAATTTTATTAAATTTGGACTATTAATGGATGCTTTATTTACAAACATTCAAAATGAAACTTCACCGAGAGGGTTTTTAACAAAAAACCGAACTATTATGTTTTCGTCAGATATTGATTCAATCGTATCTGAATGTTTTGAAGAGCTAATGACTAAAATACAAGAACATGAAGGAAGAGGCTCTGGATGGAATTTGTTAAGCATCACAGGGCTAGACTTAAGAGTACACAAACACGGCTATGGAATTCGAGGAAGTAGCTACATTCCTCTACCAACAAAGATTAGAAATACCTTATCCTGCGTCAACGTACAAAATCAAGATACTGAGTGTTTTAAATATGCTATGTTGGCCAAATATGTAACAATTCATCCGGAAAGACCAAGTCACTATTATGAAGAAGTACAACATAGATATAATTTCCAAGGGATGACTTACCCTGTTGCTATAACAGACGTTTCAAAATTTGAAAAACAAAATCCTTCAGCTTCTGTCAACCTCTTCGGATTGGATTCGACAAACAATTTGTACCCCTTGCGTATAACACCAAATGAGCGCAGAGATCATACCGATTTGTTATTAATTACTAAAGGTGATATTTCACACTTTGTGTATATCAAAAAATTTGAAAGTCTTGTTTCTAATCAATTATCTAAGCATAAAAGAAAGATGACAATTTGCAAAAGATGTTTTTGTCACGTGAACAAAGAACTAAGAAGGGGAGGGTCTGATTGGTTAGTAGAACACCAACGGTTATGTAATGGAAACTATGAAGTAAGAATTAAATTGCCGCATCCTAGCAGAGCGCAGATAAAATTTGACAAAGTAATACAACAATACCGTGTACCTGTTGTTGTTTACGCTGATTTCGAGTCTTCTTTACATCCGCTTGAACAACAAGAAGAGAACGTTACAAGAAGAAGCAAATACCAACTTCATTCACCAAACAGTTATTGCATACTAATTAAATCCACGTTGACTGAAGACCATCTTCAAAAATATGGACTATCATCTTCTCCAAAGATTTATCGCGGTGAAGAAGCAGCCAAATACTTTGTCGATGATTTGTATGACATAGCTGCAAAGGTAGAAGAACTGTATGGAACAAAGGTACCCATGTCACCTATGGAAGAAGAAGAACTTCAACATTATGATTCAACAACAACGTGTTATTTGTGTAATAACACCTTTACACTGGATAACGTTAAAGTTCGTGACCACGATCATCTTACGGGAGCGTACAGAGGTGCAGCCTGTAACGCTTGCAACTTGAACTACAAACTACCATATTTTATCCCCGTAGTTCTGCACAATCTGAGTGGTTATGATTCGCACTTCATAATCCCCGAACTAGGAAGAGATAATGGAGCAATAGACGTTTTGGCTACTACAATGGAAAAATTTATAAGCTTTTCAAAAAAGGTGGGTAAAATTAAATTAAGGTTTGTTGATTCATTTAGATTTATGCCTTCAAGCCTCATGAAATTATCTGAAAATCTAAGAAGAACAGATTTGATAGAAACAAGCAAAATTGTACCCAATAGTAAAATGGATTTGGTTCTTCGAAAAGGAGTCTTCCCCTATGATTACATCGATGGACTGCATAGATTTGATGAAACATCACTACCTTCACCAGAACACTTCAAAAACAAACTTAATGATTCGGAAATATCACTTGAGGACTATCAACACGCACGTCGAGTATGGAACGAGTTAGATATGAAGACCTTAGGAGATTACTCGGACTTTTATGTCAAACTAGATGTAACTCTTCTTTGTGATGTAATGGAAGAATTCCGAAACACCTGTTTTGCTGCATACGGTTTGGACCCTCTACATTCGTATACTTCACCAGGATTAGCTTGGCAAGCCATGTTAAAAGAAACAAAATGCAAACTCCAACTTTTAACAGACATTGACATGGTTTTAATGGTTGAAGCTGGAGTAAGAGGCGGATTGACCCAAAGTGTTACCAGACATGTCAAAGCCAACAACAAATACCTACCCGATTACGATGAAACCAAACCGTCAACCTATTTAGGATATTTCGATGCAAATAACCTGTACGGATGGGCAATGTCAAACCCACTTCCTTTTGATAACTTTAAATGGATTAATCCCGACTCAATTGGCGATATTTTACAAATTCCGAAACATGGTGACACTGGATATATTTTGGATTGCGATTTTGAATACCCAGAAAATTTACATGATCTTCATTATGACCTTCCACTTCTTGCTAAAACAGAAATTTCACCAATTGGAAAACACCCCAAATTAATGATGACATTAAATAATAAACAACGCTACGTGGCTCACTTTTGGGTGGTTCAACAAGCTATCGAATTAGGACTACGTCTAACAAAAATTAATAGAGTTTTGGAATTTTCTCAATCATGCTGGTTGAAACCCTACATTGATTCAAATACCATCAGAAGAGCAGCAGCTACATCAGACTTTCAAAAAGATTTCTTTAAATTAATGAATAATGCGATATTTGGAAAAACATTGGAAAACAAAAGAAGACACAAAAATGTTAAACTTGTTACCGACGCAAAAAAATTACAGAAACTAGTACAGCAGCCAAATTTTGGAACATCTATAATTATTAATGAAAAACTTGTAGCAGTGTCCATGAAGAAGACGAGTGTGAAGATGGATCGTCCTTTGTATATAGGCATGTCAATCTTGGACATCTCAAAAACACACATGTACGATTTTCACTACAACAAAATGGTGGCGTTCTACGGAAGAGAAAATATATCTATTACATATATGGACACTGACGCTTTCATATATCGCATAGTAACATTGGACATGTATAAAGATTTGCGTACATTTATTTACAAGAACGACTTTGATTTCTCCGATTATCCAAAAGATCATCCAAACTACGACAATGACAGACACAAAAAAGTACTAGGCAAATTCAAGGATGAGGCTAATGGTGTTCTGCTTGAAGAGATTGTTGCATTGATGTCTAAACTATATTCTTTGAAACTCTATAATGAAAAAGAAGAAGAAGAAGAAAAGAAGAATAGCTATATTAAGAAAGCTAAAGGTGTAAAGAGTTTATATTTAAAGAAGAAAGTGCATTTTGAACACTACAAGCAATGCTTATTTGAGGATAACATCATTACAGCTAAATTCAACACCATCAGAAGTTTTAACCATCAGCTGTACAGCGTGACTGAAGTTAAAAAGGCGCTATCCTGTAATGACGACAAAAGACAAACACTTCCAGACAAAATCAACACATTACCATTCGGCCACTACTCCCTCAACCCTATTGACGAGTAACCTTTTCATCGTCCTAGATCCTTTATCCTTTTCCTTTCCGTAAAAAAAGGGGAAACACAGCAATGTTAAGCTGTGTTTCCCCTTTTTTTACACAAGTTTTAAATGACCTTGAACTATATGTATATATATATATATATATATATAAGCAGATTTATACCAAAGAATATTTAATACCATATCAGCTGCCTTCGTGAAACCATCATGTCAGACCTGAAGGAGAAGATTATTAATGAACTACACAAACCTGCAAGAATAAAGTTTCCAAGAAGAAATACTGTTATAAAAGGGATAAATGATCTATATCAAGCGGATCTAATTGAAATGCGACCGCATAGCAGAATAAACAAAGGATTTAAATATATACTCACAATTATTAATTGTTTTACAAAAGTTGCAGACGCTTTGCCTCTAAAGGACAAGACTGGTAAAAGCGTAACAGAAGCCATGGAAATAGCCATAAAAAGAGATAAAAACAAAATTAAACATTTACAAACTGATGATGGAACAGAATACTTTAATACAAACTTTGCACAGTTAATGAATAAATATAAAATAAATCATTATTCTACAAATTCAGAGAAAAAAGCAGCTATTGTAGAAAGATTCAATAGAACCTTGAAAGGAGCACTGTATAAACAATTTTCAAAAAGAGGTTCTTACGTATGGTATGATGTTTTACCACAATTAATAAATGATTATAACAACAGGTTTCATAGAACTATTGGTATGAAACCTAACAAAGTAAATAGAAGAAATGCAAAAGATGTATTAAAACGCATAAAGAAAAATACAAAGCCTAAAGTAGAAAAAATGCAGCCAAGAAAATTTAATGTAAGTGATAAAGTACGGATTAGTAAATATAAGGGAGTGTTTACCAAAAAATACCTTCCCAATTGGACGAATGAAGTTTTTACAGTGTATAAAGTGCAACCGACTGTACCTGAAACGTATATCCTAAAAGATAACAAAGGAGATTTGTTGCAAGGTGCATTTTATGGACATGAAATGTTAAAGTCAACAGTAGGTGATGTATATCTTGTTGAAAAAGTGTTACAAAGAAAAAAGGACGCAGTTAAAGTGCGGTGGTTAGGGTTTAACAAAACTGAGGATTCATGGATACCTATAAAGGACTTGGTTTAATACAAGCAACTCATTTCATCGTTAACCTTTGAGCAGGATGGAGATTATTCACCATAAAGATCGATTCAATATTAATAACATAGATGATTTAACTGTGGATAACGTTAAAATCAACAATGGTAAACACGGTAGTTTACTTCCAAACACTGTTCGATGTATAGTAAGTGGCCCCTCAAACTGTGGAAAGACCAATGTTGTCTTTAATTTGATCACTAATCCGCAGGGATTAAGGTTTAGTAACCTATATATTTTTTCAAAGTCTCTACATCAACCAAAGTATCAATTGCTGGATAAAATCCTATCTGATGTGTCTGATGTTAATTTTTACAAATTTAACGCTAGTGATAGCATTATGCAACCAAACGAAGCGAAACCGTATTCTGTATTTATATTTGACGATGTATCTTGTGAAAATCAGGATACTATTAGAAACTACTTTGCCATGGGAAGACATAATAACATCGACAGCATATATATAGGACAAACTTATAGCAAAATCCCAAAACAACTTATCAGAGATAATGCAAATATTCTAATTGTATTCAAACAAGATGATACTAACCTAAAACATATATATAACGATCATGTGAATGCGGATATGCCATTTGAGAAGTTTAAAGAGCTTTGCGGAAAAGCATGGGCGGAAAAGTATGGATTTTTGGTTATTATGAAAGATCAAGCTATAAAAGATGGTCGTTATAGAATAGGTTTTGATAAATTCGTTTTAATACACTGATTAGCGGTATTACTGTACAAGTCGTCAAGGTGTGAAGATGGTTAACCAGGAAAAGCTATTAAAGGAAATAAAATCACTTAGTGATTCTATTAGACAAAAAAACCGAGCTTTAAAATCAGGTATAAATGAAAGAGAGCAATTTTTAGAAACAACATTCAAACCTGTTACTGAACCTTTAAAGCGATTAGCACAAAATATGGAAAGACCTTCAATTCGCTTCGAAGGAGACAAAATGCTACCAATTTCCAAATATGAAGAAGAATTTCAGAATGATGAAAGTTCTGACCAGTTACAAACATCTGAAGAAAGCGACGAGTATGAAGAAAGCGGAGATATAGGAGATTTAAGGGAAAAGAACATTGCAGGAGATACAAGTACAGAAGATACAAGTGCGGAAGATACAAGAGCAGAAGAAGAGGATATCAACCCATCCAACTTAAGCAAATTAGGCACAGATATTATGTTTAAAGGAACACTTGGAAGAAAATATACATTAAAAATGTTACATGGCACACATGCTAATCGAAATTATCATACATATGGAGCTAGAATAGAGGATAAAGGATTAATGATTGGAGATAGAAAGTTAGATATAAACGAAAATGATGATATAGTTATTGGTGATAAGAAATATAAAGGTACAACAGGTTTGTTTGAACTCATCTTTAAAAATAATCCTGGTAAATATACTAAAAAGGATTTACAATTGTTTAAAAATATACTAGAGTATACAAATGCACATAGAAAAAAATATTCCAAAGAACTACCTATTCATAGAAACAGGTCAATAAAATACACAAACATTATATCTAGTCTTTTCCCCTCGAAATCAAATAAAGCTCCAATTAAAAGAAGAGCTTTATCTTCTGCTGAATTAAATGTTTTGCATAAAAAAAGAAAAACAACTGATCCTACTACATCTGGAAGGGGATTATTAAAAAATTTGTATAAAACCAATATAATATATTACAACGATATAAATAAGTTAGTTGATCGAATGAGGTTATTACATGAAGCTATGGAAGCCGGGCACACTGGTTTAGAAAACGAATGGGTAGCTTTGGTTGATGAACTGCGAAAACGAGAAATAATTGTTCAGTAGACGTATATATATATATATATATATATATATATATAGTAAGAACCTAAACGATAGCGATTCAGTTACATCATGAGTGTGGACAAGTTTGGACGGTATTCCGAGTTTGGAGTAAAATCTGGATATAGTGAAAAAAGAGCTGGGTTTCCGTTAACACCTGATGGTAATTATAATTTTGAAGGAAAAGTAATTCAAAATGTTGGTGATCCGCTTTTGTCTTCTGATGCGGTTACGGTACAATACATGGATAAAAGAACCCCGATTGTACACGAAGACCATTGGGGATTTTCCGGTAAAAGGTTAAGCAATATAAAACATCCCATTTATGATGGTGAAGCAGTAAATTTAGCGACTTTAAAATTGTTAACGATTTACAAAAAGAATGAAACTGATACAAGCTATGATGTAAAAAAATTAAAATTGTCAAATGTAGGTGATTGTGAGTAGGATGGAGACGCTGTAAATAAGAAAATATTTGATATAGTACACAAGAAATGGACTACAGAATATGAAAAACATATGGAAAGGTTTGGTGCAGCTTTATTTAATTATATCCATCGGGCTTCAGGAAGAGCTGTAGCTTCAGATGTTGACAGCCACAATTATTTAGACTGGAAAAAGATACACAATCCAGAAAAACCTAATCAATTAGATAAACCGTTTGAGCCTTCTAAAGTCAAGACATTAGGAAAGGGGGATAAAGTGAATGTGATTAATGAACCAACAGAAAACGATGAAGATTATATAAGAGAAAAAAGAATTTAAATACCCATGATAAGGGATAAAGCATCAGTTATATTCGAGAGATGATACAGAGAGGATGATGGAATCCAATATTACTGCGTGGAGTTTAATATCTCAAGAGCCGAGATTTCCCCAAGGAGTGCTGACAGATGGTTTTGTTCAACGGTTTGATAGATATATGGATTGGGAACAACTTTCCATACACTACCTCTTCACAATGACTATGTTAAGAATTTATTTTCACAGAGTTAACTGGATTCATATTTTACAAAGACAACAGTTTTCAGAAAACTTCCTTGTAGAGATGACATCAAATTTTAATAACTGTTGGGAAGTAATAAGTAAATATCAAAATCTCTCTGAAAATTACATTGACAATTTTAAAGATAAACTAGACTGGAATGTGTTATTTAATTACCAACGATTAAGTGGCAAGTTTCTAAGGGAACATGACAACTATTTAGATTTTATTCATTTTACCGAAAACAACGATACCATCACCAGCGGAGAAACATTTGAAACATCTTCAATTACACCTTATTTCTATTTTTACTACTTTTATTTATTATGTCTACATTTAATTAATTAATCCATTTCTATATAATAAATGGATTTTAAACAGTATATATAATACAAGAAGCCAAGACTAATATTACATTCATTGTAAAACATTTATAGAGTGCACCTACTGACTGTAAGTTTGGCTATAAATAGTCATGCCGAGGGCTAAACGCATCAGTCATAATCGAGAGAGATTACAGAGAGGAAGGGGAATAGCATCAACAGCATTTTCTCTATTAAGTAAACCGGTTGGAGCTATAGTTAACAAGGCGATTGATTTATTACCTGTGGAATTACATTTACCTGGAGGATATCAATATTGTGGTCCTGGAACCAAATTAGAGAAACGGCTTGCTAGAGGAGATCCTGGAATAAATAAGCTTGATCAGGCTTGTAAACAGCACGATATAGCGTATTCCAAATTTGGTGATACAAAAAATAGATCAATAGCAGATAGAGCACTTTCTGGGAAAGCTTGGCAAAGAGTAAAATCTAGTGACGCGAGTATTGGTGAAAAAGCATCGTCTTTAGCAGTAACAGCAGCAATGAAAGCAAAAACTACGTTTGGAGGAGGAAAGAGAAGAAGGCGTGGGAAAAGACCCGCTAAGAAACAAGGAGGTAATATCAGAAGAAAACGTCGATCTACTAGTGGTAAAGGTAAAAAGAAACCAACAATATGGTCAATGATAAAAAAGGGAGGAGGACTATACCTAAGACCGTATCGTGTGTATTAAATAAGAAAGAGCAATTAATAATTAAAAACAAAGAATTAACCAATGAAGAACTGATTACATATGCTTCTTGTTTGAAAATCCCATTTTTTAGAGGAGTATTTATGAAAGATGAATTACCGGTTAAAATGTGGAAAAATGAGACTGGTATAGTAAATTTGGATAATAGTGAAGGATTAGGCACTCATTGGGTGTGTTACAAGAAACTTGGTGAAACGATTTATTATTTCGACAGTTTTGGAAACCTTCCACCACCGAAAGAACTTCAACAATACTTTCGTGCGGCAGAAAATGTTTTTTACAATTATACAAGAAAACAACCTGATGATACATCCATTTGCGGTCATTTATGTTTAGACTTTTTAGCTAAAAGTGTTAGTCAACTTTAAGATGTCTTCGTATACAGTGTCATTAACCGGTAACTCATGTACTTTGCGCAGTATTCTGTTTCCAGCGCTACGTTTGCAAAAAGGAAGACTATGGGAAGCCGCATTATTGGATTTAACAACATATAACTCTATTCCAAACGTTAGTGAAGGAATTAATAACAAAATACATTATTACAAGACAAAAGATAATAAAGGAAAATATTCAGCTTTGGAAGAATTCAGTTTACCAACAGGAGCTTATGAAATTGATAATATAAATGAAGTTATACAAAAACATATGGGAAAAGAAAATATAACGATAAAAGGCAATAACAATACAATGAAAGCCGAAATTACTTCTAAGTATTATATTGATTTTGGCCAAGAACGTTCAATTGGTAGTTTATTGGGGTTTTCTAAGGAAACAAAGGTACTAGAACCTAATACAACTCATTCTGGGAATAGAACTGTGACGATCATTAAAGTAAACAGCATAGACATTACATGTAACATTATACAAGGATCCTACAGAGATGGAGAAAATCGGCATATATTACACACATTCTACCCATCAGTCGCACCGGGTTTCAAGATAGTAGAAAAGCCTCAAAACCTTGTGTACCTACCGTTAAACACCAGTTTCATTTCAGACATCGTGCTGAACATAGTGGATCAAGACGGAAACCTTATTGACTTTCGAGGAGAAGCTATTACTGTAAGAATACATATAAAATCATCCGCTTAGATAATGGGGTTATCATTTAAAAAGAGAGAGCCAACCAGCAAAGAGGTCAGTAGCTCATCAGCTGTAGAAGGATTAACAAGTGACAACATTCGTTTTCTAGAAGAAATTGGATTAAAGGTCATTAACAATGGATATACTGGATATAGCGCAGGGCCCAACATTCGACGAGACCTTATGGGAAAAGGAATATCACACGCACAACCCTTACGCTTCGTCCAAATTAAACAATAACGATGAAATTAGGATTCCTATACAACAACAAGACATTTATACTCTTCCATGCGAAAGTTATTTATATATTGAAGGAAAAGTAACAAAAGCTGACGGTACTGTTGGAACCACTGTTCCGTTCATAAATAATCCTATGGCATTTTTGTTTGACGAGATTAGATATGAAATTTCAGGAGTTACAGTCGATTCAACAAAAAAGGTTGGAATTTCCAGTACATTAAAAGGATTAGCGTCTTTAACACCAAATGAGAAGAATCTGTTAGCTGTTGCAGGATGGGTTGCACCAGACAAAAGTATAATTACTCCTGACGCTTCAGGAAACTTTGATTTTTACGTACCTTTAAGATTACTTTTAGGATTTGCTGAAGATTACAGAAGAATAATAATAAATGTAAAACAAGAACTAGTTTTATTAAGGTCATCAAACGATAATGATATTATTAAAGCATCTGCTGGAACAACTGAAGCCAATTTAGACTGGAAACTAACATTAGACAAGATTGTTTGGAGAGTACCACATGTGCGACTAAATGATGAACACAGGATTACATTATTAAGAAAGTTAAAATCAGATCGAGACATTGTAATACCATTCAGAAGCTGGGAGTTTCATGAATACCCCGTTTTACCTTCAACACAACGGCATACATGGACTGTAAAAACTTCTACTCATTTGGAAAAAGCGAGATATGTAATCTTTGGATTACAAACAAAGAAAAAAAGTATATTAACTGAAAATGCTGGTGAATTTGACCATTGTAAATTAACAAACTGTAAAGTGTTCCTGAATTCACAATTCTTTCCCTATGACAACTTTAATATCTCTTTTGATAAAAAAAGGTACAGTGTTTTATACGATATGTACGCTAGGTTCCAAAATTCATATTACGGCAAAACAAACACACCTCTACTATCTCCCGTACAGTTTGAATCGAAAGCTCCGATTGTTGTAATTGATTGCTCCAAACAAAACGAATCTGTAAAATCGTCTAGTGTTGATATAAAAATAGAAATGGAATTTCAAGAAAACGTACCTGCAAATACATCTGCGTATTGTTTAATTTTGCACGATAAAATTGTTACATACACACCGTTGACTGGTATCGTAAAGACGGTATTGTAAAACGTTGTACCACCACCGGCACCGCCACTGTCGCTAACCTATAAATAGCGGAGCAACAATGCAGGTCTTCAGTTGATCGTCTATCGTCGCATGGGCAACATCTTCTACAAAATGAGTTCTCCATCTGTTGTACAAGGTGATGCAGAGGTAGCACCGTTATTGGAACGTGATAATACTAGTGAAGAAGAAATCATCAAGGAAATAACTGCATTTTTAAAGTTTGGTAAAAGAGATAGAGAGGAGGAAAGTAATGCAGACCCATCAAAGGTAGTACCAAAGAGGAAGAAGAAAGTTGAAGAAAATATTCCTCCTCACATTTTAACTGAAGTTTTTTTGCGAATCTTTTACCCCATCTCAGCATGCATCAGTAAAAGTGTATCAGTTGGATTGATGAAGTCATTGGATTATTCCCCTACAGTAATACTACACCATGGAACAAAAAAGGTTTTATTTTCGCAAAATGCTTGGGAGTCATTTTTGAAACATGTACATTTAATAGAATGTTATTTAACTAACAGTTTGTGTGGAAGGAAAACACATATTCGACTTTTGGATTGTGACAATGAAATCGATATTGTTAAACATCGTGGACAACTACAAGTGCGAATTAGAGACTTGACTCAACATGAAAATAAGATTCTACTGTCACGTGAAGAATTCTACGTTTTAAACTACGCAACAGAACCTATTACAAGGTACATGAGACAGTTGGTATTTGCAAGCGCTATTATTAAAGAATATTTGGTCGATACTTTGGAAAAACAACCTGATAGCACCATCGTGTACGGACCTGTGGATACATCTATTTTTAATAGAATACCTCATGAAGTTTGCATGTGGAGAAAGTTAAAGGATTTTGAACCACTTGTAGAAATCGCTACAGAAGCTACAGAAGAAACAACACAGGAAGAAGAAACGGAGAAACAAGAAGAAGAAGAAAACGAAACACAAGAAGAAGTTAAAAAAGACTAAAGTTTGACTTAGTAAAGAAGAACACACGTGGGGTAGGCCTATTGGGGACGGTGCCCACGTTAAATATACACCAACGCGCCTGCAACTGTACGGCCTGGTATTTAACCTACCGTGGTGTGGAAAACAGTTTAGTTGATCGCTAGGTGCCATGATGAGCGGAGGGGATGAAGAAGTGAGTGTAAAGCCTTGTGTAATAGAATTTCAAGCATTTCGAAATAATGATGATAGGTTTATTATCAAGGAATTAGTAATTTTAGACTTGCTTACATTTGTAGTTTACCCATTCACGTTTGAAGCTCCTTTTTCTTTTAACAACCTTAACGCCAAAGCAAAAAGTACAAACAAATGGATAACAAACTACTTTCATCACATACATTGGTATGAAGGATTTATAAGCTACAGTAATTTGCACAGTATTATGTTTAACTTTTGCAAACAATATTCACATATATACACAAGAGGATTAGAAAAAAGGAACTGGATACAAAAGTACACGCACGGTGATGTTTTCGATATAACCATCGGTAAGGACTTTAACATTAATCTCGGTAATATTTGTGTTGCTGCAAAAGATCCTAAACACGGACAATTAAACTGCGCATTGCACAACGCATATCGTTTGGCTGCTTACTTGGAACAAACGCAGAAATGTGGTGGGGGTAGCAAAGAACCGGAATGTGGTGGGGGTAGCGGGGCCTATAAATACGAGGAGCCAACACCGCTCCGGCACGAGTATTATTCGAGACTCCGAAGAGGCAACATCACAGAAGACACCACAACCACCACTGACGAAGATGACATCACAACAGTTTCTACAAACACTGGTTGATCAATTCAACACTCATTCAAAATCCGACCTTCTGCTAACTAAAAAGTGTTCAGAACTAAAAGAACAAAAACACTACATTATTCATAACATCAAGAAAGTGGAAACCACACATGGAGAAGCAATTCTAGTTTCATTGAGCGAAGGACCTTTCTCTCCAGGAGATGAGCCGAAGTTTCAAGTATTTCTTCCAAAACGATTTGTTCAACTGCTACAAAATGAAGATTTGCGAGATATTCAACCGGGGACGTTGTATTTGGTATCACACGGTGTAAGCGGCAACAACTCGACGGAACTCACTCTGCACATCACGCATCCTTGTACATAATGTCTCTGTTTGTATTTTATTGTTTGTATTTCTAGTTATCAATGTTAAACTTAAGTTTATTGTATTGTAAGATGTTTGTTTAATAAAGAAAATAAAAAAAAAAATAAATAAAATAAAATAAAAAATAAAAACAGCAACACAGCAGTATATTATTTTATATACTGCTGTGTTGCTTTTTTTAAAATTCAAATGGATGACCTTGAACTTTCATTCAGGGTTAACTTATGAAGAGGTATAAAAGAGAGGGAGCAGTGAAGTTAGTCTCAGTCTTGTCTAACACACGCTGCAGCTAACATGTCGGTGTCACCTATGAAAAATTTATTTTTCGATAACAATTTGAAGACATATTGTTGCGAGTTACAATGTTTTAAAATACCAGGCGATCAAGTTGACGGGAAAGCTTGTCGTAAGTGCAAGTGTTTCAGCTATTGCATATGTAGATGTAAAACGTATCAAATGAACCGACAAGATAAACTACAAGAATTACGCCGAAGGATTGCATTACTGTGGCGGCGAATGTAGTAGCAACCAGCTGCCACCTGCCGCCTGCCATCTGCTGTCCGCCATCTTCTCCGCCCCACCATTTTGTTTGATACCAGAACGCTAGCTAGCGAATAGTCAGTACACCTCCGGCTCTCGACTGGTGAACATCGAGTGCTCTTCACAAACGTAAAACATTGTATTAAAATGTCCATTAAAATTAGGTGTATTCATTATGACTCTATTCATCTGGCGACTTTCCAAGACCTCGAGGTTTTTAATGAAGAGTTAAGACTTCTCATTGCGTCCGGTTACGATTTATCTTTGGAACTTTACGCATCAAAAAACAACATGGACTCTGCGCAGGAATCGAAGTATATACCGTCTTTCTTCAGAAAGCGAAGTGATGGCCGCAACTCGTCCGGATCAACAACATCGATGACAACCAACAACGGGGAACTATTGTAAACATGAATTATTGTAAACATAACTTATTGTAAATAAAAATAAAGTAATATTTGTATTAGTACTACCTCGCACTCGTATCATTCGATTGCTTCATTCGATAATTTTCATTCGATATTTTATCGAATTAAAACTATCGAATCACAATCGGATTTTACGCGTGCGAGGTAGTACTTTTTTAAAATTACCTCCCCGTGACCTTGAACTTTGAACTTTAACTCATTTCGTCACAAAACCGCCTACGTCACTGGCTCAGCCCCAGATAACATCTTTCATGACTCAGCACTTCCGGTCACGTGACCGGATGACGTCACTTCCGGCGCAAAACCCGCAAACCCACACTACTACTGAGTATGCAGGTTTGCTGAAGTAAGGAACACAAAAAATGGGGTTTTATACAAATATCAATATAACTCATGTAGGTAAAGCCACATACCAAATTTCATTAATTTATTTTCATAATGAAGGCAGATAACACGTTACTTATTCTCCATAAGAATAACATGGGGCTGAGTACGCAGGTTTGCTGCTACGGGAGCCTTGGGTAAAAAATTGTTTTTTTGAGCAAATATCAATGGTCCACAACCAGATGAAGCCGTATACCAAGTTTCGTCAGTATACGTTCATAAATAAGCGAGATATAAAATTTTTATTTTCCTCCATAAGAATAACATTAGACAACGTACTGTGTTTAGCACTTCTAATATCTCGGTAACTAATTGACGTAGAGAAATGATCAAAATACCAAATTGTGTGTTTTTTTAAGCTGAATCCAATGGGAAAAAATAAAATTTGACTATTTCCAAAATTATATGTAAAAAATTCGAAAAACCCATTTTTGGGGTACAAAACCCCCCCAAAATACCCCTTCGGATAGAGCGATCTGGCTGGTTTTCGAACTTAAAGTCATAAATGTTGCTTTACACGTTTATACCAAATTTCATCAAAATCGGATAATTTTTACGAGAGTTATCGTGCTCACGGACACATATATATATATATATATATATATATATATATATATATATATATATGTATATATATATATATATATATATATACAGTTTCGAACGAATGGTGTTTTTGGGGTCTGGGGACCTCAAAACGAAAAGTTATCATGGTCCCGGGCCTAGGTCTTACCATGCCGACTACGGTAATAGCTTCTTCCCTATAGGGGAAATTCGCTAATTCTTCCCTATAGGGGAAATTCGCTAAAACGATCTTGTGATAACGGAAATCGGAAATAACGTCAATTTAGGATAGATTAGTTCCTGGGAAATTATTATTCGTACAGTTGAAATCGTCTATCATATGCTGGATTCAGCGTGATATGAAATTATTTGTAGCATAAAAATCGCGCACAAAATGATCAAACTATTTTTGACAACACAGTATTTACACTATTTTTATAGTATTTAGGCACATGAAGTGTAATTGCATTGGTTTTGTAACTTTATTCAAGTGACATAAGGTGGTCCGTTTAATCTAAAATCCACTTTCCGTTTTACAAATTGGCTTCTTATGGCAAGAATAAGCAAGCATCTTACAAACAAAAACCAGAGAAGACATTAATTGGTAATGTATTAAGTTTCATTTACTTAAATTTGGTTATATCAATGCAGTGGTTAAGTATCAGAACCAGTGGATACGTATTTATGTATTTAATATTTAGATTAATTTATGCATTTTTGGTTAGTAACTGTGCTATGAATAAAATTCATTTCACAGATTTTATTGTTTCACACTAAGATGAATAACACTCGACAAATTCTAATATCCTTGAAATATATCATTTTTAATTTTAAAATAAATTTGTTGATATCATTATTAATTTTATAAAACAACTGTATTGTAATGTGCAATTAAATAGCAGTAGAGTGGATCACACCTGAAGAATAACTAGGAACGCCGTAAGCGCGTGTATCATCAGACCCTGTGGCCATCATATGAGTAAACGGTTTGACGATATTACCCTTCCATATCGGTTTCCAATAAAGGTAATGGCCACAAGCAGCTTTTAGTTTGCTGTGGCTTTATTGTCAAAAGATAAATGCTGTAGTTACATTAATATGATTTCTTTACAAGTTGAGGGAAAATATTTTAGTTTTTTCTGATTTCTTAGTTTTACAAGGACACTTGTAATGGAAATTCTTGTATGGCATCTGCAGTTAATTATGTACATGTAAATCGTCTCAATAATAGAGTGCTTGTTTTTTTGTTTTTACCATTTATACGTATATATCTTAAAATTATCAATTAGTAACGCTACAGTTCAAGCCAAATAATATAAAAAGTAACTCTACAAATCTTGTTATGTTACAAATCTTGATATTGTTTACTGTGTTTTTCCTAAACGTCAATATGTTTTTTAGCGAATTTCCCCTACAGGGAAGAAGCTATTACCGTAGTCGGTATGGTAAGACATTGGACCTTGGCCTGGGACCATGATAACTTTTAGTTTTGAGGTCCCCAGACCCGAAAAACACTATTCTTTCGAAACTGTATATATAATATGTCACTGATTTCACAAAAGGGCGTAGCTCAATTTTTGTCGGTTTTGAGTTATATATTGTACAGTATGTCTTGCAATGCATATTTTCTCGTCTCAAAACGGCGTATCTTTACGATGGAAAACAGCAAAGTTATAAACGAAAAACGATTTGGCGTATCTCAATCTAGACGAAATGTTATTGTCACAGAAGGGCTCAACTCAAGATACGCCCTTTTGAAAAAAAATTCGGCCAAATATCCTCGCCACAAGAGGGCGTATCTCAAATATTCCAAGAGGATACCCCGAATAAAGCTAAAAAAAGTATACCCAATCAGCCAATGAAATTGATGAGACTATTTTTACAGTAGACGACAGCGACAAAGATCCTGATTTTGTTGTCTATGACTGCGCCGCAAAACAATGTCAAAAATCTGCTGTTAACAAGTGCGATGAATTACTCTGCAAAGAAGTGGTTTGTGATAAGCATGATTTGTGTCGGCATCACTTTAAGTTATTAAGTCTGGTAACAAAAGGATCGGAAAAGAAGAAGAAGAGCGGTAAGAAAAGGAAAAGGAAGCCCGAAAATATCCAAACTGGTTATACAGGAACTAATCTAAATGAAGACAACAACACACGCAGTTGTGAACATCCGAATTGCTCGTCAGAAGTATTTAGTACGTGTAATTGCTTTAAAGTATTATTCTGCTATGACCTCTTTGTAGCAGATAATAATTTCCGGTTTCATGAAGATGTAAATTCGGATATCCTGTTTCCAGTTGAGGGGCCTCCAAAAGAGGTTCCACTAAGAAGGGTCAAGAAAATAAATACGTACAAATTAGCCAAAGAACGAAAGAATAAGGGACAGTGTTATGTGAGACCCAAAACAAGCAATATAATGCCTCCAAAAATGTTGGGACCTCGTTGCAACGGGGAAACATGTACAAAACGTGTAAAACACTGTACTCTCTTTAGTGATGATCAAAGAAGTAATAGCATGCGAGATTTTTATTCAATGGGGTCTTTGCAGTTACAGAGAGAGTACCTTACAAGATACATTAAAACTGAAGGCACAAAACAAAAAACTACAAATAAAGATATTTCTAAAAGAACCAAAAGCAACTATTACTTTCTTCCACTGAATGGTGAAGAGCTACCGGTCTGCAAAACATTTTTTATAAACACACCAGCAACCTCAGATAAGACCATCAGAACAACACTTCAGAAGACAGGTGCAACTGGCACCATAGAAAAAGAAAAAAGATGAGGAAGATATGAAAAACAAGCAGAAAAAGACCTTGCCTTAATTGATGAAATTACCGACCATATCAATAAATTTGGCAGAGCATCAATAAATACAGCATCTCACTACTGTCGTAAGAATTCCAGTCGAGAGTATTTGCACGAAAACCTAAACCTACTGAAGATGTTTGCAATGTATCAAGCTGAAAATACTGGAAATCCGATGAAAGGTATTTAAGTTGATGAACCTTTCCTTTCATCGACCAAAAAAAGACCAGTATATCCTTTGCATGTCGTGTAAAAATGGTGATGAAGAAAATAAACGAAAGTTGTCTTCTGAATATGAATTGCATATCATCAGAAAAGAAAAAGTCAGGAAAATGAAAGACGAAAGTAAAAAAAGCTCTGGAAACAAATTTAAAGGTTGGTTTGTGCGGTTTTTGACCTTCAACAGGTTTTTTTCGCTCCCGATATCGAAGGAGAGTGCGGTTTTTTACAAAAGAAGAAAACAAAACAGTAATTCTATGTTTACATTTTACACGATTAAGTCTAATTTATATTTAATTACCAGAAGTGGTTTTTTAGTGATTTTTGAAATATAAGTTTAACTAAGTCATAGTAAGCTTTATTTATTAGTATTAGCTATTATTTGTATAAATAAACACAATTTAAGTAAATTGAACTCAGTTTAAAAAGACAAACAATTTGGTGTTTTGATCATTGCTCTACGTCAATTTTTTACCGAGATATTTAAAGTGCTAAACACAGTACGATGTCCATTGTGTTTTCCCGATCACAAAACAAAGGGCGTAACTCAGGTCAAGACAGGACATTTTTTTTACAAAAGGACGTATCTCAGGAAAACCCGATTTTCCACTGAACTATCCATACAAAGTTTAAAAACATTACTGGAAATGTGAGGTACACTCTTTAGCTACACATATACCACGATCTAAGTAAATTGAGCATTAGGTTTGCAATGCAGGGTAACAGAAGTGTGACAACCTTTCTTAAAAACGCTCTCCTGAAAAGATAGTAAAACACTGTGTGTCCGTGGGTGCGATAACTCTCGTAAAAATGGCCCGATTTTGATTAAATTTGGTACAAACATGTAAAGTAACAATTATGACTTTAAGTTCGAAAACCAGCCATATCGCTTCATCCAAAGGGGTATTTTTGTGGGTTTTGTTACCCCAAAAATAGGTTTTTTGGGTTTATATATAATATTTTAGTAAATCCAATTTTTGTTTTCACCATTGAACTCAGTTTAAAAAGACAAACAATTTGGTGTTTTGATCATTGCTCTACGTCAATTGTTTACCGAGATATTTAAAGTGCTAAACACAGTACGTTGTCCATTGTTATTCTTATGGGGAATAAGAAAAATTGTACATCTTGTTATTTATCAACTTATCCTGACGAAACTTGGCATATTGCTTCATACTGTTGTGGTCTATTGATATTTGCACGAAAAACAATTTTTTTCTGATAGTTCCTGTAGCAGGAAACCTGCGTACCCAGCCCCCATGTTATTCTTAAGGAGAATAAGTAAAATGTTATCTCCCTTAATTATGAACATAAATTAGTAAAACTTGGTATGTGGCTTCACCTAGGAGAGTTATAACAAATTTTTCATAAAACCCATTTTTTGTGTTACTTATTTTAGCAAACCTGCATACTCAGCTGCCATGTTATTCTTAAGGAGAATAATTAAAATATTATAAATCGTTTATTTATGAATGTATATTGATCAAACTTGGTATGTGGCTTTATGTGGTATTACGATGCCTATATATGGATTATAAATTCGCTGAGTACGCAGGTTTGCTGTAACTGGGTATTTATTTATATTCTGCTTACGGAATAAAATTAAACTAAAACATAAGATTTAAAAAATAAAAGTGACCTTTTTTACATTAACTTCCAACTAGGAAACGTAAATTGAGGGTTTTCAAAATATTGCTTATTTCCATAGCTGATTCTCTGTCTTGTAAGTTGATGACTTGTCGGCCACTAAGAGGGGGGGAATGGAATGAAGTTACCCCCATCACGATCCTTTATTGTTTTGCCTTAGGACAAGGCAATTTATATTTTGCAGTTTCGTCTTTCTCAAGACTTGATTACAGTTGATCTATTTTATCCCTACGTTTATGTGATAGTTTCTTGGTTGACAATAAGTTGCTTTCGCGAGAATTGTTTTTGGTTCAACGAAGTTGGATATCGTTGATTTTTTTTCAAATGTTTGGCTGAAACACGTGGTAATATTTACGTGTGGACTATTTTTACGAACACTCACAGTAAAATAATCATAATGAACTCTATTTCCACATTTATAAAATAATAATTTAAGTAGTGGCACTCTATTATTTATTTAACGACCAACATATTAAATTTCAATCAATAATAGAACGATACTAATGAAAAACAAAATCCCACTTGCCCCTTCAAGTCTCATAAGACGACCAATGAAAAATGGCAGGTTTGTAGGTCCCTGTGGCGTGATTTACCCCCTTATATTTACACCCCTGTCTAAAGGTTAAGTGTTCGCTATAATTGCTACCCCTTGAGACGATGACTTCACTTCGACCTTTCACCATCACAATACTTTTATAATATGGCATTGCTTAACATATAGATATTACAAGAGACATTTATATAGTGCAAGATATATTGATGATTTCACAGCCTGAAAATAAGTGTATTTTTTATCAAAATGAGTTTATAGTTTAATAATGGTTTAAGGTTAACATTTTTTCCTTATTTTAAAGAGTGTAGATAACTTGCAAGTTAGTTATTTATTGTAACTACTTTCTTATAAGGACCTTTTAAGTTTTTTTTCTATTATCTGTATTACTGATAATACATTATTATCGTATAAAACGTTAGTTAAATGTTTATGACCATTTAAACGTATGATTTAATGTGCACTTCACATAACTTACCGACTGATTCTATTTTTTACTCAGAGAAAAAAAAAACTTAATAAAGTTCCCCTGAAGTTATAACAAGGATTGCCATATTTTATTTTAAATCATACAATTAAAGAGTTTTTCGAATTAAAAGTGTTAAAACTACCTTTAAAAGTTTCATTGTTTATGGTTTGTTCGTTTAACTACAAATTAACTAATATTTTCCCCCAGATTCTCTGACCAATACACTGATTGTACGTGACAGATAGGTGTCAGTCTCACGGTTTTCACTGCCCAATGGCTTTATAAAGGGAAATTATATTTTCCTATAGAGTATATTATATCTACGCATAGGCATGGACATCGATAAAATTATCTGTACGGTCTAATACACTTGGTTATAGGGATCTTATTACACTCTCGAAAGTTTTAAGTAATGAAGATGTAGGATACTTTAATATTCAACTTGGTGCAGGTTCACAATCATTCCTCGTTGACTACCAGACAAGCTCTCTACATGGCTTTCACGACAGTTTAGTCTATCAGGTTACTCTCAAAGTCTTGTACTTATCGCTATTTTCAACTTTCTTCTGTTTTGTAACCTTCTTAAATCCAGCTACGATTTTTTTATTTTCTTTGAAAACAGAATGTTAAATTTAAAAAAGGTTCTTCCTTATTGTTTTTATCTCTTGAATCAATCAACTAAGTCATTTCTATAAGATCAACGCCCTTTTATAATATTGCGTGGCTGCATAATACTTCCTTATACTAAACTTAATTACATTTAATGTAAGCAGCTTCTTAGCGTAAAACATAAAAATAAAATAGAAACAGAGTGTGAACTATCACAATCTGCAAACTAACTTAGCTGACCACACACCTGAGGCAGCAAATTCTTTATGTTTAATAAAAACAAACATTTTAGCATTACCAGCTTTACCCTAAGTGAAAAGCTCAAAATTATGGAAACAATTTGCTTGAATGAAAAGTCTAAATGTTAAAAAAGTTGATTGTATATAGATCTTTGATCCACATTTGTCAAAAATAAGCTACTTTAGGATGTTATCTCTCAGGTTGTATAATCTCCCAAATAATCACAAAACGAAGAGGCTTTTAGAATTAAAAAAAAACACATGCTTAACCCTGCGATCTACTTTTAACATCAGGAACAACCTTTAAATTTAATTTAGGTTGCTTGAAATACCGTAGCAAAATACAACTATTAATACCGTTTATTTGTATTTATTTACTTTAATTACTGTGAGTGTGTGGTAAGAATAAATGCATAAATGTAGAGTCGTATTTAAAATTGTATTTTACAGGATTCTGAGCAATATTTAAAACTTCTTAGAGGCAATAGTGAGGGGTGAACAGCCACAACCAATACAACGAGCATGGGGTGGTCTGCTAAAAGCCCAGGGGCGAGCTATTCATGCAACTGTTTGGCAATTTTAGGAAGGACCCATCTTCATTGTTAGGCAAAACTTAACCTAGTTACAGTCCCCTCATGAATTGCTAAGTAAGAACTTTCAATAAAATTACCGTTTGTGAGTCACATGCTTCAAAATTTTAAACTGACTTAATCTGCTATTCATTGAATGGTTATTTACTATATTTCAACAATGGGAATATTATATTTTAAACAAAAATAATTTTAATCTTTATTCTTGTACTTAACTATACAATAATCTAGATACACAAGATATTTAACATGTGTTTACGTGTATATATTTGAAATATACATGTTTATAGCCATTCAAAGTATGTTTAGGTTTGCAATTAAAGTCCTGATCTAGTCGATTGAGCATCGCTTCAATTGAGTTCAGAGACCAAGATAGATTAAGTTGGAATTGTTACAAGAAACCTTATCATAATGCATTGTCTTAAACTCGCAATGCTATACTATTGTAAAAAACTATTGTAAAAAAGGCCTAGTATTCGAAAAAGTATTGTGAGTTATCTTTTAGAGTGTTGTTTAAGATTTGGGACATATTTTCTTAGTTGAATTTTTGACGTTCATATGTTTTGTGCAGTCTTTTTTTATAGATATTAAAGAGCCAGTATATATATATATATGTTTTACTGTAGCCTAATTACATTTTTATATTCTTCATTTAATAAAATAAACTAGGTGTACGCTCATTCTTCCCGTAAGAGGATGAACGAAGACTGAATTTTTAAAGATATGTAGGCAGGTACTGGATTGGTAACACTCTTCTGTTATCCGTTTTAACTCCACAACAGCAAGAACAGATAATTAATAAACCAAACATTTTACTAATGGAATGGTAACACCATTCCCATATCCGTTTTAACTCCACAAAGGCAAGAACAGATAATTTAGGACTAATGTAAATAAAAAATACTACTGACTACTGGAGTGGTAACACCCTTCTCATATCCGTTTTAACACGCAGTACCTGGGGGGCCCAGCTTTGCTCGGGGGAGGGCCAATCAGTCAGTTTAGATGACTTGGAGTAATATTTCATCACTTTCCCCTACTGATAATCAGATTTGTGTAACTCATTTGCCTCTTTTCTACATTTTTAAGGTTCCTCCAGTTGCTATTTATAGCTCAATGTCCTTTTCATTTATTTTACTACTCTATATATATAATCTTCACTCAAATCTTTTAATCTCTGTTCTCAGGAAACCACATGTTAATAATCATAACAAACATGAGTATTACTTTGACAGTTCCCTGGTTGATTATAAACAGCTGATAAAATTCTTTTGTGTTGATTTAAAACTCCATAAGCCCAATGTTAATTTTTTTAACTTTTCATTTTATTTTTTTTACATTATTTGATTTTTCCTGGGGATGAGACCTGTCTAGAACTTATTTTTATCCCAGAAATTAGTTATTTTGAACATTTGAAGGAAATCGTTGAAGCCGTTTTTGAGATTAGTGTCGCAAGCAAGCAAACATACAAGCAAACCTTACTCATATTAGAGTATATGATACCTGGGGGCCGAACTTTGCTCGGGGGAAGGCTAGTCGGTTTGTTTAGATAACTTGGAGCTTATTTCACCACTTCCCCCTACTGATAATCAGATTTGTATAACTCATTTGCCTCTTTTCTACATTTTTAAGGTCACTCCAGTTGTTATTTATAGCTCAATATCCCTTTGATTTATTTTACTACTCTATGTATGTAATCTTCTCTCAAATATTTTAATCTCTGCTCTCAGGAAACCACATGTTAATAATCATAAACAACATGAGTTCCATGTGGTTCCATAAAATCAGATAATAAATCCTTTGAATGAAGATTACATGTAGAGTGGTCATATCCAGAATGACTCAAAGGTGCATTATAATAACAACTGTTGTGACCTCAAAAATGCTAGTTAGTAGGGTACATGGTGAAAAACAACTCCAAGTCATAAACAAGATTGACCTTTCCCTAGCAAAGCTCAGTCCCAGGTAGTACTTAAACTATATGAGTATAACTTTGAGAGTTCGCTGAAAGATTTTGAACAGCTGTTATGACTCTTTTGCTTTTATTTTAATCTCCAAAAGCCCAATGTGATTTTTTTCAATTTTCCATAGCGGCTTTTTACATTATTTGATTTTTTTGGGGGATGGGACATGTCTAGAACTTATTTTTAACCCAGATATCAGGTTTTACAACACAAGTAGTTGGAAGGACACATTAGTTATTTTTTAAGAAAATCGTTGGAGCCGTTTTTGAGATAAGAGTTGCAAGCAATCAACCAAGCAAGCGAGCATGCAAACCTTACTCATATTATAGTGTAGGATAGGATTGAGTCAAAATAATTCAGCATTTGTATTGATTGACTATAACATATTTTTACTCTTAAGCACATAGAATGTACACGAGACAGGGACAATGATTCTGGATTCTAGCATGTTTGAAGTTCTGCATACAGACGGCCAGGGCTGAATTTAGGTCTGTACAGGCTCTGGTCTATACCCTAAATCCAAGTGCGGGCCCTTACCAGCCCGGCCAACTTTCCTGTTTGATTTATATAATATAACCTACGCTTATATCAGGCTCTACAGATGGCGTTGTGCAGTTACTTAAATTTCAAATTGCTAAAATCCGTATTGCTGCCTAGTGTATATTAACGTTGCCATGGCAAGATATTATTAAGTGATTTTCATTATCTAAATACATAAAACAAAGTCGGGATTGTATGTTAGTTATTTAGTTTCATCAAACAGCTGTTATAAGGATGATATCTAAACATACTTGAAAAGCATATAAACATATGTTTATTATAGACATAATAAATCTATTTGAATAGCAACTCATTTTCAATACCGAAGCAAGCTCTATATAAACATAGGCAAGTGAGCGTAGCTAACGAGCTCATCTTGAAAAAGAACGAGAATCTTTGACATAAAACAAATTCAGTGACATTAGGATAGAATAATGTCTGTCTGACCAGCTAGTAGTACTCAACCCGAATGCTGACCCGAACTCCCGAACGCTTACCCAAGGATCATCTTTCCTCCATAAATTTAACAAGGCAACTTTTAAAGCCAGCGAGGCGGAGCTCTAAGGTCGGGGTTAAAAGAAAATAACAAAATTTTTTTGTATAATTGAAAATTTTCTAAAATTACTAAAAAAGGTGTAAATAATAACAAAGAAAATTTTCCTGTGCGGTGGAGGTCTATGGTTGAGTAGGGCGGCGTATCAAACGTGGAGACATCTTTCAGGAGATGCTGCTTTAACAAAATAAATCCAACGAATCATACGTTAAAATTAAAAGTTGGGAGTGATAGTAAAGGCAGAGCCCTGAGGGAAGAACAAAGAGGTATCCATAATATGTTGGTACCCAACAACGTAGTATATAGGTCTGGAGCAGTTTTGAGGAGCCGCTTTCGAAATCTTTGGATTTTTTATTTGGTGGTTTATATTAGGTTTCTAATAAAATATACCACCTGATTTTTTAGAAAAATTTGGGTTCAGAAATTACAGGGCTTAAGAGATCCCAAACTTCTGTTTTTTACCTTTCTTAGTACCATAAACTTTAAATATTTTTAGCAGGTTTCAACAGTTTTATCTCATTGCCATAAAAAGCTCTAAAAGATGAAACATTAGTACTCCAATCCACACACGGTTAAATTAGTATTTCGTTAGTAGGCTATTCGGCTAATGGTTGTTGAGAATATTTCAATTTCCATTCAGCAGTAAACTAAGTATATTGTCCGATGTTATTCTTATAAGAAATAAAAAACATGTATCTCTTGTATACTTATTAATTTTATTAAAACTTGGTGTGTTAGCATTGACCAATAGAGAATATTCGTCCCAGGACAACCTTAAAACTGGTCTATACCAGTTTGGATGCTGACATTGGGTACAGCAAATTAAATTGTCATTACATATGAAGTTTTTTGGATGTCCATTATGACAAACTTCCCTTTCACCTTTGGTCCCTCCACTTGCAGCGGCTCGGGGCGGAAACTCAGGGGTTGGTCCCCAACCTGAGAATGTATGGTCCCTGGCTGTTGTACATGGATACCCTATCCGTTGAGTTGGCCAGTTGGAGGGCAGAGCGGGTCCACATTGAGCCTGATCACAGCTGTCACAAGGCACGGGAGTTGGTACTCTGAAAGGCCAATTTGGCTGCCTGTCCCATCCCACCCTTTCCTTTCCTGCTATATCCTAACCTTCTGGTAACCTGCGCAAAATTCCCGCTTATGGAAAACGTGCCTATAGCAGCTATGCTGGGGTTTCTTAATCTAGCAACAATGAATAGAGAATATGCGGAATACGTTTCCATCTAACCCTGGAGGGTGAGGTGGAGCAATTAACCTCTTAAAACCACTGTGTGTACCTAGCAATTAAATTAAACTGATTGCGTTTATTTGGTCACATGTCCTAGCTCCTGTTCACGCTTTTTTAAGACTCGGCCAATGACTAATATATTTTTGGTTCCGGATGGTTTTCGACGAGTTTTAAATATATAACCTGAGAGAAAAGTTGCCAATAATTATTAGACCTATTAATTTCCAGCTCCAAAATCAGGGGGTTAAACATACAGAAATATACTTGTTTTAAACCCATTTAATGTAAAAAAAGGTATTCAATGATTTATTTATATAACAGTATCTTATAAAATTCATACCTTAAATTTTAAAATGTTTACATCATTAATATATGTTAGTTTGAATTTAAATACACAAGCTACTGAAATCGCAGCACGAGAGATTTAAAAGCAAAATCCAACATCTACATTAATGACAATTTTTCAGGAGGGCAATCTGTCTACATCGTAATTAGTTAAACAATGTAGACGGTTGGGATTACGGAGTTTTGGACATCTTGATTGTTTATGAAAATCAATATTAACCACAGAAAATGCAAACAAATATAAACTGTAACCAGTTTTTTTGGGGGTTTCCACGCGTAATTTTGATTTAAATCAAATTTTAATTGTTACCATTGAGTTCAGCATAAGAAAACGAACAATTTGGTATATTGATCATTGCTCTACGTCAATTGGTTACTGAGATATTGAAAGTGCTAAACACAGTACGTTGTATAATGTTATTCTTATGGAGAAAAAAAAATTTTATATCTCGCTTATTTATGAACATAAACTGACAAAATTTGGTATATGGCTTCATCTGGTTGTGGTTGATTGTTTTTTGCACAAAAAAAATTTTCGTCTATGGTTCCCGTAGCAACAAACCTAGGTACTTGGTCCCCATGTTATTCTTATGGAAAATAATTAAAATGTTATATATCGCTTATTTATGAATGTATATGGACGAAACTTGGTAAGTGTCTTCACTAAGATAAGTCCTATTGATATTTGCATCAAAACCCATTATTTTGTGTTCCTTGTTGCAGCAAACCTGCGTAATCATCCCCAATGTTATTCTTATAGAGAATAATTAATATTTAAATATCGCTTGTTTGTGAATATATTTCTTATGAATCCTGTTAAGTGTTTTAATGTGTTATTTTATATATTCATTGGAAATTCGCTGAGTATGAAGGTTTGCTGCGACGGGGGTATTTACTTTTAATTTCTCCTATTTATTATTAATTTTGCTGACCTGCAATGAATTATACGAGACTTCATTGCCTGTTCTGCCACACTCTGACTGATTAAGCTCTGTACTCTCTTAATTAAACTGAATATTCAAAGGAAATAAATTCCAATCAGCTTAATTATCAGGCCGGGGTAACGAAGCGTAGTACACAACCGTTGTCTATAAAAACTGCTTGCTACGGCCAGCCTTCGTGCCTATTTAAAATTTACTATTATGGATATCTTATGAAACATCCATCAGTACAAGCATTATAGTTTCGATTGGGCATATTTAAAACCTTGTAATGCATATACATTTCCATTTCCGTGTTCTTGGTTTTCGGTACGATGCGACAGTTCGCATGTGTCTTCCTTTCCACAAAAGGTTAGACGAGTCCATTGGGCAATCCCACCGGGACAGCATAACCCCAATATTTTTATTTATAAATTCAAATTTAGAAGCGTTTTGACGAAAAAGGGTAAAATGTGCAATATGAAGTTGTGTAAGGAAAACGTAAATTTACTCAAGACAGTATCTAACTTGTTTTTACTGATTTAATAACGCATTAACGTTTAGGAAATTGCGTTAGTTCCATAAAAGTAGTTATTCTCACTTTCAATACGTAGTAACAAGAATATAATTGACTGCATTCAGGTAGAAAACAAATGTTATTGATTTTGTGACTATGCCTAATGTGCAGTATTTTTCATGACTGTTCAGAAGGCACTATCGTAATAGAAAAGAAAAGGGACTGAAACCTTTCTTAAGAACTTTCAACACTTTTTCTTTTAAACTGCAAGGGGTGGATCTGTATCGAACTTAGGAAATGTTTTAACAGCTATATTAGTAAAATATGATAAAAATATGGTGTACCTAATAGGCCTAAACCTATTTTGATAAAGTCGCACTAACCACACCATTCGCTTAACTTTGGGCCAGATTCTTATTACATTTAAAAATTAAAACACTAAAATATTTGTTTAGATGCCTTTTGGAAAAACTAATAAAATACACATGGAATTAATAAAATAAATATACAATCGAAAATACAATTTACTTATTACACTTTTCATTAAGGGGTTTATCAGATTACAGTAAGTTTTATAACATATGTACATCACAAGTAAATCGATTTTTTGTGATAACATGCCGAACTATTAAGAACATTTAGAATAATTTTGGTTGTATACTATGGCCGAGCCTAGTAATTCTATGCAGTAACATAAATGTGGGTATGACATTGTAAAGTTAGAGAATCAATCTTATCTAACGAAACGGTACACAAGGCCTATAAATACAATTTATTTTCATAAAAATCTTCCCCAAGTACGCTAGTGAGTTATGAGGGAATTTAAGAGCCCCTGCGGCGTGATTTACCCCCTTATATTTACACCCCTGCTTAAAGGTTAACTGTCCGCCATAATTGTTACCCTTGAGACGGTGACTTCACGTCGACCTTATATTGTGTGGTGCGGATGGGGTGAACCTAAGTGGGTCATGTAAATCTCTGGTAAGTTTTAGACTACACCAACACCATTGGTCAATTTGTATCGACAATATGTATTAAAGTATTTAAATTATCAGCCCTAATTTATAAATTGCTGTTACACTTTCTTTATAATAAAGGGGTTTTTGTTGGATTTATTACCTTGTTCTTTAGTTGGATAGTTTCGCAGGGACCAAAGGTGAAAGGGATGTTTGTCATAATGGACAGCCAAAAGACTTACCACATGTAATGACAACTTCATTTGCTGTACCCAATGTCAGCCTCAAAACTTATGTAGACCAGTTTTAAGGTAGTGCTGGGACTTCATCGTTGTTACAATAAGATGAATGAAACTAAATTAATACGAATTACCACCGAGAATAGTTTACCGAAGCTAACCATTAATACAACTGCTCAGAATACTTCTGTATGTCATTCATTTACCAGAGAATCACTCAGTTAAATATTGTTGGTATTAGTGTAGTGATTGAAATATAGTTGGGTGATAGTGTGTGTGAGGGCGGATATTTCGGAAAATTGCCGCCATCTTTGATGCTTTTTGAAAAATTGTAAATACAATGCATATAGGCATGTGAGCTGTCATTTTATTGGTTTTTAGGGTGATAAACACGTTAAAGACATTAAAAAAGCATTTAAACGAACTTGTAAATATATAGGATTGTAACTATCTTATATATTAATACGCTAAGCCTATTTTTGTTAAGAGAACTCCTCCGTTCTTACTTAGCCGATTTTAACGATTGAGGTACTGATTTTTAGTTTTGCATAAAGGTTTTCATTCTTAGTTATTTTCAATCTGAAGGGCACGGGCCGCCCTCAAAGTTCGTTTTTCGCCCATAAGATTAACATTTGGAATAATTTTATTTGAATAATTGCAACGGTTAATACATTGTGAACAGATTATTAGCAATACTAGATATTACAGGTAAGGAATTTATATATCAATATAAATAAAAAACGTCTGCATCACTTTGAGCAGTGAAATGTTGTATGCAGCGGAGATATTTAAATTTGTGTTAAAATTTGTTTATCTGTCTGTCTGTTTATGAGCCAAACGTTTCACAAAAAAAAACTGCACTGAATTTAGTAAAACACTTTGCCCATTTTCGTGTGGAGGAGTAAACTTTGCTGTTTTAAATCATAGTACGTCATTAGGGCTATGCCCCTTTGTCCGGCACTGCTACAAAGTAGATCTTAAGGGGTTCTGTACTCAACCTTTCACTACAGAATACACCATATTTGTTCTAATGATCATTTAGCCAGCTTACAATATTTTGTCACAGAACAGAGGAAACACGTTTTACAACTGTACAAAGGTATAATAAACCGTATAAATAACTACACGACAATGAAACATTACGGACACACAATCTCTTTCAATATGATAAGCTCAGTTTGTATAGGTAGTCATTGTGATTGTAATATTAAATATTGTATACATTATTAAGTCCACCAACAATAAGTACAACAAACTATTCCATTTGAGCAGATATAAATGAGTTATTGAGCAGATATTTGAAAGAAGATAGTCCATCCCACAAAATTATTGGCTTATTCCCATTGCTATGAGGCCCTAACATTTCCATGTTAAACATATACTTTCTAGACCAATTGAGCAAAAATTTGGTAGAAAGATAGCAGGAAATGCACTATAATTAGAAATAGGTCTATCAGACAGAATTAGACTTATCAGCTCCGTCGGCCTTTAAAATTTTATATTAATCATCACTGACGTTAGTAGTTAACTGGCCTGATTGCGCATAAATTTGTTAGGATGATAGTTGTTACACCAGAATAAAACATTTGCATACTCCTGCTCTAAAAATGTTTACTTTAAGGCTCTCCAAATGTTGAAACTATCAAATATTTTGGTTAATAAATGTGTTCTAATCAGGCCTCATCCCTGGACAAATGTAGTTATGTATGGAAAGTTATTCTAAAAACTAACATTAGGGTAATGGTTAAGAGTTGTAAATAAAAACAAAATAATCGTACCAGCTAACTGTTCAAAATCAACCATTGAATTCTAAACAAAACACTCAATTTGTACAGTATCATGTGATTTCTTGTGAGAATAGTGATTAGAACCAATCTATACATAGCTTTAAATATACACGATTAGGTTATGTATAAATTGCGAAAACCATTAAAACTGAAGATTGAATACAAAGCGGACATGTACAAAAAGGAAAAGAAAAGAGCAAATAAACAAAGAAAATATGGAGGGGAACGATGAATATAAGTACTCTATAGGCAATTTGAACAAACTGACTGGCTTCTCGAGAAAAGCTCGATTTCCCAGGTGCTTTAACAATGATTGTAACTAACTTCTCAAAAATAATATTGTAATGTGATCGTGAGCAAAGCTCCGACGGGCTACTAGTAACAATTATATTATGTTAAATATTATAAAACCAACAATTTTTCCACCGATTAAGGGACCAATTGACGATTTACTAGACCACTCGTTAGTATACGAAGAAGACCAAGTAGTCCGGTTTATATCCACTTCATATCACCGTCTAAAAGAGCGGCTGACGATTTACTAGACCACTCAGTAGTATACGAAGAAGACCAAGTAGTCCGGTTTATATCCACTTCATATCACCGTGTAAAAGAGCGGCTGACGATTTAATAGACCACTCGGTAATATACGAGGAAGACCAAGTAGTCCGGTTTATATCCACTTCATATCACCGTGTAAAATAGTGGCTGACGATTTACTAGACCACTCAGTAGTATACGAAGAAGATCAAGTATTCCGGTTTATGCCCACTTCATATCACTGTGTAAAAGAACGGCTGACGATTTACCAGACTACTCAGTAGTATACGAAGAAGACCAAGTATTCCGGTTTATATATACTTCATATCACGCGTGTAAAAGAGCGGCTGACGATTTACCAGACCACTCAGTAGTATACGAAGAAGACCAAGTAGTCCGGTTTATATCCATTTCATATCACCGTGTAAAAGAGCGGCTCACGATTTACTAGACCACTCAGTAGTATACGAAGAAGACCAAGTAGTCCGGTTTATATACACTTCATTTCACCGTATAAAAGAACGGCTGACGATTTACCAGACCACTCAGTAGTATACGAAGAAGACCAAGTAGTCCGGTTTATATCCACTTCATATCACCGTGTAAAAGAACGGCTCACGATTTACTAGACCACTCAGTAGTATACGAAGAAGACCAAGTAGTCCGGTTTGTATCCACTTCATATCACCGTGTAAAAGAGTGGCTGACGAGTTACTAGACCTCTCCGTAATACGAAGAAGACCAAGTAGTCCGGTTTGTATCCACTTCATATCACCGTGTAAAAGAGCGGCTGACGATTTACTAGACCACTCAGAAGTATACGAAGAAGATCAAGTAGTCCGGTTTATATCCACTTCATATCACCGTATAAAAGAGCGGCTGACGATTTACTAGACCACTCAGAAGTATACGAAGAAGTCCAAGTAGTTCGGATTGTATCCACTTCATATCACCGTGTAAAAGAGCGGCTGACGATTTACCAGACCACTCAGAAGTATACGAAGAAGATCAAGTAGTCCGGTTTATATCCACTTCATATCACCGTGTAAAAGAGTGTTTGGCGATTTACCAGGGCTCTCTGTTTTTATCTTAAATGTTAGTTATTGGGCAAAATATTTTACTATTAAATTGAATTTGAGTTGACTGCTAAACTTTTTAGTGTTATTTCTATTATTTACAATAAAGCTGTTTCTGAATGTAGTTAATTAATTTCCACTCTAACCTGGTTTTGAGTGATCTCGTATAATGCGTGATATTTTGAATTTTAACGTTTTTAAATCTTAAAGGTTTTAAGACATAAAAATCTTATAAAACAAAAATAGTCACTATTTTAAAATGGTAAGAAGTATAAATTTGATATTTCAATACATGTACCAAGTCTTTAGGTGTTCCTAGGATATTACGCATTAAGTAAAAAACACACACAGATAGACGGAAAATCAAACCTTTTAGGACTTATCTTCATATGAACTTGTTAATTTATTTTTGTAAGAGGAATCAGCCCCAAACGTTTGTTGAGGTATTTCAGAATACCATGTAGGAGATTACAAATTTAGTAGGGGTGTGCGAGTATTCGAGCTTCGAGCTTTTTCGAGCCGAATATTGCAGTATTCGGCTCGGGATTTGCGAAAAAGCTCTACGTGAAAAGAGTCGTTTACAAACGAAAATTTAAAGCTTTCCAGAATCAATTTAAAAATTCTCGTAGTTTGCATCGGTAGAGCTCCATAACAGATATAATTCAGCAATGATCATGCTTTCGGTCCTTCGTTTTAAAACAATAACTTATAAAACAACAAATATTTTTAACTGTCAACTCGATCAACCTATGCAATAGATCTACTTTCTCTACGCTCATTAATCACATCAAGTGGACATCTACACAATACTGTTTGCAGTATAGTGTTGCCGTCGCCCAGTTGAGTTGTGCAATATTTCACGGTTAATAATAATATAATTAATACAACAATCCTACTGCTCCAGATAATGTACCCCAGTAAAAATATAAAATCCATGAAAACACATTTTCTAACTATTGCAGCGGTACAGTCTTTACTGCAACTTACAATTTCGTACATTACACAGTAATAATTTCGTGGCGTCTGAGATTACATCTGGCAATACTGTTGATTGCGAATTGTTTTAAGACGTTGAGTGAAGATGGTTATAATCTTATAATAATTTTGCGTGACCAATGACGAGGGACAAGGTTGCAGGTGATGAACTCCAAATCATGAAGGCATTTTGGTGTGCAGCCAAAATAGTACTCACCAAAAATTGTATTGTTAAAAAATCGTCAATTGACGTAGAATATAAAGTTCTTCAAGAGATAAAGCAAATATAAATGCAACTGTAATTATACTGTAGTTGTTAAAGATAAAAATTAGCGTCGCATCGCCGTTATAATACTTTACAAATAAAAATCACTAACTGCGAGATTCAGAAGATCAAAGGGAGTGATGATCATAATTCTAAATGGTTACGTCACGCACGTTATAATACCGGTGGTCATATTATTTACAAGGCTATACTTGATTATATTCTATGGACGTCCAACCAAGAACAAGACATGATCAAATTGGCAAGTCACAGCGTTTTGTTTCGCTACAGCTCAGCTGTGCGATTAAAATTATATTGTTAACGCCGCGGGATCGTTTGAATTTGTGAATATACGTCAGTAGAAATTATTTTATTTTTCAATTGTAAGCTATCAAATTGTTAAATCAGTGATGGAAGAAGAATGCATTGACGATCCTCTTCCACCGGGAACTTCTGCGCGTGAAACAAAAGGTTTCACAAGCAGATATAATAGGTTAAATCTATTAGGTAATAGGTTAGATACAACACAAGCCAGGCCTACAATTATTGAGTAACTTATTTCTGTGAGTACAATAAGATGTAATGATAGTTTACAGTGATTATATTTACAATATGGTTAGCTGCTGAGTGTCATCGTCTAACTAACTTATATTAAAAGGATAACCTAAAATTTACTATTTACTATGAGTTGGATGAGAGATAGGCTTACTGGGTTTTGGCAGTTCCCCAGGCTAGGGCCTAAATGTTTAGTTACATGTAGCGTACATCTTGAAATATAGTCTGTTTATTATGGATGTTATAAAAACGGTAATAACAACATTAGGGATTATCAGTGTAGTTTAAAATGTGTAGTTATCTTCCTTTATGTTATTTTTTCCTATATCCCTACTTTATAATAAAATAAAACTGTTCATTACTATCAAAAATTGGTCCCAATAAATGCTCCTTTTCAGTACTTATTTGTTATTTTTGCACTGTAGGCCTTTATTTAGGCCTATTGAAAGTAGAGCTCGTGAATATAGAAGAAGTTATGACCAATATTGAAAGTATAAAATTATACGTAGAAAAATTCGGTTTGGGTCATAAAATCACTACCGGTATATTGCACACCCCTAGAAAATACCCATAAAAAAGCTCGGCTCGAGAAAGCTCGAAGCTCAAGAACTTAGAAAAAGCTCGGCTCGGCTCGAGTCAGAAATAACTATTCACACACACCTAGAATTTAGCAAATAGTTTTGTTTGTTTAAGATATAGAAACAATCTTCGTAACACTTTGTATCACAAGCATTATTAATAAATAGGTTTCTCCTTAAATTTTCCCCAAATCATGTACTAATTATTTTAGTTGTCTCTTCAACCGTTACGTCTGAAATTTATTTTAACCTAAATTAAAAGTCTCATAGACTTTTTATTGGTCCTACAATTTATTAAACTATAATTAGATAGCAAATGTCTAACATATTTCAGTATTGTTACAGTAACGTTATGAAATTATATTAATTTAAATATCAAGAACAAATAGTTATAAATTAAATGACCGTTTTGCTTCTACATTGCTTGGAATAAGGATTTTAGCATATTTTTAAATTTCTTACACCAGATAAGCCGAAACAAGGCTTATCTCAATTTCTGTTTGTCTGTTTGTCTTTCTGCTTGTCTGTCTGTTTGTCTGTATGTCTGTCTGTTTGTCGGTAACACATACAGACGTGTTTTTGTTCGTTGTTTACAGTATAAATGTGTAAGAAGGTTGTAGGCTACTTTAAACTCTCATTCGCCTTTTGGGGAAAAAGTGGCGGCCGCTCAAAAACTAGATTTCTGTGCGTTTTTGGCATTGATTTGTTCGCTTTTCACAAGGAAACAGGGGTCCTGATTTCAATTAAACTTTTAGTCTATGTTCTATGTTTTTCTATACGTATGCTAGAAGGTTATAGGCTAATTATATTTCTGAAATCACCTTAAGGCTCTGCCTCATAGGTCTTACAGTTTCCCATGTTGTTCTTATAGACTCAACATTCGTGTGTACTACACGACATGATATCTTATAAACATGTATATTCCATAAACAGCAATGCTTATTTAAAGCGTTGAATGAAGATTGGCAATACATATCTGAAGAATGTAGTGTAAATCTAATCTATATAAATATTTGCTAAATGCCACTCATTCATTGACTGACTTGGTGAACACTGTTAGAATAATGACTTTGAAGCTGGAATTTTGCATGGTGGTTCCCCTGCATATGAATAATAAGACTTGGTTTGAATAAAAACAAAATCAAACTGCTATCCGTGACGTATTTCAATGACGCCACGGATTAACTATTCTGTCATAGTGTCTTGATAAATAAAAGTGAAAGCCCTGTTTCCCGATAATCAGGAGAGGTAAAATTTGGTACACTGATTATTTATGTCTAAAACAGGACAAATTGAACACTTCCAGTTAAGATTATACCTCAGGGCTCCGCCCCAAGGGTCTTCAAAGTTCCAATGTTATTCTTATAGACATTAATTTTATTTGATCATATAACGTTTACATATGTTCATGATTCGAAACATTTCAAATTATTAACCACAGAATGCAGCAAATGCTACAGTTGAATTCTTCAGAAGAATCCGTGTAATATATCGGCTAGTTAGCTATAGTTATAAGTTTCTTATGAACATTTCCCTAATCAAGGGTTTTTTTCTATTTATATCTAGATAAAGAAACCAAAACAAAAGCTATGTTAGTATTAACATTTATTATATTTAACAACGAAATGAGATGAGAGGAATATTCTTCCTGGTACAGTTGTAACGACCGATTTAGCTTTGATCTAGAATATAAATCACAATGAAAACGTGATTTCTTACATACTATATTAAGTAACTTTTAATGCTACCTACAGGAGTGATTTCCCTGTATTAATAATGGAATATTATTGATACCCAGTAGAGTTGTTTGAAGTTCGCAAGGATGAAATAACTTGTTTGTTAAATTGAATAAAAATAGGTACTTAGTCGTGCATAATACAAATTTGTACAGACAATTCTCATAGAACAATACTCGCTTTTGTAACAGTTCGTAATTAAAAAAAAAAAAATGGTTGACCCAACAAGTTAATGGACCGCTTTCAACTTCATTGTACGTAGAGTTTGTAAGATCTAGGGCACAGGGGTTGCTCATTAGTTTTATTATATACGCCACGACCTAATTAAAGCTTTAACGAGAACCCATTAGAATGTAATTAATATAGACATGTTGTAAAGAATATTATTCATTATTATCATAATGGTTTAGTTTATAGTTTATGGATAAGTTTGGGCATACAATCCAACGTTTTACCCAAAAGAATAACATCGGGATCAGTTTTGGACACTTGACGATCCTACCCTATACAAATTTCCTCTTTGGCCTAAACTAGTGTCCAACCCTTGACTATATTTAATACATTTTCCAAACCCAATCCGTCCCCTATAATTTTTAAAATTAATTGTCCAAATCAGGCTAAAAACCTAACTTTGATGTATATAGTCCGATTTGTTTAAAATTTGGATATGTTATTGTTGTAGGCTAGTGTATATGTAAACACCACATACATTTCCCAAATTCACAATAACGGGCAAATAAAAAAATATTTGTAAAAATACAGCCAATTGCCAACTTTTTTATTTACTGTCCGATTTGATTTGATTTGGATATGTTACAGCTCTTATATAGGTAACAAAACCACACTACTATACTTTCCGCTACCCCCGATAATACAGTCGATATTTTGTTTGTTTATTTTGCTGTAATCACGCAAAAACCAACTTTTGTGTTTATGGACCGATTTCTTTGCATTTTGGTTATATTACTGTCCCAATGCATTAGTAAATTCCACCAATCATTTAAAAATGTAATTTAAACAATATTTTGTAAATGACAATAGTGCCAAATGCCAACTTCTTTATTTACTGTCCGATTTGATTTATTTTCGGATATGTTATAGCCCTCCAACCATTATACATACTTACCATACATTATTTCCAAATTCTATACTCTGTATAATGTTTATAATTAATTAAAAAATTAACTTTGGAAGTTTTGGTCCAATTTGTTTGTAACTTGGATATATTACTGTCCTAGGCTATTGCACAAGTAAATACAACCTATAATTTCCAAATTTAATCTAAGAAATATTTTGCAAATTACTTTAGCACCAAATGCCAACTTCTTTATTTACTGTCCGATTTGATTTATTTTAGAATATTTTATAGCCTCCAACTCTTATAAGTAAAATTATATTATTTCCAAATACGATACTTTGTATAATTTACATATAGTATATCCACAAAATACTAACTTTGGTGTTTATGGTCCGATTCGTATACAATTTGGATATGTTATTTTTCTAAGCTAATGCAAATAAATGTAAACATCACCTCCAATCCCCAAATTCAATTTAAACATAATTTTGTAAATTACTTTAGTGCCAAATGCCAACTTATTTACCAAACGGAAAGTGCCCTTAATCACCAAATATTAGTCCAAATTCGATGTAAATTGTATATGATTGAAAAATACTTTAGTGTTTATTATTGGGTATGTTTTTGTACTATATTATGTGTAATTACATGTAATTACAATTCCATCTTAACTTATATTTATAAAGTGCCAAATTTCAAATTCTTTACTGTTCAATACCACAACACTTTGCAATATTTTATGCTATGCAACTAACATGCAAAACAAATTAAATCCTAGATCCTGCCAACGCTGCAGGATGTAATCTTTTAATTTATCTTCTCTTTCTCTTATTTCTTGTTCTTCAGCAAGTTGTGCTATATATTCCTCTTTAACTGAAACAGCATTTTCCACATATTCCAATTTACGCTTATTAGTGTCCATGTCTTCTAATTACAATATCCTCTTTTTGGAACACCTCTCTAAGAAAGGCTTGGAAAGTGGTTCTATTTCTTTAATAGTGTATGGGTACAGTTTGTTGGTAACCGACTTCTTAAAATGTAGGGAGTAGGGTTAGTACTTTCCACCAAGCCTAATTGTTCTAAATTTATGTGTTTGGTTATAGTGGAGAAAGGTGGATTCAATTTTGTTTAAATATGTGCCCCCAGATTTTATTTAACACTTATGCTTTACACTTATAGTATCTGGAAATTCCTCTATTACTTCCCACATAGTTAGTTAGTAAACAGTTAAAGCTAAATGCCGATTGAGCATACTTTATTAACTTCTCCCTTTGTGTACTATCTTTTGAGAGTTTTAGTTGTACGCTAGTTATCTTCTTTGTATTACTATACCCCAATAGGCATATTGTAATAAATCGTTAAATACCAGACATAAACTGTTTTGTTATTGATTAGTGACTTTCGTCCTCATCTTATGCAGGGGTGCATCATAGAATGAAGCATTTTGGAAGTACCTTTTGTTGTCTTCTATTAGGCTTAAACAATCTCTTAAAGGTTCAAACTCTTTGCCAAATCCTCTACAGTAGTTTTATATTGTTGCCTCTAACCTTGTTATTCTATTCTCTCTAGCTAGTTTAGACGAAAATGTTTCGTTTAGTCTCGCATATGGACAGTTTACAAAGTTTATTATGTGGTTTCCTATACTTTTAAGTACTCTAGGGCTAGTAATCTGGCATATAAATGTATTATACACTAGCCGTTCCCGCAGGCTTCGCCCTGCAAATGATTTATAAAAACCATTACAGTTGTGTGTGCTGCATTCTGTGGTTTGCCCTTGGAACTACTACGAATCAAGATCAGCTGTTTGTATTTTCATCAGCTCAAACAAAAATGAATGTCCATAAGAAATACGTGCGAAATATGTCGGGGTCTCTGGCGGAGCCCTAAGGTCAGATCAGGATGAAAACCATTTAGTTTTCCTATTTTATCCCTAAAGAATCAGTTTACAAAATTTCAGCTCTCTACCTAAATGGGAAGGTGGAGAATTAGTGATGTGTGAGTGAGTGAGTGAGTGAGTGAATCAGTCAGTCAGTGAGTCAGCCAGGGTTTTGCCTTTTGTAGATATAGATTTTTACCCTGATATTTAAATTATACCACGTTAAACAGTCTTTACTAACATGAAAATTATTATTTAAAATAACGTTATAACCATTCTTGTACTCCCCTTGGTAGAAAAAGTTAAAGTTTTTTGTTAGATATTGGCACATTTCCTCTTTATCAAATATTCCAACCAAATCTAGTGTTATATCGAAATCCATTAGAGAGTACATTTTTTTAGATCTTGCAGTATTTTGGGAAGGTCTTCTAACAAATCCTTAATTTTAACATTTGCAAGCCCTATTTTATAGGGAATTGCTATAGGGCGAACCAAAATTAAATAACTGAACATCGATAACAGATGCGTTTTGTGATAACATAATTTTAGTTAAGATAACTAATTTTACGGATTATGATGGGGATGTTGTGCTGTGATGCAAGACTAAAATAAACATTTTCGTCTAAAATAGCTAGAGAGAATGGAATAACATGGTTAGAGGCAACAATCTAAAACTATTGTAGAGGATTTGGCAAAGAGTTTGAACCTTTAAGAGATTATTTAAGCCTAATGGAAGACAACAAAAGGTAAGTAAAAGGGAAGTCCAAAATGCTTCATTCTATGCTGCACCCCTGCATTAGATGTGGACGAAAGTCGCTTATCAATTTCAAAACAATGGTTGTCTGGTATACAAATAAGTTAACTGGAGTACAACTAAAACTCCCAAAAGATAGTACACAAAGGGAGAAGTTAATAAAGTATCAGCATTTAGCTTTAACTATTTACCAACTAACTATGTGGGAGGTAATAGAGGAATTTCCAGATACTATAAGTGTAAAGCATAAGTGGTACATAAAATCTGGGGACACATATTTAAAGAAAATCAAATCCACCTTTCTCCACTATAACCAAACACATAAATTTAGAACAATTAGGCTTGGTGGAAAGTCCTAACCTTACTCCCTACATTTTAAGAAGTCAGATTACCAATAAACTGTATTCATACACTATTAAAGAAATAGAACCACTTTCCAAGCCTTTCTTAGAGAGGTGTTCCAAAAAGAGGATATTGTAATTAGAAGACATGGACACTAATAAGCGTAGATTGGAATATGTGTAAAATGCTGTTGCAGTTAAAGAGGAATATATAGCACGACTTGCTGAAGAACAAGAAATAAGGGAAAGAGAAGATAAATTAAAAGATACTTCCAAACAAGCACGAATAAAGGTTGGTGTTTTGTGTGTAGTGGTTTAGGATTTATTTTTTTTACATATTAGTAGTATGGCATAAAATATATAAAGTACTGTGGTTTCAAACAGTAAAGAAGTTGAAATTTGGCACTTTATAAATATAAGTTAATATGGAATTGTAATTGCATGTAATTATACATAATATAGTACAACAACATATCCAATAATAAACATTAAAGTATTTTTCAATCATATACAATTTATATCGAATTCGGACTAATATATGGTAATTTAGGGCACTTTCCGTTTGGTAAATAAGTTGGCATTTAGCACTTGAGTAATTTACAAAATTATGTTTAAATTGAATTTGGGGATTGGAGGTGATGTTTACATTTGCATTAGCTTAGAAAAATAACATATCAAAATTGAATACGAATCGGACCATAAACACCAAAGTTAGTATTTTGTGGATATACTATATGTAAATTATACAAAGTAACGTATTTTTAAATAATATAATCAAATATAATAATTTTTAATAATATAATAAATATAATAGTTGGGGGCAATAACATATCCAGAAATTAGTTAAATCGAATGGTAAATAAAAAAGTTGGCAATTGGCACTGCAGTAATTTACAATATACTTTTTAAATTAAATTTGGAAATTATAAGTTGAATTATTTACTCAAGGTGCATTAGTACAATAACATATCCAATTGCAGACAAATCCATGAATACTAAAGTTGTTTTTCTGGATATATTATTTATAAATTATACAAAGTATCGAATTTGGAAATAATATAATTTTACTTATAAGAGTTGGAGGCTATAAAATTTTCTAAAATAATCAACTCGGACAGTAGATAAAGAAGTTGGCATTTGGCGCTAAAGTAATTTGCATAATATTTTTAAAATTAAATTTGGAAATTATAGGTTGTATTTACTTGTGCAATAGACTAGGACAGTAATATATCCAAGTTACATACAAATTGGACCAAAACTTCCAAAGTTAATTTTTTAATTAATTATATACATTATACAGAGTATAAAATTTAGAAATAATTCATGGTAATTGTATGTATAATGGTTGGGGGGCTCTAACATATCCGAAAATAAATCAAATCGGACAGTAAATAAAGAAGTTGGCATTTAGCACTATTTTAATTTACAAAATATTGTTTAAATTGAATTTGTAAATGATTGGTGGAATTTACTAACGCATTGGACAGAGACATAACCAAATTGCAAACAAATCGGACCATAACACAAAAGTTGGTTTTTGCGTGATTACAGGAAAATAAACAAACAAAATATCGACTGTATTATAGGGGGTAGCGGAAAGTATAGGAGTGTGGTTTTGTTACCTATACAAGAGCTGTAGCATATCCGAAAACCAATCAAATCGGACAGTAAATAAAGAAGTTGGATATTGGCGGTATTTTTCCAAATATTTTTGTATTTTACCGTTATAGTGAAATTGGGAAATGTATGTGGTGTTGCCATAGACACTACTGAAAAATAACTCTGTTTAACTCTTATTATTAAGCAGGATAAATAAAATATTATTACAACACTATAAGTATATTTACACTTATATAGCCTTGTACCATCTGTTGTGTATAGTTTACCGTCTTGTATGTAAGTACAGTATAAGTGTAAATATACTTATGGTGTTGTAAGACGTATTTTATTTATCCCGCTTAGTTGTAACAACACGTATCATGCTAATAAAGATCTTATTATTAGGCAATGAAAATCTTACTTACTCGAGCGTATAATGCATTAAATATAAATTCATTTGCTACCTAGCCAAGGTTTTTTATAGTTGTATTTAGCCCATGAATGATTTTTTAGACAAGTTACAAACACTTTTTATTTTAAAAATCTATGAGGTAATAAGTAAATGAGTAAGCAAAAGTAATAAAAGAGAATAGATACTCTTACAAATATTCTTCAGTGACTAAATCCTTAAAATCATTGTTTCTATAGTGAGGATAACAGTTGAAATAAAATAATGAGTTGTTATTTTTTCTTTTTCTGCCCTCTACTACACAGCATACCTGTTTAGAATGAGTTGCCAATTATTTCATGAATTAACTGCAATCTCCAATCATACACACAGAAAATCTACATTATATGAGCAGTCAACAGCTACAAGATTTCTCTCCAGAGCTGAGAACTAAGGAATTCGCGAACTTTGACGTAGTATAATATACAGAGTGATTAATAAAGTGTTCCAGCCGTTTTATTTGAAATGTTTTGGTGCTATTATCAAAGGATAAAAGCAACTCACCTAGTAATTTCATAATGTATACTTTATTTATCTTCAAAATTTTGTATTGGTAGCCATTTTTCAAATATGTTGGCCAGCTTCAAAATTATAAACACAAACCTTCCCTTTTTCTAGTTTTTAGGGTTTTAACTTAATTTTAAGACATATGTATTCTTTGACATTTTGTATAAGCTTATCTGATAAGGACATAAGATTTATCTTTCTTAAAAAAAAAGAAATTTCATATTCTAGTAGTTTTCAAGCAAACTAGATCATATACTTATATCAATTACACTGTTTAAGCCATGTCTACAAAGAGACAACATGCTTTAAATTTCCCCAGCCAAGGAAATGAAGCCAAATAGGATTGTCAATGAGACACTTGGACAGTTCCGCTTATCCCAAGACGTGACGTGATTTCAGTTTCTGCTCGGTTTAAGATCTGATCAGACTCGGGGCCGCGATGTCACAGACACACAAGCATCGGAACAACTCGCCACACACGGCTGTCATACGTCGCTGGTATTGTGTCTGATCAGACCCGAGGCCGCGATGTCACAAGAGACACACAACATCGGAACAGCTCGCCGCACACGGCTATCATCCGTCGCTGGTATTGTGTCTGATCAGACCCGAGGCCGCGATGTCACAAGAGACACACAACATCGGAACAGCTCGCCACACACAGCTGTCATACGTTGCTGGTATTGTGTATGATCAGACCTGAGGCCACGATGTCACAGACACACAAGCATCGGAACAGCTCGCCACACACGGCTGTCATACGTCGCTGGTATTGTGTCTGAACAGACCCGAGGCCGCGATGTCACAAGAGACACACAACATCGGAACAGCTCGCCACACACGGCTGTCATACGTCGCTGGTATTGTGTCTGATCAGACCCGAGGCTGCGATGTCACAGACACACAACATCGGAACGGCTCGCCACACAAGGCTGTCATACGTCGCTGGTACTGTGTCTGATCAGACCCGAGGCCGCGATGTCACAGACACACAACATCGGAACAGCTCGCCACACACGGCTGTCATACGTCGCTGGTATTGTGTCTGATCAGACCCGGGGCCACGATGTCACAGACACACAAGCATCGGAACAGCTTGCCGCACACGGCTGTCATACGTCGCTGGTATTGTGTCTGATCAGACCCGGGGCCGCGATGTCACAGACACACAACATCGGAACAGCTCGCCGCACACGGCTATCATCCGTCGCTGGTATTGTGTCTGATTACACCCGAGGCCGCGATATCACAGACACACAACATCGGAACAGCTCGCCGCACACGGCTATCATACGTCGCTGGTATTGTGTCTGATCAGACCCGAGGCCGCGATGTCACTGACACACAACATCGGAACAGCTCGCCACACACGGCTGTCATACGTTGCTGGTATTGTGTCTGATCACACCCGAGGCCGCGATATCACAGACACACAACATCGGAACGGCTCGCCGCACACGGCTATCATACGTCGCTGGTATTGTGTCTGATCAGACCCAGGGCCGCGATGTCACAGACACACAACATCGGAACAGCTCGCCGCACACGGCTATCATCCGTCGCTGGTATTGTGTCTGATTACACCCGAGGCCGCGATATCACAGACACACAACATCGGAACAGCTCGCCGCACACGGCTATCATCCGTCGCTGGTATTGTGTCTGATCAGACCCGGGGCCACGATGTCACAGACACAAAACATCGGAACAGCTCACCGCACACGGCTGTCATACGTCACTGGTATTGTGTCTGATCTAAGAACAATGTGATTCTTCATCAGAAACTCAGATCCTTTAATATCCCCGTCACAGCAAACCTGCGTACTCAGTTTTTTCCAAATATATGTATATATACATATATATATATATATTTGTGTGTGTGTGTGTGTCTCAATACTACATAGAGCCACTTCAAGTTTCACAAAAAATACATTCTTAAAAAAGTTATATATTGCATTTTATTTATTCCCTATAAGAATAACATTAGGGTTGAGTACGCAGGTTTGCTGGAACGAGGAATATAATAAATATGTTTTTTTTGGCAATGATCAAAATAACTCAACCAGTCGAAGCTACATACCAAGTTTTATTAATTTAGGTTCATAACTAAAGGAGATATAAAACTTTACTTACTCTCCGCATGAATAACATGGGAGCTGAGTATGCAGGTTTGCTGCTATGGGAAAAATAAAACAAAAAACATTATTTTGTGCAAATATCAAAATACCACAACTAGTTGAAGCCACATACCAAATTTAATCAAAATACATTCATAAATAATCGAGATATCAAATTTTATTTATACTCCATAAGGATAAAATTGGACAACGTACTGTGTTTAGCACATTGAATATATCTACAACGGTTTAACTTAGAACAACAATTAAAACGCCAAAATACATATACGTTTTGTAAAGCTAAACATATTAGTAAAACGAAATTTGAAGTTTTTGAAAAATAATTTGAGGAAAATCTAAACATATTTTTCCCATAAGATTAACATGAGAAATGTTATGGGCGCGTTTTTTTTTACTTTTCCCCACAACCACTTCACCTACGTCACCATGCCACCTACGGTAATAGCTTCTTCCCTATAGGGGAAATTCAAATTCCACATTTGAACACATTTTCAAATGTTTACACTACACTGCAAAATTAATTATATCAGTAATTTTATGGCAGTTTTAAAAGAGTTAAAGCTATAATTTACCATCCTTTAAATAACTACAGCAACATAACCATTTTTAGTTCTCTAGTTCTGAACAACTTTTTACACTGTTTTGTAATAAGGTAGGCTACGTAAAACATTACAAAATACAGCACAAAATAAAAGTTTCTTAATTATCTATAAACTAGAGAGATAATTGTATGTATGTGTAATTTTCAGTGAAAAAGGCTACAAGTTAATTATTTTTACTAACATTGAGAACACAATACCCCGTTTTAAGTTATTTTTTTACCAATACCGACATGTTTTAGCGAATTTCCCCTATAGGGAAGAAGCTATTACCGTAGTCGGCATGGTAAGACCTAGGCCCGGGACCATGATAACTTTTCGTTTTGAGGTCCCCAGACCCCAAAAACACCATTCGTTCGAAACTGTATATATATATATATATATATATATATATATATATATATATATATATATATATATGTGTGTCCGTGAGCACGATAACTCTCGTAAAAATTATCCGATTTTGATGAAATTTGGTATAAACGTGTAAAGCAACATTTATGACTTTAAGTTCGAAAACCAGCCAGATCGCTTTATCCGAAGGGGTATTTTGGGGGGGTTTTGTACCCCAAAAATGGGTTTTTTGAATTTTTTACATATAATTTTGGAAATAGTCAAATTTTAGTTTTTCCCATTGGATTCAGCTTAAAAAAACACACAATTTGGTATTTTGATCATTTCTCTACGGTAATTGGTTACCGAGATATTGAAAGTGCTAAATACAGTACGTTGTCTAATGTTATTCTTATGGAGGAAAATAAAAATTTTATATCTCGCTTATTTATGAACGTATACTGACGAAACTTGGTATACGACTTCATCTGGTTGTGGACCATTGATATTTGCTCAAAAAAACAATTTTTTACCAATGGCTCCCGTAGCAGCAAACCTGCGTACTCAGCCCCATGTTATTCTTATGGAGAATAAGTAACGTGTTATCTCCCTTCATTATGAAAATAAATTAATGAAATTTGGTATGTGGCTTTACCTACATGAGTTGTATTGATATTTGTATAAAACCCCATTTTTTGTACTCCTTGCTTCAGCAAACCTGCATACTCAGCCGCCATGTTATTCTTATGGAGAATAATTAAAATGTCATAAATCGTTTATTTATGAATGTATATTGATGAAACTTGGTATGTGGCTTTATGTGGTATTAAGATACATATATATGCATTGGAAATTCGCTGAGTACGCAGGTTTGCTGCTACGGGGGTATTTTATTTTAACCTTTAGTCCATAGTAGTGGTTATAAATTAAACTTACATGAAGGCTAAGGAGCTTGCTGATAGCGTAATCTAGATTGATTGATCACTACATAGACTTGTTTTACAAATAATTAAAGTTATAAATAAATAAATTTATAAACTTTAAACTTTATGAGAACTTCATTTTGAATTCACTAAAGATATTTTGAATACAGTATTATCCCAATCTACTTAATTATATTAATGTACAAATAGATGGAGTTTGGATCCTATTAAACTTATAGGTGTTGAAATGTTTATATATTCCACACAGGTGCATGTCGAAATATATTCTCCGTGTATAGCCAGGCAAGCTCTCACAATGGTTTTCTGTATCAAGTCTGTATCAAATTTCTTCTGAACTCTTAAAATATTGTACTCTCGTCGTTCAAAACTTTCTTTGATCCTTTAAAATATCCGTCGGATATATTTGTAAAGGTTTGTTTAACATTTGCAAAGAAACCTTAGGTTGTTATTATAGTAATTATTTATTTATTTTTAAATAATATTTAACTCCAAATTAATTAGAAATAAGAATTGCTTAATTTATCACCTTGAATTTTGTACTTAAAATGCGGTGAATATGAATGTAATTTTAGATAAGTTTCTACGGTAGTATATTTGTTGGTTTAGGTTGTGTATGTGATACTTGGAAACAAAGCAGACAAGATAATTATTCTAATATTTGCCACTTAAATTCAGCACCAGTTTAAAAATGTATTTGTAATATTCTATTTAACAAATAAAAATAAATAAGGAAATCATCCGTCATTTCTAAACCAATTTTAACGATAATGTAAGTAAAAACCATACTGATAAGCAACTAGGCATTCAACTGTGAAGATTATGTCAGTCTATCTCTAAGAATAATGTGAGGAAACTTATCTGATCATGTTATACACAAACAGCTATGAAGGCAATAAAATATGTGACACGTTAAATCAAAGAAAAACGTCATCCGGTCAAACCCAAACCCAAAAAGCTAAAAAAGGCCTAAAGAAGTAAACAATTGAAGCCGTTCATTTCGCCCATTCAACAAATGTCAACTCAAAACGTATTATTCCAAGAATTAAAAAGTATTGTTAATCATATTGATGTTTTATTTCATATAAAATGTAGTACCCTTAGATTGAACTAAGCTCGGTGTAATGGGTTAAATGGAGAAGTGTATAATGGGTTCCTGTTGATTAGTGTTTATACTAAAATATGATAAACGGGTTTCAAGCATTTAAGAGTATACCATTTATACCATACCATTTCATCATACCATTTATCAGTAAATTGCAATACTATCCAATACCTAAGAGGTATTCTAGAAGAGCCTTTATACGTTTCATATTAAGAATTTATAATGCCAGCTCACAGATTATCCTGACTATATTCTTACTAGGGACAAGTAAATAATCCCCAGTACATTTTAACATAAAATAAAAACTTTCAAGCTGGAAACCAGTTTCGTTTAAATTGTTAAACGAAAAAAGAACAAAGCTTAGTCAAATACAAAAAATTATATCGCAATGCAGAAAATATTATATTGGAAACCATAACCTTTCGGAAAATGAAAGATTTCTAAAACTATAAGTTATGCCAATTCGTTGAAAAAGTTATTGCATTTCATTCATATGAGGTTAGACTTTATGAAATTTGGTATTATTTCAGACATAGGTTCATTATTGGTAGGATTTAGAATATTATATGAAGTTTATCTTATAAATCAGTATATTAAATTTGTATTATAATTTAAATTTTTGTAATTTGGGATCATGAAGCTTGCACAGCCTATTATTTAACCTTTCCATAACTGTAATATACCCAAATAGCCTGTCAAGAACAGCCGCGGTGTGGCCAACTGTCGGTTCGTCTGTCATTCCCATAGCGCAGTTTTTGAAATTTGATTTACTAACTTAAATGTTGTTATTATTTACACTAGTATTTATTATTATACTCGTTATTTAGTTTTGCATTAAATAGATTATTTTTCTGATATAGTATTAACTATAGTAAATTAATATGTATATAACAACAATATGGAATCAACACATTACGCAATATCCTGTTATATAGTTCATGGAAGGGCACTCGATTACTATTACCAATGAAATCTTTGAAACTAGCTATCGAAAAAATTAGTTTAACTATTTGGTCGTCAATCATTGCCGAGCATATTATCTAAATGAACAGACAAGATTGTTTTATCAAATAAAATTATGAATAATCATGTACTAAATCATATAGTTTGTGTTAACAATATAGGTAACTTAACTTACCTCCGTAAACTTATTATTGCACATAAAATAAGCCTTAACACTTTTACAACGGTTAAAGGCAATAACGTTTATGCAATTGCCGTAAACAGTTTTCGTTGTATATGCTCCTTAATGTTCATGTTTTGGGCTACAATGTAAAAATTGATTTATTAGTCATAAAATTACATAGGTGCAAAGTAAAATAGGATATTTTGTTAATACTTCCACACACAAAATATGTAAGAAAAAGGTGTAAGAAAAGGTACTTTTACCGAAATTTAACACATAACCAAACCTAGATTGGCTATCCTTATACGAATTTATTTTAAATCTAAATAATCTGTGAAGAGCCATATAAGAGGTTATTTGTTGTGTATAGAAAATACACTACAATTTACATAATAGTAAATTGTAATTTGTGAATTTTAATACATGGTTTTTGTTATTTTGGCATATGAAACTTCCCATGGTCAGTAAATGTTTTTTATTTTATTAGATTTACGTTTGATCAAAGCCAAAGAATGAATAATATTCGGAACCGATTTGAGGAGAATGTCGAATAGGATTTAATAGCAATCCCAGTGGTAAGTATAATGAAAGAGATTCAAGAATTCAAAACTGTACGAGTAACAGCTAATAATATTGAACAAATTATTATATATGCGAATCATAAATCACAGAAAAGCCAGTGGAAGAAATACCAGGTAGTGACAAGGGAATAAATATCCTTGGCAAATTTCAACGCGGAAACGTTTCTTAAAGTTACGTATAAAATGTGACAACACATTTTATGGCATGTGTATGGCATCTGATTAGAATATATTAATGTATGATTTGACAGAATGGAAGATTCAGATACGGTATTGTTCAGAAATTTCAGTAAAACTCAAAATATGTAAAATATCTAAACTTGAGCTCTGGAAACAATCTACAAACTTATTATTACTTAAAATTAAATCATTAGACGAATCATGAGTCAGCTTATCACCCCACTTGTCAGTTGCTCGTGCGTTGGGAAGTAATAGAGAATGCGATAAGAATGCTTTAATATTGGAGGTTGGGTTGCAGTAAATAAATTGGATGTGACAAAATTACTATTTACCTGAACATTATTAAACCTGCCTGTTAACCTTGCCTGTTAAATCTTAATAGAAGGTTTTAATCTCAAGAAAATCTTGCAACGTGAGAAGTAGATAAATCTAATTTTGCATAATCTGGTTTTAAAATGCAACGAATCGTTTTGGATAATCACGTAATTCTGAAGACAATCACGTAATATATAAAATGGTTTATTATTATTCCTACTTCACATAAATTCATAAAATATTTGTAATATCTCTTCAAGTCCCATCCTCTTAGCCGTTACAAGGATAATATAATGCATTAGACGATTTTAAATGATCTCATGTTTAGCAGATGTCATTTAACAAAGGAAGATTACGAGGATTAGTAGGAGTAAAACTGCAATTGTTTTCTGTGTAAAAAATTTAGAATCTTAATAGTAATATTCCTGTGGTAACCATGATCGTAAGATTTAAATTAATGTTTATATCCCTGAAGAGGAGGTGTCTACCAAAGGAGGTGTCTATCAATGCTTAAAAGTTGTGCGTCACTTATAATAATTTTTTGTCAGTACTTTCTGATATAAATAATTTGTATTCAAATTTTTAACTAATAGAGTATTCGACGTGATCTTATATTATTCTTACACCGTATGTGTAAGAATATTATTATAATGACGTATTATTATAAAGAAATATTGTTAAATGAAAATCACTTTTAGTTTGACATACTGCAAGTAATACAATTTGTATTTGAATAAATTAAATGGATAATTTATTAAATTATAATTAATAAGATGGTTCATTAAAATATAATTTGGAAACAATATTTTCTAAGATAAAATATTCAGGAGGTTAAGAGCAATGTGTTGTGAAATGTGAACATATAATAAATATATAGAATTTATATTAGATGATAGTTTATTTTGTGATTCTAATCATGAAGGTGTTGTAATGAAATAGTGTATTTAGACCTCTTATCAACTCACCCAAACTAATAAAAACGTCAAATTAATCAAACAGGGACGACGACGCGGTGACGGTTGAGTTCCGTGATCATTGGTATTCATATAGATCCTCTGTTCTAATCCTCTGCCAAATTGCAATCAGAAATACAATTCATGGCCTGAATAATATCTTCTGGAGAAATATGTGGGATAGTTTGGTTTAGGGTTATCACCACCCAAAAGACCTTAAAGTAATTAAAGGTACCTCATGTGTACAAGTGATAGTAAAAGAAAATACTGACTGTTAACTCTGATATTGGTTTAACCGCCGTTTACAACTGACATGTTACTAACGCTTGACGTTTCAGTGAAGTATTTGGCATGTATATGATTTATATTGGTGAAGTTTTTGCTAGTTTTTAGAAAAAAATTATTTGGTAACTAATAGATGGTTGTAAATTATTTTAAACAATGGTAATTAAAGTGTTTTTTGATTGTATTGATTTGATACTTTGACACGTATTTTTTTTGTATTAATAAATATAATTACTTGCTTATCTTTATTTATTTACTTTGTGAGATTTCCTTGGTAATTAACAACTAACTATCAACGACGATTAATCATAACCAGTTTCAACAACGGATATATTCAACACAGTTTTATTAGTGAATTTCCTTTGGAAAGTGAACTATTAGCATGTCCCGCACGGTGAAACTTAAGCCCGGGACCACCATAGAAGTTCCTAACGTGGCCCCCTGAACATTTTTTGGGGGGTCGTTCAAAATTGTATATATATATATATATATATATATATATATATATCCCCACCAAATTTCAAGTATATCGGACAAAAAATGCGACCGCTAGAGTGCAAACACACACATATATATATGGATGTCCCTTTCTCTAATCAGTTGGACAAGTTCGTTGGGAAAAACAGTCGGAAAACTATAAACCCCTTTTTTGGGGATTAATTTTTAAAATTTCGAGTTTTTGGGCCCAAAAAGGATTAGAAAAGCCCCGGATGTAAATTTAATGCATGTAAAAACATGGAAATTAGTGAGGCGAAACTTTTAAGCCCTTTTTCGTCATTCTAGCATAAATATTTACTGAGTTATTAAAGAAAATGTGTTTCGACTAAACACAGTACGTTGTCTTATGGGGGTTTTACACTAGAAAAGCCTTTTATTCCTTTGTTAGAGTACTTTTATCATTCCCAGCAACTTACGCCTACTTTAAAGCCTGTTTGGGCCTTCTCCTAACATTATAATGCGCAAAATTGTATTCCCAGCTTTGCAGGTAAATGAAACCAGGAGCATCAGAACAGCCAAAAAATCAATGTTTTCAGATTTCAATAAAAATTGGAAGAAATGTATTTTTTTACACTGATTTTGAGTTTTAAAAGTTTTTATGTGGAAATTCACTTCCCTCACGTCAGCGTGCTGCGTGCGAACTCGGTATTTCTTTAAGGAAGAGATTCAAGAATTCAAAACTGTACGAGTAACAGCTAATAATATTGAAAAAAATATTATATATGCGAATCATAAATCACAGAAAAACCAGTGATGCAGCTTATTATTTATGAGTATTAGTTTTATATATAAACATAAAGTTTTATATATAAACATACATATACATGAACATTAAACATAAAAGGGACGATGTGAGTTTACGGATTGAAAATATAATACCTCAAAATAGTTTTCTAATCAATATAACAGCTATAAGCGGCTTTTAGTTCGTCGTTGTTTTATTGCTAAACAGAACACATAAACATGAGTTCTCCCTTTGTCCTTCTAATATAATTAATTAAATTCAACAGTATAACCAAACAGTTCTGATTTGTATTTCAATATTTTACAACGTGGCATTTTTTATAACTGATTCTGTATTAATCAAGGAGTTCTGTGTAAAAAAATGTATTTGTATACAAACCAATTTATAATGATAAAATACTAATTTTCTCTTCGGAAACTGTTCGTAATCACTAAATTTCACAATTGTATAAATTATTTTAAATACAGGTACATATAAATACCGTCTTGGAAAAAACCTAATTATAAAATATTTTAGATATAAATCAAAACTGTATAGCCATCTTGTTGAATTCATCTATGTAACTAGAGGGATGTAAATGGGGCAATCACATTCGTCAACCTTAAAACTTTTGAAATCTCAACCAAAATCACCAATTAAGCTATTCAAAAGCATACAAAAATCCATATGAAGTCATATTTATTTTTAACGAACGAGAATATTCGTACTGACTTTATGGATTACTTGTTTAAGTCCATATTATTGGCCTCGTGCTTGTTACAGTTACACCGGCAGGGCAGATATGATTACGTAGCAAATGCTACGGTACAATGCCGCACCGCTGCCGCAGCGATACAAGCCTTATCGCGCCCTCTTTGTACCACCCGCACCATCAAGTAGATCATAACTGGTGGTTAAAACCAACATATTCAATTGGTTGTGTTTTATTTTTTCCGTTTACTGTTTTTTAAAACAAAACTAAAAGATTATCTTAATATTTAATAGATAAACAGTTTTTTATAAGAGTGGTCTGAACAGAATTTTATACTTAATGTGCCGATTAAAAGAGCCCTAGGATACACTTTTGAAAATGTAACATTATTTTGTTCCAATCCATAGATTTAATTGAAAACCTTTTGAACCAAAATCAATAATATAATCGTATATTTTACTTCAGTTAACAAAACCCACATCACAATCGAAAGCGTGACAAGACTATACATATTTTATAGTTTTTAAAGATCATGAAAGTGATTTATTTCATCTTTCTATAAGTAATATTTTTGCTAATTATTCCTTCATTCAGTTTAGGAACTGCAAAAAAATTTTAAAATTAAGTATTTATATAAATATGTAGAAAGAGGAAGTCAAAATGTGCTTTTTACAAAAACTGTTTAGTATTGAGTGAAACACCCAACTAATTGGGTAAAATCTTTATTTCATATTTATTTAGTCTGAGAGTTCAATAGGGACAATATTAAGGTTTAAGGTCCACCTTACACCAGGTTTATTTAAGTTAAATATATTAGAAGAACTGTTGTGCCACATCTAATGTAATTATACTTTGTATAGTTACAAAAATACATTTGTGTTCAAAAGTTATGTGATATAAAATATACAAATTTGTGTTCCAGCTAAGCAAATGAGACAAGTACAATACTTGGCTTACATCATGTGTAATACATATTTTTTTAAGTTGCCTACTTCCACAGTAGAAACGCAAAACTACATCCTCAAACGTACATTTTCTGCCAGACGTATGATAATAATTCCCAGTAGTTATATAAACAGTGTTTAATGGCTGTGCCTGCTGACGTTTTCTGGTATGCAGTTTGCCCCTATTACGGATCTACAAGTCCTTGTTGTGGTCTCTGATCCCATGTTAAGATTGAATTACGTTCGTTATCAATAATGACCGGCTGAATCTTTATACTGTATATCCTCTAGAAAGTAGGTCAAATATTTGTGTATATGGTGTTAACTTTGTTAAGGCAATTTAATGGTTGGTTGTATGGAGTTCAAATTTAGGTCCACCAAAATAAAGTTTAAATTTTTTTAAGGGACTTAAAATTACCAGAATCACCATTTATGAAATGTATTATGTTCTTACTTAAATGAAATAACAACGCATATCAACTCAGAACCTCAAACATAAAGCGTAATATAAATTACGACAACACCAGCCAACTTAATATTAATACAATGACTGGAATCTTTTAAATGTGTACATTTTATAACCAATTATTTTACTAGCCAGTTATTACATTACTGATTAAACGTTTTTTAAATTCCAAAGAATAATTTTTTTACCATCCAAACTTTTTTGTTTATTGAATTTTAAAATGTGTAATAAGAGTAAAATATATGTATATAAACAAACTATGTCCCCTATATGTAGCTCAAGCCAATAGGATATTTTATGTTAATTTGATGACTATGTCTATAAACAAAGATCGAAGGCCAAGGACTGTGTGAAGAATGGGATTGGCAAGTTATTATTCAGTAAGCTCTCGCCACAAAATTACAATCTGTGGATTTGAACGTGATTTGAATGAATAATAATAAATTATATAATCAGCGAATTAATATTTTTCAGATGAACATGAAAAATATGATTTTTCTGGTACGTCTATTTAATTTATTAACGTAATTTAGTTTTGTAATCCATTTACTTCGTAATCTTCTTTAGCTGAGTCTGCTAGTTATACAGGATAACGTTATTTTACCTCTTGTGAATTGAACATTAGTTAATAGAAATACATCCGTCAAGTCAGTGCATTAACGTTAATGTACAGAGAAGTTAATGCATTAATTTTTCCAACTAAAATGGCTAATAATAGTTTGTGATTATAATGGAATAGGTGTGTTCGTCGGTTTTAACTATAATGGGGATCGCCGAGCTCTCTAATAATCTTTTGAGGTCTTATTCCTTAGCCTAGTAAACTAAGCCTAGTAAAAATAGCATATTAAAATGCTGTCCAAAATTCCTTGCTTATTCTAAAAGTCGTTAAAGTTTTAGTAATATCTTACCACAGTTTTTTAATCATGTATACATGTATACATGTATATTCGTCAACGAAGTAATAAGAAATAATATTTAAGATACTATACAATACTGTAGATCAGTTGTTTAGCTACGAATATTCACATTTAAAAATTACCTAAAACATATGTAATACTTCACATTCTTACATCACTAAAGGCGTGTTGTTAAACAATTTAATTGTGATTATTAATGAACAAACAAAAAAAAACAGCAATGCTTAATTTGATGTGTCATGTCAAACTATGTTATGCTATATTATTTTCATAGAAATAGATCTTACGAAGCCAAACTTATTATAAAGTCATTGGTTTTAACGTAGCCGACACGTTGGTTGAGCAGAAAATTTCCCAAGTCGCCCATCAAAGACAATTGCCCATTGTACTGGTGACAGGTTACTTATCTTAAAATAGGGAATCTCTACACAACACTGTGTATTAAAGCTTTAAAATTTGTTTTACATCATGGCTCAGGGTAAATTAATAAGTTTTAAGGAGATGAAAATGACACGTTTAAGGCAAAGTGTTTCCCATTTTTGGGTACTTCGTTATAAACTTCGGTTCGGTAGAAATACCTTGTAAAATTGTATTTCCTTCAAAAATAATTGTGTGACAAATTAAATAAATATATGCATATTTCCTTGTACCAAAAACATGACCAATAGAAGAGAATTCAGAATAAATAAGTTTAAAACAGTAAATGAACAAAGTGTATCCTGTTCATTGACTCCTAAATATACATTGCAATTTTCATAATAAACTGCATGTTTCCTCAGAATGTTTCATGACGAGGTTATAATTTATTACGAGACCGCATCACGATACGATCCCCATTATTTTGAGTCTGAGTTATTGTTTTCCCAAAATACCAACAAAATAATTAATTAAATATTTTCCTCCATTAATATGACATTAGCTAGTACATTCTACTTATATTGCAAATCATCTCTTGTATCTGAGTAAATCAAACTAATTTAACCATCTTTAAAACTGTTTGTGTTTATACCCCTAGGTTATGCAAATTTAGACCCCATGAATTGTGCAGCCTTTCGCTTCCAAAACAACATGGTTTCCGTCGGCAGAAGTTGTTTGGACTATGAACTTGATCAAAGAGTTAATAGTATGGAAATATTTTGCAATTCCAGAAAGAGCATCCCTACTGTTCACAAAAATTCAAGATCGAACGCAGCAAATTATATTATCTCTGATGAACCTTTTGGAGACTATCCTATTTTTTTACGAATACGAAATGCGTTATAAAATACTTCAACTAATAAATTAACTACTAGCCTTTCCCGCATAAACTAAAACACAAGACTTACTAACACGCGATATTTACAAACCACCCACATTTGCTAATCATAGACATAATTCTATGGTTCAAATTTTTCGCAGCTGATGCTTTATACCATATGACTTTAAAGTTCTTTGAAAAAATAAAATGTTTGCGTTGGCTGCCATGCTTTTTGAAATGTGTAAAAAAATTAAAAACTACATTGAAATTCAGGCTTTGACATCCCTTGCTAGTTAAAATTGTCTTTCTTATAACAATATGAATCAATAAAATCCGTCAGGTGGTTGTTTCAGAATATTTCCATAAATACACCCGTTTATTTTAATATATAGGATTATTTATAACACATTGGTGTTTAACTTCTTGCATTTGAAGAGGGTTTTTAGAACGTGTAAACTGTTTACGATTAAATTATAAAAGAAATCAGTTCAACATGTAATTGTATCAAAGAGCTGGAGGTAAGGTAAATAGACGTTAGCGAGCATGTAGCACCGCCTATGTACACGGGAGCGCCACTGTATCGTTGCTATTGCTTCATTAAGTGGCCGTATGTGCTGCGTTGTCAAATATCTGCCGCTATCGAGGATCTGAACCGTGGCAGGTGCATACTGGCGTACAAGCATGTTGAATGTGAATGTGTCAGGAAGTTTTAATATCTCTTTTATAATTGTATTTATTATTTCTAATGCATCCATTGACCTTTATATTTTAAACCAAGAGATAAAATTAATTTAAATTTATCATTCAAACAGTAGTTGACTGAAATGTTTTTTTTATAAATCATGAAAACCAGCTTTGGTAACTTATTTTGTCATGCTCGGCACTTGAACCTGTTATTTTCATGTCGTCTTTATGTCTAACAGTCATGAGTTATGGTGTATTGTATAAAATTAGGAATCATGTTAATCCCGAATATAAATACCTCACACATTAGCTGTAGGATTTCATAACAGCCTCAGCAACCTCCTCAGAAAATATTATGAATATGTCTATATTGTATTATGAGCATAGTAAGTGGGGACCGTTTATCAAAGGAATACACAGGCTCTTTTCATTTCTAGTTATCAACAGTAAAAGGGAAGGTTGGCTTCAGTAGATTTTTTGTTTCGTGTCAACCAGTATTTAGTTACAAAAGTAATGATGTAGTTAGATAATAAAATAGTCTCTCTCCAGAAATAAGATGGAATATTATAACTAGGCACTATTTTAAGGATTATTAAGTGTGTTCATGGAATATGTATCTATAGTCAAGATTAAAACCAAACTTTGATTATGTAATTCAATCACTTTTCACACAATATTAGTATTCATTCTCAAACCTATTTCAACTGCAATGTGTTCATGGAATATGTATCTATAGTCAAGATTAAAACCAAACTTTGATTATGTAATTCAATCACTTTTCACACAATATTAGTATTCATTCTCAAACCTATTTCAACTGCAATGTGTGTCATGGAATATGTATCTATAGTCAAGATTAAAACCAAACTTTGATTATGTAATTCAATCACTTTTCACACAGTATTAGTATTCATTCTCAAACCTATTTCAACTGCAATCTGTACCTCAAATAATTCACACTTCTAAAACTAAATTTGAAACTTTATTCTATAAATGCAGAGCAACTAAGGAAAGGCAATATCCATCCGTATCACATTTTGAGTAATAACAAAAAAGGGATTTTAAGGGAGCTTAACAGGTGTTACACAGTATAATAATGTAACTACAATATAACAAGTTATATTTGCCGTCTATAAAATAAATTTTAACGCCATACCGTGTTTATCTCATGAAATTAAATTGTGTATCATAATACATCACCCGGTTAATATATGCTGTCTGAGTGGGAAGGGCGAAAAGTTGTTTTCAGCATCGCCATAAATTGTGAAATTACCCCATTTGCATACATATGGCGGGTGCTATATGAATTGTTTTTTGAGTGACAAAACCATTTAGGCGGCCGAGCTAGCGATGATGTATACTCGTGGTCCGAGTGGGCTCACGCAGGGCGGGAGGGGGCAGGTGTCCCACGAATTCTTACCTCTCCTTATAAATAACGGCGATATCTGGCGAGGAGATCGGTGGGAGTAGAGATGTCATGGAGGCGCAGGTATTATTTATCCGCGGCCTGCCTTCTTGATTTAGACGTCGGCCGGCGGGGGAGGGCTAGTCCGCCGACACCGCTATTCACTGCATATTATATATCGCGGGGCTTATTGAAAATTACGATGTTAAAATAAGTTATCGCCTTTTGAGCACGGTTCTTCCGCTTATCGCATCCCTGGCATCGTCTCGCGGTCACCATTGTTAGCGGAGGTCGAGTCGACCTGGGAGGCGTTATCACGAGATTGCGAGAGGAACAAACGGCCGCCTAGTTGTGGCTAGTAGCAATCTTCACTTTTTTACAACTCACAGTTCATAAGATTTAAAACTTATTTTGTAAATATCTCGAATTTAATGTTATTTTCAGTAAGGTGGATATGACATTTTAAATGGATAGTTGGTCCTTTTCCTCCCTTAAGTTTTAGTATTACTGCAATCATTTATTTTTATGTGTTATAATGTTCGTAATATTATAGTAATTTATAGTGTTATTTGTCTGTCTGACAATATTTCCGTAAGTTATTCAGGTCACACGTCAGATCAGATACTTATTCAATTTTTTATGAAAATCCAAATTTAAAATGTTATATTTTTTATTTTGGAGGATTATATTTATACTGTATATGTATAAATATACATATGCATACTTATATATAAAAATGTATATGCCACCCAACTATATAATTGAACTAACAATTTTTTTAGCTAAAACCCCTCTGATTAAACATTGATTATAGTTTTTAAGGTTATAATTTTGATTTTGTTTCTGATGTGTTTCTGAGTGTTTGAAATAACACAATTAATCTTCATTTAATGGTGAATTTAGTACGATGTGAAAATAATACATAATAACAAAGGATAAATATTACTAATATTCCTCTTTTACATACACATTATTAGAAAAAAAGGAGATCTCATTAAGAATCAACAGGGGATTTGTATGTGCACCTCATTTAAAGGAACATAATTTATTAACCACACATAGAATACTAAATGTGAAGTCAGTTCCCTAAGGACTGAATGAACTTGGATAAAAAAATATGGAAAAGTAGTCAACCACTTGAGTTTTTATATCGGTTGACAGGGGAACTGGCAGGATAATGAAAAACTCCGCCACTCTTTTATCAAAAGTTACAAAATACGGTTGAGCAAAATATATTTGCTAAACCATACAAATAATGGGACTAAGTGATTAATTAATAGGATTGGTCTACAGTATAAGGATGGACTTTACAATTAAATAAAAACAAAAGTTAACAAACTTGTTATATGGTAAAGAAAAAGTGGTGAATAGTTGGGCTTCGTTGAATAAAACATGACATTTTTCCGACAATGTATTTTATATTATATAGAAATGGAACTAGATAAAACTCCATGGGGAGTTTCATGGGGTTTAAAGAGATTATAAAGTCTAAATTACTAAAAAGTATGTTGATATAGTTACCTATATTTAATGAAATTGTAAGTAAATCAATCGAGCAGAAAGGTCAGATTGACCTACTTTAGGTTTCTGTATATATTTATAGAAATAAAGTACTAATTATAGGGTTATAAATAAGTAACTAGCAACAAATAATTCCAGAGGCATAATATTGCAAAAAGCTGAGAGCATTGGCAGTCTCTCGACGCTATAGAGAGGGGACACGAATGTTGTCGAGGATGACCGGAGATGCCCGATAAGATAGCCCGCCCTTTTCTTGCCACACTTAATTATATGTCTCTAAGACAATCAGTAAATTATTGCCAATTATTGAGAGCTACAAAATGCGGAGATAATTAAATTTTAATGAACTGTTAGAATTACTCAAGGCAATGAGGTGATGTTATCATCAATAAAACAGGCTACACTCGCAAATAGACCTTAACCTAGATCAGTTACTGTGTTGGACTTCTTAAGCTCTAGTTTTATTACTTTCTATCCTATTAATTAAATAACGTAATACTTTATAATTGTGAAAATGTGAAGCTATTTGTTTATATCTTGAGAGGAATATAAATTGAAAATCAACCGACATTGTGGACATTTTCACGGCATATTGAAACGAGTTCCACGCAGCACGCTGACGTGAGGGAAGTGAATTTCCACAATCAAAACTTTTAAAACTCAAAACCAGTGTAAAACATAAATATATTCCAATTTTATTGAAATCTGAAAACATTGATTTTTTGGCTGTTATGATGCTCCTGGTTTCATTTACCTGCAATCCTAGGAATACAATTTTGCGCATTATAAGGTTAAGAGAAGGTCCAGTCAGGCTTGAAAGTTGCTGGTTGCTGGGGATGATACAGATACAACAACAAATTAATAACATGCTTTTCTAATGTAAAAACCCCATAAGACAACGTACTGTGTTTAGCCGATATACGTTTTCTTTAATAACGCGGTAAATATTTATGCTAGAATGACGAGAGAGGGCTTAAAACTTTCGCTTTACTAATTTCCAACTTAATATAAGCATTAATTTTACGTCCGGGGCTTTTCTGACCCTTTTTTGGCCCAAAAACTCGAAATCTGAAATAATAATCCCCAAAAAAGGGGGTTAGAGTTTTCCGATTGTTTTGCCCAACGAACTTGTCCAACTGATTATAGAAAGGAACATCTATACCAAATTTGAAGTATCGGACAAAAATGCGACCGCTAGAGTGCATACACACACACACACAAATACACACACACACACACACACACACACACACACACATATATATATATATATATATATATATATATATATAATTTTGAACGACCCCCGAAAACGTGTTCAGGGGGTCACGTTAGGAACTTCTATGGTGGTCCCGGGCTTAAGTTTCACCATGCGGGTCATGCTAATAGTTCACTTTTCCATAGGAAATTCACTAATAAAGTCGAAAGATTAATCGAGTAATCAAGTTCGAAGTGGGTACGAAGAAGATTTCAATTCTTTAATGTGACATCAAAGCTCTTTGATATGTAAATATTTTTTTTTTCTTGTAGCGCGCATCCACAGTCATTACTTTGTGCATGAACTGTGATACTATTGAGCTTAGATGCCAAGCAGACCATTAGAACTGTACTAATTGTGTGTGTATAACATAGCCTAGAATGTGCAGCCTACAATAACTGATCTGGCACTTTTCAGTCAGATGTAGTATAATCTTTCTACAGGTAATCCTTAGGTGGTTATGTTAAATTCGAAATATGGGAAGTGTTACAATCATAAACCAATTTAATTTCATATAAATATCCCAATTAACTTCGTAAGATTAACTAACCGTCACGAATGCCATAACACACAATTAGTTGATGCCTTGTTAAAAAGGGATGACTGAATTCACTAGTTTGGAGGCTTTAAAAACTTTAAAAAATATAGATATTTAAGAAATAAATTGTGGCTTGATATAAAAAATAATGTAAATATTATATTTAATAATATATTATTTGTAATGGACATGACCGTTTTATAAGTGTTTCAGTTTTATTGTAATCCAATAATACATTTTCCCTATGTTACTTGTTGCGCATGATATTTTATTTCATTATGTTTACCTGGATTTTTTAAAATTCGTGTTTACACTGCTTAGAAAAGCATGATCAAACTTCAGTCTACCCCTGGTATTCTATTACACACTTCTATGCCAACAAAAACATGACTAAATTAAAGATATAATCTAATTTCAACAACTCCCTTCTCCTACAAAGGGCTTCAATCTAAAGCATAGTCCGCCAGCTATGAAGCTGTGAAAATAATGATAAGATCCCTCACGACATGGGGCGCTAATCCATATTCAACGACGAAATGGGAGTGTCAAAACCATACGAGAACAACCAGCCGCGAAATATGGCACCATCCGGGCTGGCATGGGCCACAACTCTCGCGTAAACGACGCGCCTAATGAGCTCCAGGGTAAACAAAATACTTTATTATGAACCGGAACAATAACCGGGCAGTTTCTTGGACTGGTGCTGGGACGGTTAATGTTCCATGCGGGAGACAACTGCGAAGAATCTAGACGTTGCAAACTCCCAAATTCTGGTATACCATTTCTTATGTTTATCAAAAATAAAAATAACTAATACAGAAATGTATCTAAAGTGATCACACTCTCTAATTTCTATTGATTATATGGGGTGTTACTAAAGGGGTTTCACAGAAACATAGTTTATTTTTATTTTATAAGGCTTTAACTAGCATAGAAAGTTAACGCATTCATGAAGTGGCATCATGAAGTGGCATTTGGCCGAAATAACTTAAAGAATCAATAAATTAAAACTGCCTCAACGATATTTCTAATAGTTTGCAGCGTTTTTTAGTTACATAATAAATCGGAAAAATGTATATCATCGCATTTTACTCCAATAATGCATGAAGTAAAACTGTTTAAATCATTTAAGTAGTTTACATTTAAATACTTGCTGAATGAATATGCTTATTACAATATGGTATTCAAGATAAAGAAGGACATGCAGATATTTCAGAATGATTTTAGGGATAAAAAAACGCTGTGACTTAGGGAGCTGTATAGTTTTAGCAATGCCATAAGCACTAAGCTAATGCCTTATTTTAACTAGGAACATAGAAAACCTGTGGCGTTTTAATAAATAGTCATTTGTTTAAACGATTATTACAATATTTTATAACTAAACTTATAATAACAAATCCAACCCAACGCCCAAAGCTCGTGCCTTTAGATTATTTAAAGTCAGTAGTAGACTGAATATGATCAATGATTAGTGTTTTTTGGAACCTGAACAAGATGAGCTGTGTGTTTATATGCAATTGTGGGCTTGCGCAAATACAGCGGCTTTGCCATTAGTCTGAACTACGCTTGGTTAGCACCCGTACACAGACTAATTCAATAACACAACCACGTGATGAGTTTATTGAAGCCTCGAGGCAAGATACTCGCTATAGTCGCATGAGAGGATCATTTGTAGAGTTATTAAGAACAATTTTTCACAAACCTCGTCCTACACAGTGATATGAGCGTTAGTTTACAAGTTACCTGTCAAACTTTAATTAGAAAATTGTTCACGCAGCCATCATTATTCATGACGTCAGCTTTAATCACTTATACCTGTATTCATTTTGCCCTTATTTTACTTCCCTTAGGTCAAAATAAGTTCTGTAATTTTCAATCCCAATATCTCATTAGTTGTAAACTACAAGAGGTTCTTTTACAAACTCGCCTTGATTTCAAAAAATATATAGTGGGTTTCCGTCTGAAAAGTGCCCTCCACCCACGAATGAAAAGGTAATACCAATTAAACATTTGTTTAGTAAGTAATAATTTAAATATAAAAATTTGTTAACAGATTTTAACAAGCTATGTATTTAACTTAATATGTTATCCACGTACTTAATTCATTTATGATTTATTACTTACTTAATACATTTATTAATTAATGTTATCCACGTATTTAATTATGTTTTAATAAGTCCGTTTTTCATCTCGGTCGTTGTACAAAAGTTCTCTATTGTCCCTTGTCCTTTAATTCGTATCAAAGAGTGAATTTAAAAATGTGGTGTTAAAGAAAATCTTGAAAGTGGTGTTTTTCCAACACCTTAGAAAGAATTTAATGTAAATGTATATTTTTAGTGCTTAACTACTTTTAGTTTATCTATACTATATGGCCATTATAAGGCTTAAATAGTGGTGGCAAAACTAACGACATTGTATAAAGTAGGCGTGGTTGAAAATTTAATTATAAGTAAGGTTCGTCACTGGATCACAACTGGATGAAGCTACATAACAGTTTGTTTTGATTTCATATTTATAAGTAATAGAGATAGAACATCTTACTTATTCTTATTAACAAACACTTTTGCTGATCTCGCAGGAGTTTTGTTACAGGGTCTTAGAAAATGGTCCCTCTTACAAATATCAAAAGACCAGTGTACTAGATGGATCCAAGATGGATGAAGTTTAATCAGTATATGTTTATAAATAAATGAGGATAAGACTTACTTGTTCCCCATAAGAAAACAATTGGTCAACGAACTGAGTTTATCAGTTTCAATAGTTCGGTAACCAACTGACGAACAGTGCGTTGCACGAGTGATGAACCAGGCCGCTCATACGACTACTGTACTGCGCAGCAATGATTCAAGATAGTAAATTGTTAAGCTGTTTCCAATGGTTTAATCTGAATGTTGTATTGTTATAAGTTCACAAAAGTTTAAAACAAAATTATTTTGAGGTTAACAACCCCAAAATCTCTTCGAATGGGGAGATGTGTTTGATTTTCGAAGTTAAAGTCCAAAATGCTACTTAACATTTACATATACATGACAAACATTTAACCAGCATTTCCGCAATTTTATTTTTTATATGTGTATTTTTATTTGTGTACGAAAAAATTAAAGATATTTATATTCATTTTTCAAAGAAAACATATACGCATTGAAAAGCAGCAACAGAACATCCATGAAAATTACTTTTACTGAATAGATTTGCCATGTACATATCATGAATGTAAGAGTCTGAAAGATGACATAACAGTAATAGAGCATTTAAGAACATTTGTTGACTATGATAATGGTCTCATGAATCACCCTTCACATCGTATTGTGCAAACTCCAATGTCATTCTAGTAGTCCTTGCTTATATAATATATGTAATATCTGTTCTTGCTGATGTGCTGTATTTTTTTTAAAGTGTCAACAGTTGTTAAATGTATAATTTGGTTTATTTATATTTGTCGATAAGATTTATATTGAAGCTTTGAAGGCCTGTGGGTCAGAGCCCTAAAGACGAATGTAAGTTATAAGGAAATTCGTACAATCTAAAAATACGTCCTCTTTTAATTGACACGACAAGCATAAAAATCTGTTTCGTAGATTTCGCTCTTCTAAAATCATGTTTACGTTGTAAAATACAGGATTAAACTTCTAAATAGTTTCTTTCTATGTTTGTTCATAACTTGATACTACTGTATGTTAATTTATAAATCTATATAGATTTAAAAATCATCTATTAAGGTAATAATTATATTTATAATCTTTTAAAACTGAAAAAGTTTCTAATAAAACAACATTTCATTAGCTGATTACGAAAACGTATCATAATAAAGACATACTGAGTGAACAAAATACTTATTATTGTTACTTTTTGTTAATAACTACATAAATTGAATTTTTAAATAAAAAAAACTCAATTGTATGACAAATAAAACTAAAATGTATGCATAATAAAAGTTAACAGGATTAAATTCAAATTTGGAAAAAGTGTTGTTATATGGTCTTTACAATGATTAAATCTAGTTGATCCCTACAAGAGAATTATCCGGTTTGATTTTAAATCATTGTAATAGAGTTGGTGAACATATTATCACGACATAACAGTCCCCATTGTGTTCTTGTGCAGACAATAGATTATCTCACCCGTTCACTGCATGTTATCTGTACTCTAACTGTTATTTTAAATGTTGCATATATAATAATACAATAAACACTCTCTCAGTTCAAGGTGTAATAGTTATTTTACTACGAGGGAATATAAGAAGGCAATATTTTATAGTCTGCTGTATTTAATTCTATATAGAAGTAGTCCCACTTAACAATCCTAATTCCTTTAACTTGTTTATATTAAAATCTGCTCTAAGATTAATTCTGTATACATTGTTTGATGCGTTGTTTATTCTATCGACTACCATAGTTTAAATTGAGTTCGGTGTTGTTCCAAAGATACACACCGAGTTATCCCATGAGGATTTTCTGTTCGGAGTTCTGTTTGCCCAGAAGTCGGATATTCGAGACGCTAATGGGGTCCAATTGACTGAAGCGACACAAGTGGCTATCCTAATCAAACACCTCCGGAACATCACCTGCACCTCCTCAAGTCCCTCGACATCTGCTCTGTCGTCTTGAGAACATTCCTTGGTATCAAGTATAACCAAGTTTTAAGTGACTTCTACTAGATGACTGATGTTAAATTTATTTAACTTAAAACTCATTTTCTCAATGGGCTTATAGTAATTGAAATATAGTTTCACATACCTTCAGTCAACAGTCCGATTAGTCCAGTAGATTATTCCTACATATTTTGCAGAACTCATGTTCCATCATCAGGGGCTTTTACAAATATAATTCTTCTATTGTGGGGAGATATTTATTCATAATTTACCTTTTGTAGGTAAAAATATTTGTCAAAAATTTAAAATATTGTAAATTAAATATTAAAAGTACAAAACATACACAGATGCACATTTAAACATGAAATAATTGTTCTGCTGGCCGGCAAAACAGACACCAATCCAACAAAGAATAAATTTTAGTACTGTAATTGTTTTAAGACGCTATGTCATTACATTAATTAGACTACATTTAGTTATATAAGTTTTAATTCTGTGGACGGTTGGTGAGGTAGAAATAGACCGCTTTCAATGTTGAATTTTGTGTATAATATATACCTATTAAATGTTTTGTATAGGGAAAGAATATACTTTATTATATTCGTGAACCCAATTTAACAACTATAAAATCTACTGATTAGATGTTTATTAAATAATTTATAACACGCACTTTAAGCTGGTATCTCTTTTATCCATGTTTTATTTTTTTGGTATTAAGTATATTTTCGAATAAAATAAATATATTTTCCTATCATATTACGCAACTATTAATTTTTACAATTTAGGTTTCTACAATGACATACTCATAAAGAGCCTGCAAATATACACATAGATAACTATCTAGTATTGGGATTAAAAAGCCAATGTACAGGTGATGTACGAAAAACTGCCCACATCCGGTTACATCTTTTCTAGATAGTCTCGCTGGATTTAAGCGATTTCACGGCCAATCGCGGCGATGCAAGGTGAATCGGTTAAAGCGAGGCGTGCGGTAGAACTAAGCAGGTCAAATGAGCATCGAGGAGTCCGTGAATAGCTGGAGGAGGGAGAGACGCGGGCGATAGGTTCGAACACGACGGGAGGTGGTCAGCAGGATCAAGATAAGAGTGGAGTTGAAATAATTAGCGATCGGCGAACGGTCACGACCCTGTAATGATAGAGTGGGGCGAGTGGTAGCAGATTACAGAGAGCTGAGGCTGGATAACTCAATCGGCACACCTGTCAGTCGTCCATCGATTGACCGGTTGCAGGTCGCTGCAAATGTGTCTGTGACTAACTAGGCTGCACACCTAAATACTTTGCAGTAGCAGAAGATTACAGAGAGGCTGAGGGATAACTCAATCGGCACACATGTCAGTCGTCTATCGATTGACCGGTTGCAGGTCGCTGCAAATGTGTCTTTGTGACTAACTTCACACCTAAATACCTTGCAGTAGTAGCAGATTACAGAGAGGCTGAGGGATAACTCAATCGGCACACCTGTCAGTCGTCCATCGATTGACCGGTTGCAGGTCGCTGCAAATGTGTCTGTGACTAACTAGGCTGCACACCTAAATACTTTGCAGTAGCAGCAGATTACAGAGAGGCTAAGGGATAACTCAATCGGCACACCTGTCAGTCGTCTATCGATTGACCGGTCACAGGCCACCGCATATGTGTCTTTGTGACTAACTTCACACCTAAATACCTTGCAGTAGCAGCAGATTACAGAGAGGCTGAGGGATAACTCAATCGGCACACCTGTCGGTCGTCTATCGATTGACCGGTAACAGGCCACCGCATATGTGTCTTTGTGACTAACTAGGCTGCACACCTAAATACCTTGCAGTAGCAGCAGATTACAGAGAGGCTGAGGGATAACTCAATCGGCACACCTGTCAGTCGTCTATCGATTGACCGGTCACAGGCCACCGCATATGTGTCTTTGTGACTAACTAGGCTGCACACCTAAATACCTTGCAGTAGCAGCAGATTACAGAGAGGCTGAGGGATAACTCAATCTGCACACCTGTCAGTCGTCTATCGATTGACCGGTCACAGGCCACCGCATATGTGTCTTTGTGACTAACTTCACACCTAAATACTTTGCAGTAGCAGCAGATTACAGAGAGGCTGAGGGATAACTCAATCGGCACACCTGTCAGTCGTCCATCGATTGACCGGTCGCAGGCGACTGCATATGTGTCTTTGTGACTAACTAGGCTGCACACCTAAATACCTTGTAGTAGCAGCAGATTACAGAGAGCTGAGGCTGGATAACTCAATCGCCACACCTGTCAGTCGTCCATCGATTGACCGGTTTCAGGTCGCTGCAAATGTGTCTTTGTGACTAACTAGGCTGCACACCTAAATACTTTGCAGTAGCAGCAGATTACAGAGAGCTGAGGCGGGAAAACTCAATCGCCACACCTGTCAGTCGTCCATCGATTGACCGGTTGCAGGTCGCTGCAAATGTGTCTTTGTGAATAACTAGGCTGCACACCTAAATACCTTGCAGTAGCAGCAGATTACAGAGTGGCTGAGGGATAACTCAATCGTCTCACCAGTCTGTAGCTCATTGATTGAGCGGTCGCAGGTAATTGTATATGCGACTGTTGACTGACAATGATTTTAGTTACTTGAATAAATATTTGTCTAGCTATTGCTGATGTCAGGTCGGATTTGAACTAGAATATTGTCTTGAATAATATTACATTTTCTACCAACCATAAATTTGTTTATGGTAGTTGACATTCTTAAACTTAATTGAAAGCCACAGTAGATTAATTTGTATTAGGGTTGAAAATCATATTAAAACTAGCTCAAAGGTTACAAATAGTTCAATAAAAATAGTTCAAACGTACAAACAGAGTGTTTTTCAAATTAATGTTGCTAACTTCGGGATATTGTTCCTTATGTCAAAAGGAACTAAATAATCACTTAAGCGAGGGTCTATTTCATTTCGCTTACTGTCTGTCTGTCTGTCTGTTTGTGATTTTCAATACAAAATATTTATTTTTAAAACGGCTTGACCAAAAAAGAGATTTTCATAAAATCTCTTCGTACAAAAATGGTGGCCATCATGTTATCCAGTTGAAATTAACTGGTTTTAACCCGATTTTCAATGTTAAAGGAGATATGGATTTGAAATTACATTTTCTAACTTTTTATATTCTAAAATCTTTTTTTGTAAAATTTCAAGTTTTTTTAGATATTTGAGGTTAAAAACTTTCAATGGCCACCATTTTTAAACGGAAAGATTTTATGGCATTTTTTTTTTTTTTTCAAAAAATATCCTACCAAGAAGAGTATTTAACCAACATTTTTTTGGATTTGGTCAAACCGTTTTTTAAATATAAATTTTGTAGTAAAAATCACAGACAGTAAACGAAATGAAATAGACTCTCGGTTATATGATGATTTACGTTTCTTTTGACATAAGAACAATATCCCGAAGTTAGCAACATTAATTTGGAAACACCCGGTATAAACATAAAACAAAAACCGAATTCGGTAGTACTATAAGTAATTTACTACTTTTATGTTAAGTGTTTTTTTCACTGTGGAAATTTTGAAGAATTTAAACTTATTATAAAATCTGTACGTTAAAATCAAACTACACGGAATAAGAAAGCTATCCCATATTATGTTTTGCCTTAACTAATTTATGTCAGTATACAAGTAACTTCTTCATTCCCTCTAATATCACTCATGTTCTTACTTCAAGTTTGTAGCGACTCGTGTACACATTACTCTCATGCCTAGGCTATTACATTGTGCTTATCTTTAGTGTCAGCAAATCACAGGCCAAGTCATGCGCCTTTGTGCGGCCTGCTGACATTGCCAGCTGCGACGGCGACAGGCCGATGCATATGGATTAGGCCCCCGTCCGAGCGGGCTGGCCAGCCTGTCATTACGCTCACAGCTTCGTCTACCCACAGACTCCGACAGTAACTGTTACTCACTTCCTGTCGGCCCTTCTAACGTCTATTATCGTTTTGGTAAAACGGTTTTCATCATAAATTGCTATTCAATTGTACCAACAAACATAAAAACAGTGAATAAGTTGTAAACACTATTCTGACTTTCCAAGGTAAATGATATATTCCATGCGATCCCCTAATACAAATTAAAATGATTGTTGTTTAATCGTTCTATGATCTTTTTCATACAGTATTTAATTTTTAAAAATAGAGATTTTTAGACGTTTTATACTTGCGCAAGTGGATTTATTTGTACAAATGCAGTAGAACGTACGGGATGCATATAACTTCATAGTTTATTTTCCTGTACCCCGTCTACTTTTAATTAATACCACATGCATATTATCTGTTCTGTCCGTAAACCTTTTCGTTTTATGCTGGTGCGAGAGGATTACTTTTTACTTTGTCCCCCTCTATGTATAGTATATTTATGGAAAATGTAGTTTCCGTTAATATTTTATATTTTGTGTTTCCGGCGGAAATATTTGTTTCAGTGTTCCCTGAACATAAAATATTTATTTTTGAAGTGATGTTTGTCTGTTTACCTATCTGTTTATATGGATGTATACAGGCCAAGATATATGTGATGAGATTATGGACGATATCTCCAGGAGTAATTTTTTTAGTTTTAGGATCCCCGAAAGATACCGGGAAGGGATCCCAGAAAACAGACCAAAAGATTTTTCCAAAAACGGTTCTAACGATGTTGATTACAATTTCAGAGAATTTGGGTTAAGACATTATAGGGTTTCAAAAATTTAGTTTTTTGGATGTTTAATAAAGCCATAAACTTTAAATTGTATTTCATTCGTACCATAAAAAATGCTCAAAGTACATTTTTATTTTTAATTGTTATTCTTTGAGTAATGGTTGCGGGAACGTGGTAAACGCAGTACGTTTATAAAAATAACATAACAAATAAAAAAAACTTAATTTCACCCTTATTTACTGATAAATTTCATTAATGCTTGGTAAGGAGGTAAAGATAATTGACAATTCAAGGATATCCAGAATAATGTGCTACCAAACCATGGGTGGGAGGAGGTGGATTGTCCCTCCGTGTGTAGCAAATGACTCTGGAATGCCCAAAATAAAGGGATTTGGACGGATATAAAAAAAAAATAGTTTACTATAAGGTGTTCTATAGATACTGCCGTACTTTGTATTCTATATGTTAATAAATATGATGGGATTTCTTGATCAAAATAGGGCTAAAAGGGAGAAAGTATGTAGGCCTTTCATGTTCTTATATCGTTAATTACATATAAAATAGAATGTATAGCCTGTGTGGATATTATCAAATCTGCCCATAACCGTTTGATATAACTACATATTACAATTCTTTGATCGAGATTATTGTTAATAAAAAACATTTGTGTTACCCTCAGTATATCCAAAGTTGGTATAAACAAACTAAATCTATGAATTAATAGCTGCAGGAAATGTTATCCCTAGGCTAGGACATTTAGAGCTTAGTCTTGATAACACTATGAGCCAGTTGTTTATCAATCTTGTAATTAGATAAAAAAATACACAATAAATAAGAAATTAGCTATGCAAGAATGTACGAAAGGAGTTTTGAAATCCCACGCTATCGAAAGGTATATCCATCGTAGCACGTGGGTCCTCTTCCGGGAAACCATTGGCTAGTAAACATATGTCGGCGAGATCTATGAATAATTTAAACCCCTTGATACCTTGCTGTTCATGCTGAGCGGTCGAGATCAAAGATTTTACCCTTCGGTGAAAAGCAACAAACGCTAGAGTCCCAGAGGGCCTTGAATTTGGTGTGGTGGTTTGAATTTGGTGTGGTGGTTTGAATTTAACAGAGATTATTTATTTATTGTTAAGTGACGAATCGAATATACACATTTTAAAGAGCAATTTGGCATGCATGCCATTAAATATTTCCTTTGACTTTATAGTCGCTTTAAAAAACATTCACCACTTTCAAATTCTTGACCAAATTTATTTCGATATTATTACGATTTATTTCAGAATTTGTTCATTGAACACGGTAAATAGGCTATATTAAAACCTATTTAAAAAGCAGTTTGTATTTTTTGATATACTATTTTTATATGAGATCTCGCGCTTGAAACGATAAAAAAAGTAATGAGAATATTACCACTCACAAAACAGTTACTATGCGTCATTCTGTTTTCCTATTAAATTATTTGTTTGTTTCAAAAGTTATTAAATATATCGTTGATCTATATCTCTCAGCAATGTTCAGCTCTACATGATGAACGCCTGCAGTGAAGGTAGTGCACGAGGCGGAGGCACCCCCGCCGCGCGGCATCAATACTCCGGGCACCTGGCGCTCTCTTGTGCTGTGTTTCGAACCTCTAATATACCTATAAACTACACTTTACAACTCCATAAACTGAAATTTAACACCTTGTCTTACCACCTACTGTCCATTGTACCTCGTAGATAAGAGAATCAAAAGTTAACACGCCAGCTTTCAAACGGTGTTATATTTATTGCGGCGGATTTCAATTTCATTTTGTTTAGTTACACGAGAATTGTATCTCACTGTAGATAAAACCAATTTACAATGCACCATTTCACTTGTTTTAATCAGATACATTGTACTTTTAAAATTATAACGTTTAGAATATGAAACATAATTTATCCGTTGGGTTTAATAACCGTGAATCACTAGAAACTCGAACTACGTTTAAAGCGATCTAGAAACAATTTTATTGCAAAATAAAATTATTTGAATTGATATGCTATTCTTGTTTAAGTCATTATCGTGGATTCTTCATGTTTCAAATCGAACTGAGAAGTGTTAAAAGATCAATGCCCTGGAGTTCTAAATACGCCTCAAATGGTTCCTGGAAGCTCCCATACGTGTTTATCCCTAACCTACGGCTCGCAGTTTATTATTCTTCCAGGATGTGAGACCCTGACATACCCCAAGCCCATTCTGGTCCCCCGCGATGTTTACTTGCTTCTCCCAGTTTACAGTTGAGGTCTGTGTTGGAGCCGCAGACGCCGCGCCGCCACTGCTGAGTGCCGAGAGGACGCTGCTGGTGAGCGGCGCAGCGACCTCTCATGTTTGTTTAGGTCTTCTGCTACTTGTCAACAAACTGTATCCTCCCTTTACGTCTCGAGCATCAAGGCGTACAAATTAATAATCGAATTCGGTAACGGATAAGGTTTGAAGGTCCATAAGTAGTCGATTATATCTTCAATAAATGTTTAGCACGTTTTTAATTGATAGCAATAAGATTGATCTCTGAGTCCGGAGTTTCGGTTAATGTAGTATCTAGGTGAAAAGCATACAATTATTTATAGGGGCTAAAAATTCTTATAAAAGTACAACTGCGATACTAAATTAAAACCACTCACATAATAAATAAGATATATTAACAAATGGTGAAACTATAAAAAGGTCTCTAAGGCCCACAGTTGCGGTTGGGAGAAAACAAGGGTTTCGGTAAGAGTGTTAAACATAATCAAAAGATAGATGTTATAATGGTTTATGAAGGTTTAAATATGTACATAATCAGTTTTTAATTATTTCAAGTGTAAAATTAATAAGTAAATCAGAGGTAAAGAAAAAGGTTCAAGATGATAAATAAATAAATAATATTTTTACTTTGCGCAGACACTAGGTCAAGAGGTCATCTATAACAAAGCCCGTCCTTAACTACAATTGTTCCCGTGGTAAGCAGTTTGAGGTGTTTAGGGCTGATGAAGCCCCAATTATAAGGTGATGACTCGCCGCTGACCTGACCGCCATTGCAGCAACTACACCGCCCTGATTGCACACCTAAACTGCCAAACTACCTAACTATCCAGCCACTTTCCTGCTGCGACTTACTTTATAACTACAAGAGTCACTAATTACTTAGTGTTATCACTACAAAACTATAAGTAAACTAATTTTTGACTGATATCTCGTAACTAATTATACTATTTGTATAGAAATATGATATTCAATTAACTAGATAACAAGCCTTAACTTTTTGTTGAGGTTAATGAGGGTTGTTATGAGTTTTAGTAATTTCTACTTGTGTATATCATCTGCGATTCACAATATGTTTTTATTATTTTCAACGTTACAGTCAAACCTTTCCTGTTGCATAATTCCGAGAATAAATCTACCTTGTGCCAGGTTTATGACCGGACCTCTATCCAACCATCAATAGATCATTCGTTATTCAATAGAATACACTGATTGATTAAGAACAATACTATCTATTGAAGCTGCATAAAACCCCCATTTTTGGGACCAGTTGCAGCAAATGCGCACTCAACCCAATTTCATTCTCATTGAGGATAAATAAAATGTTATATCTCACTTATTTATTTAGTATATTGTTAACTCGATGACATGCTTCGTGCAGTGGTCAGGTACATAATATATATGAATTGAAAATTCGCTGATTTCGCAGGGTTGAACTTTTAATGTTGAATTTAATGTTGCTTTTTGTAGTTAATGTTGTTAATGTCAGTATTTGTTAACCCTTTTGGCTTTTATTCAACCAAACATTAATTATGTACCGAGTCACCCACTGCACTAACCACGTCTAATAACACAGCCCGAGCAGCATCCCACCGTGGTGCTGAGCTCTTACCGAGGTTTAGATAGCATTATTCGTGACGCCACGGTCCATTAATCATAAACGAATGTCAAGAGAGCTAACAGAATAATCACCAATCAGACCTCATCTTGATTACCACGTGATATATTACCTTCATTAATACAAACCGATATCACCCGCTGCGAGAAGGGACTTCTTGAGACCCACATCGCGAGAATGTTAATTTTCTGTTCGGAATCCCAATCGTGATGGACAGGTAGATTGTAAGCTGTGATAGTTGATTTATAATGCGTTCATGTGGAATGTCAATTGTCTTAAGAAAATCACACCAGACCACTTTTTGGGGCGATGAATATCGTCTTTTGAAATTATATCAACTGAAACTGAAGCGATATTTGGCAAAACAAATAATTTGATACACTATAATTACATCTCTGCTTGTTTGCTAATCCGCAGATGATCGGTTTACTGCTATGAACTTGGTAAACATTATTTCAATTAAGTTTATTCTATGACTAAAAACAATGGTTTAAAACTGTTTAAAAGTATTAGTTTTATATTTGTTCAGGATATCAAATTGCTCTTTATCATACCGCAAGGTTGGATGACTCTCGAAGGTGAAGTGCAATACTTAACACCATACTAATATTATTTATAAAAACAAATAAAAATGTTAAATATAAACATGCTACAACCCGATTGCATTATGTTGTAAGTCAGGCTTACTGGTTACAATCAATCGGAGATCCTCCAACTGCACGTATTTCGACTCATGTCCACAACTCACACGGGCTCTACAAGACGTAAGCAGACAGCTATTTAAATGTGATTGCTTGGTGAGAACTGTCCAAACAGTGAGCGCAAACAGGATTCACTCACATTACCATACGAATAGCGAGTGACACGGCAGGCTGGGGCACTTTGTCATGCTAACTACGACCACTGTCTCCGCGTGGGTCCCAGGTCCTGATCACGTGTCGTTCGTCAGACCTCCACAGTGCTCTTTTCTTCCTGGGCATCCTCAAGCTACATTCTAACATCATTATTTCCTTCAGCCTGCTAACTGTTTATGTCAGAACCGAGTGAGTGGGTCGTGTAGATGAGTTTATCTCGGTTGACATAATGTTAAGCACTTTGCAATAAACTGTTAAGAACACATCAACCGTGACTTATATTGTATGTTCTCTCTTGTGTGCTGCAGTGTGTTGAGGTTTATGTGAAAGAAGACCTCGACTGCAACCCTCACTTCCATCAAGCATGTTCATACCCTAGGGTTTAATTACATTTTATAAAGCAAGTGTAACTTCCTTACCAAATCAATTCCTTAAGTCTTTCATATTTTTATTCGTTTACTTTTACGCAATTTTATTTTAGATAAAAAAATAACTACCACTCTGTAAAACAAATTAAGTGTCATAAATTTAATAATAAATGTATTCCATCATTAACTAACTTTAAATGATATCCAAAATAATAATGTAAATGTAAGTATTTGTTTATCAAGATTACTATTGTTTATAAAGTGCAATGATTATTACTAACCAAAAATGTCAATACATTACTTAAGGTGTATTTCGTTGATTTTAATTAACTGACTTTTTTCTTCATATTAAAAACAACTGTCTTAACTCCACAGCACAGACAACGACACATCGAGCAAGATATCGACTTTTTAGTCTGTCTTCTATAATGAGAGAACGGTTTGATTATTTCTAGTTTTCGCTTGGTTGGATTAGTTTCTTGTAGTCTTTTCTTTAGCTAATTCATTCCTGTGTTAAATATAAATTTTACACATTCGTAGTTTTTTAATTCATTGTATTAGGTTCAGTCTGTAGAAGGAAAATAATTGTGTCGCAGCAAACCTGAGTACTCAGCGAATTTCCAATGCATGCATATGTTTCTCAATACCACATAAAGCCACTTACCAAGTTTCATCAAAATACATAAATAAATAAGTGATCTATAGCATTTTATTTATTCTCCATAAGAATAAATTTAGGGCTGAGTACGTTTGCTGTAAAAAAAATATATGTTTTTGTGCAATTATCAATGTAACTCAACCAGGTGAAGCTACATACCAAGTGTTATTAATTTAGGTTCATAACTATAAGGGAGATTTAAAACTTTTCTTATTCTCCAAAAAAAACCATTAGGGCTGAGTATGCAGGTTTGCTGCTACAGGGATAAACAACAGAAAATCAATTTTTTGTGCAAATATCAATATACCAATACTACGTGAAGCCATATACCAAGTTTCATCAATATACATTCATAAATAATGGAGATTTCAAATTTTATTTATTCTCCATAAGGATGTTATTGGACAACGTACTGTGTTTAGCACTTTGAATATCTCTGCAACGGTTGGACGTAGAATCACAATTTCAACACCAAAATGATTTTGTTTGTGGAGCTGAGTTGATTGGTAAAAGCAAATGTGAAGTTAACATTAGAATGAACTGTGGAAAAGACAAAAAACCTTTTTCCCTGAAGATTAACGTGGGAGATTTTATGAGCAGTTTTTTTTTTTATTTTCTCCGCAACCACTTAACCTAGGTTAATAATTCGAAATATATATTATTAGTTTTTTAAACTGAATAATATGGTCCAAACTAAAATCAAGAATTTTAAATATTTTAGGGTGAAAAATGCAAAAAATTAATTTTTAGAAAATTTAAAACCCCCATAAACCCCCCTTCCCATAGACCGATTTTTCTGGTTTTCGAACTTAAAGTTATAAATGTCACTTTACTAATTTTAGCAAAATCGGACTTTTTTACTCAAGTTACTGCATTGACGGACACACATACACACACACACACACACACACACACACACATATATGTATATATATATATATATATATATATATATATATATATATATATATATATATAAATTTGAACAAATAGTGTTTTGTCATCTGGGGACCTCAAAACAAAAAGTTATTATGGTCTCAGGCATAAGGCTTAACATGAGATCTAAGGTAATAGCTTCTTCCCTATAGGGGAAGTTCGCTAAAACAAGGAAATAAAGTAAGGATAAATCTGATAACAAACAGGTCAGCTGCCAAGCACCTTAGCAGATTTAGGCGCCTGCCCTTGCCGGGTCTTTAGCTTCGCACAATAAATATTATCTTTCCTAGTACATTGATTACAGTAACTATTTTTACAAGAGAACACATCAATGCATGGAATTCACTATAAAGCATGGACCTCGCCAACAAGTTTTGCAAAACTTGGCGAGACAATATTTTTGAAACATAAATAAATTAAATATTTGTATTTTTTCCTAAGAAAGGTCCACAAGGTTATAACTCTGTTTATATTCCCCAAAATAAATATATGTATAATCCCAGTAGGTACATATATCGACAGTACCAATCTGAACATTATAATCTTTAAATATCGCACAGCAAAATGCACTTGGTATTAGAAATCTCATAGATCAATACAGTCATACATAGACTTTCCAAAAAAAAACTATACAAAATAAATAAATAAATACGTTTTTAAACTAACAAAACAGATGGATGACAAATGATTTATATAGCACGCTCAGGAGAGTTCTAAGAAAGGGAACATATTAATTTAAAAGTATTTTTTATAATTTATTTCGCAAACAAGATCAGAAGTGTCCAATAAAGGTAGAGATGGTTGTAGTCAGCTGATGGGACATATTTTGTTTTGTTATATCATTAGACTTTACGACAACAATTTTTAATGGGTGAAAAAATATCCTTTACTTTTTTAAATAATTGTAAACTTAAAACAGTCCGCATATAATACATGCGTACCGTTTTACGTTCACCGCAGTGAATACGTTACCAAATTAGTTACACCAAGTTACCCACCTAATTATTTACCATATGTAAGGGGTCAAGTTTTGATATAGGTCTCAGCGAACCAAACTAATTCTTTTTCACAACGCAATTGATTTTATTGCATTTAATCATTAAAATATCTTGATAAAACTATTTAAATAGTTCTCAAGAATCTATCACTGTCCTCGAGAATTTCACGCTACGCTGCTGATCATACAAAAAATACGCTTTTTCAATAAATGTCTTTACTATTTAAAAATCAATTTAAACTAAGTATTCAATAATTCAATCATATTAGAGATTTCACCAGTGGCAAATTGTCTGCTTAATTTAACGTATGTAATAAATTTAAATATAACGTAATAATCTACGATAAAAGTTTATGACACAAGTAACAAGTGATGTGTTTTTCTTACTGAGGAAGGTTTGCATTTAAGGAAAGTAAGTAAACGGTTTATAGTAATAGTTTAGTGTAAATTATATATGAGGTATTTTTTGGTAACCAAACAAAAACTAACAATTAGTTGTCGCTAACTGACGAGGGATTTAATATGGCAACACAGAGTGAGTGTTTTGTTAAATAATCCCCCGCGCGGCGAGGAGGGACGTATACAATAGCCTGTACGATAACTCGGGCCCATCCTCTCTAATAGGGTTGGGATCCTCTTAAAACCCCCATTCACATATATACATTTGTTAATCCTTTTAATGCGAATAAATCAAATTTAATTTGTAAAACGACCCTTTCCATTCTTAAGTACTTAGGGCCTTTTTTATTTGGTACTGTGTTTTATTTGCTTATTTCTCTTTTAATTAACAATGTTGAATGCCATGGGGAAGTCTTATAAATTAGCTACAAACGTGTTTTAACTATCACTGTACTTCCCACAAATAAGGTTTAACATTTTAGCCGAAAAATTATTCTTAGAATTTGTTTCCAAAGATTATAAATACAATTATCCAAACATATTTGCTTAGCTAGCTTAGTAAAATATGTGTCTAGGACAGCAAGTCTTTTTCATATTCATATCCATTGATGAATAAATTACAATAAATTGATTTACATTTATTTTAATATGTTTAATAAAATTAAACATATTGTTACTGAATAACAAAGCTTTGACTTTGTATCAATTTGTTTTATTTTCGCCCAATGTAATATATAACAGTATTTATTAACGTATAATTAATATGCTGGCAATTTTTTCTAATAACACATTTTATTCATAATAAATAATGCATATTTATTGCAAAAACAAAAAAATATCTAACTTGATGTTCCCATTGCTTAAACGATTTTCCCTTAGAACAGGTATGGGATATACTAATTTTCCAGAATTTAGAGAGAGGTAGAGAAGATAAAAATGTTGAGGCCGAGTCAGCGACGATGTTCGCAATCAGCTCCAGTCGATAATTAAGACCTGATGACTCGACACTTCACATCTTCACTTCTTTTTGCTGGTCATTCAGAAAACTTTCGGATTAACCCGACATGAGTGACTGGTACAAATAAATCGCCTCGCCTCCTTCGCATCCTGCCGCAATTAGTGACGCCTTAACTGCTTCCTCCTCAAACTTGCCTAAATGATTTCCTTAGGGGACAGCGGTATTAATGCTGCGTAGATCTGTGTAGATTAAATCCTGATGATCCTCTGACAAAATTATAGTGAAGAACAGTTTTACTGAAGTAAAATACATAATAAGATGTGTATAAATATAATTTGTATTTAAATATTTTAAATAGGTTTTTATATTACAGTATAAATTTCTCTTTATCTCTTTTGTAATAGTATTATTAGTAGAAAACTCGAACTTGAGATGCGAAGACGTTTTTACAGTGTGTAACTGAGTTGCTGTAAATTCTGATTTATTATTCAATCAACTTGTTCAACAAGTAGGCCTAAACTCATTATTTACAATTTAAAACAATATTATTCGACACTTCCATGGTTAAAGTGCGCAATTTAAGAGCAAAGAAATCATCATTGAAAAGCAAGGTGATTTACTTGTAGGAGGACAATAATTTATCAATTATCAATGGCAGAAAAATTATACTTCATCAGGTTACCCCATCGAACAATGATTTTACACCCCAAACCCCTACCTCAACGAAAGACGTGGTTTTCTGACTTTCCAAGAGGGGGTTGAACTCTTATTAAAACACCCTAACCTCTCAAATCCCCTCCCCAATCAGCTACATGGTTGTACCTTTGACAGGTCTGTCAACAGCGGCTCGAGTGTCTTATTGTGTGTAACCGGAGCTCTCCGGAGGTGTGAACACGATGTTATCAGCTTCCGTTCCGTGTGATGTGTGATGTGTGATCCTGGGCCGCCATTCAAGAGCTGTCACAACACCGCGAGTCGCCCCTCGCTCCCACCTCACTCACACCTGCGTCTCTTTGTCTCTAATTAGCGGACAACGGCGCTGGGGACGATTCATCGGGGAGGTGGAGGGTGTGAGTTTGTCGAACCTTTAAAATGGTTCGGATAGTGTATACTTAACGCGAAAACATATCCATCAACACACAATCGCAATGTGTTGTTAGAATTATGAATTTCCTAGTGCTTCATCATTAGGGGCGGTGTAAATCTAAATATGAATAATGATTTATAAAACTCGTACACTAATAAACTCGAGAATCAAATGTATTAAAGAAATTCATAATTAAAAAGTCGTTATGTTCACAGAGGCAATCTGTATAAATTAAATATTTAAAACACTGTATATTTATTGCAATAATTAAAAACAATAATTCATCTAAATTTTACAGACGTAGTAGCACTTTCCTCAAACTCGACAAATTTAATACCGTATCCATCAAAGTAATAACCATTTACTAAAAATGATTATGCTATCATAAGTTATAAGACACACACACACACACACACACACACACACACACACACACACACACACACACACACACACACACACACACATTTTTACACAAAATATATTATTTAACTAAATATATTATACACTTCCAACGAAACATGTTTTATTTATCGGGCTTTGGTAGGTCACACAGCGTTAGACGAAATTTGGTTAATCTGTATAATTCTACTAATTCACTCTCTTTATCTAATGCACCGCCTAAAAAAAACGCTTTGACTATGTTTTAAAGGCATAGTATTACAGGCAGGAGCATGATATAGGCCTATTATTTGAGCAAGGTGAGATCAGTGAAATATTCAAGTGGAGAGACAACCAAGCTCAATGGGTGTAAATTAAGTTTTGTTTAGTAAAAGTGTTAATTTTCTTTGTTTACATTGAAATTATGTAAGTTACTTTTTAAATACATGATCCGTATATAGATTAAGGATAATTTACAAACATGGGCTATTATCTTAAATTGTTATTATTATTCTAGTTACCAAAATATTCTATGATTTGTGTAAATTTAAAGAAATGGCTTTTGAATAATACAAGAGGTTAAAAATGGTTTATTATTCGTTAATATTTTTAACTAATCATAATAATTTGTAGAGCAATATATACGCCAGGAAAACATTAAAATATGGAAAACATCAAAGAAATGGGGTATTATGCAAATATCTGTGGACCACAACCAGTTAAATCCATATGCAATTTGTCAATAGTTGTTTTCTAAGCGGAAACGAATAGCTCAAACTATAAAATTATTTTAAAAATATTCTACGGAGGGAAAACATACTCCTAAAACCCCCCTTCAACTGGCGACCCGACTATTGTTTGAACCTGATCAAATTAATTATTCAGTAAACATCTGTACTCAATTTAGTCAAGATTGGATCTTTTAGCGAATTTCCCCTATAGGGAAGAAGCTATTACTGTAGGTCTCATGGTAAGACTTAAGCCCGAGGCCATGATAACTTTTCGTTTTGAGGTCCCCAGATGCCAAAAACACCATTCGTTCAAATTTTTATATATGTTTATATATATATATATATATATATGTGTGTGTGTGTGTGTGTGTGTGTGTGTGTGTGTGTCCGTAAGCACGATAACTCTCGTAAAAAGGTCCAATCTTAATAAAATTTGATACAAATATGTAAAGTACCATTTATTTGAACGAGTTCGAAAACCAGACAAATCGCACCATCCGAAGGGGGGTTTTGGGGGGTTTTGTACCTCAAAAATGGGTTTATTGGAGTTTTCACATGTAATTATTATTTAAATCAAATTTTAATTAATACCATGAAATTCAGCTTAAAAAACAAACAATTTGGTTTTTTGATCATTGCTCTACGTCAATTGGTTACTGAGATATTGAATGTGCTAAACACAGTACGTTGTACAATGTTATTCTTATGGAGAAAAAGACAAATTTTATATCTCGGTTATGAACATAAACTGACGAAACTTTGTGTATCGCTTCATCTGGTTGTGGTTTGATGTTGTTTGAACAAAAAACTAATTTTTTGCCTATGGTTCCCGTAGCAGCAAACCTAGGTACTCGGTCCCCATGTTATTCTTATGGAGAATAATAAAGATGTTATATATCGCTTATTTATAAATGTATATGGATGAAACTTGGTATGTCACTTCACTTAGATGAGTTCTATTGATATTTGCATAAAAGCCCATTATTTTATGTTCCTTGTTGCAGCAAACCAGCATACTCATCCCTAATGTTATTCTAATAGAGAATAATGAATATTTTAAATATCGCTTATTTATGAATATATTTCTTATGAATTCTGGTAAGAGGCTTAATGTGATATAAAGACATATATATTCATTGGAAATCCGCTGAGTACGCAGGTTTGCTGCGACGGGGGTATTTTACAAATTATCGGGTTTTTAACGAGTTGTGATTTCTGTATCTAAGGACCTCAAAACAAAACAAAAATATCATGGTTCCAAATCAATGTTCTGCCACACCGACTACGGTAATAGCTATTTCACTTTAAGGGAACTTCGCTGAAACTAATATACATTATATTCATCACGTAAACCGCTATTTTACTGTGCAGTATCATGAGAGAGGATAGATTATCTAATTGATAAAAGTAGTGGTGGTCAGTGGCGCACAGCGCTCTGGTGATTTAATTCCTGGTTCGTGGTTGTGCAAGCAGATATAGAGTGCATTAGTGCAATGTGGTTAGTGGAGCGATGTAATTGTTTACATTACCTAAACCTGCAATCTGGATTAGGGTTTCCCACTTCACCGGGCTTGAACTCGTCACGTCGCACAGTGGCCCAATTAATAGTGATTAGGAGGACAACATTTTGATTTGGCGGGATGGTTTTAGTAATGGGTTTAATGGGTTTTGTAAACAAAAGTAATCAAAATTAGAATAATTTAAACAGAACTTGGGATCTATAGCAGCTATATAGCATATATAGTAAAATGAACGCATTTGCCGAGGATAAGAAACTTATATTTATAAAGGGTGTTAAATAAACCTTCTGGACTTTAGGATATGGTTCTTCACACACAAATAAAGAAAATTGTTGATGTGAAGGTATGTCCTACAAAGCTTAGTTTTCCGTCTATCTGTATGAGCGTGATTTTTACTTAATACGTTATATCTTAGTAAAATCTGAATATATCAACTTCAAACTTGGTACATGTATTACATCTAATAAGACCCATTTTAGTATGGAATATAAATGTTCTACTTTGTACCATTTCAAAATGGCAACCATTTTTGTTTTTAAAAACTAAATATCTTATAAAACGTAATGTTTAGGAAAACCCTGTAAGAATAAAAAAAGTTATGTCTTTTTTATCTAAAAAAAAATGAATATTTTAACAATACGATCATAATTAACTGAGAAATCGTGATTATTATAAGTTAAAACATGATATTTTAGTCCAGAAATGGCAAAAAAAACATGTTTTAACTTATAAAAAACACAAACACTCACTTAATATGAGTAACGCAAAATGGGTCTTATTAGATGTAATACATTTACTAAGTTTGGAGTTTATATCTTTAGATATTTCCAAGTCATAACGTATTAAGTAAAACACACTTACAGACAGATGAACAGAAAACTAAGGGTTTTAGAACATCCCTTCACGTGTACAATTTTCTTTATTTTTGTATGAGGAATCAAACTTCATTTTTGTATGAGGAATCATAACCCACAAGTCCTGAACGTTTTTATATCGCCTTGTACATACATTGACAATGAACGTTGAAAGTAGCTTAAATCAATAACTTCTTATAATTAATATTTCTCACATGTAGTTTATATCCATATAGTTGTAGTCTAAGTTAAGTTTGTAAACTTAGTAAAAAATTAATTAATTTCCTCATCACTAGAGTCTTCCCTAACAGATTCCAAAGACTTCATAATTTACCGCTAAAAGTACACAATAGAGAAGGATTTTCAGTTGGTTTTTCGTATTAAATTCATTACTTCCTGCGGAATTTCTTTAACTGTTTTTTCTTGGTACCTGCCGATAACTGATAATTACAGGGTCTAAAGTTACCAATAACATTGATAATAAGTCCCTATTTTTTTGCAATTCGTTACCGCATTCGAGTACTACGTTCCCGAAAACTTCTACAGTCTTCGTGACGAGCATCTTTGCCCTTCTCTGAAAACTGCCCTATGGGCAAAATCGATGTTTTAATTACCTCAGTATCGTACAAAAGTATGTTATGCACAGTAGCGGGCATATCACACCATGAATATAGGTCTTTATAGTACAGGTTTCTTGTATCATGTGCTAATTTTCAAAGCTAACTAAAGAATGTGATAACCAGAGGACAAAGCTCTTAAGAAAAAGCTTAGATTCTTAATAAGCCTAACATCTACAGCTGTAGGCCTAATATCAGCACTAGTTTCAGCGTTGAAAAATAATTTTCGTATTACCGTCATTAATGGAGTCAAACCATACGTACCTTGGTTTTGGCTCATCTACATTAAGGTAAAAAAACGGGTAACATAGATAGATGTTAAGTTATATATTCTGTGACAAAGAGCTTTATAATTTTTTATTTGTACTTAATAATATTTTTTTACGAGATTCAATATATTTTGATTTCCCTTTAAACGTAGAGTTTAACCAAATAAATAGTGATATAAGCATCAAAATAAGTAGCAATTGTTAGCTGTATTAACTTGACGATTAAAATAAACATTTATATAAAAATAAGCATGTATCTTAAATTTATTTTTTGATTTATTTGGACTTTACCTATCGCTTCTAGTGTTTAAAACTACACTACGTTTCGGGAGGTAAGGAAACTCCTCCCGTTATCAAGTGAACCCTACTTACATCTAAATATCAAACTCTTACACCTAACTAACCTAAATTTTTTTTGGATTTTTTTTGATTATTTTTCTTTTACATTTTAATTTACACTAACACAAAGATAACAAAAATCAAATACAATACACTAACACACAATTTATATACACACCTAACTAACCTACATTTTTTTAATATTTTCCTTTACAATTTAATTTGACTAACAGAAAGATAACAAATATATATATACAAAAAATCGAATACAATACACTAACACAACATTTATATATACGAACAAATGAAAAACTGACAATACATTACCTGTTCTGCATCGTGGCCTCCAAGCTGACGGGCAAACACGGGAAACGGGCTCACGTCCATCCACAACCAAACCGCACACTAGACTGATGTGCGGTCAGTCTAGTGTGCGGTTTGGTTGTGGATGGACGTGAGCCCGTTTCCCGTGTTTGCCCGTCAGCTTGGAGGCCACGATGAAGAACAGGTAATGTATTGTCAGTTTTTCATTTGTTCGTATATATAAATGTTGTGTTAGTGTATTGTATTCGATTTTTTGTATATATATTTGTTATCTTTCTGTTAGTCAAATTAAATTGTAAAGGAAAATATTAAAAAAATGTAGGTTAGTTAGGTGTGTATATAAATTTTGTGTTAGTGTATTGTATTTGATTTTTGTTATCTTTGTGTTAGTGTAAATTACAATGTAAAAGAAAAATAATCAAAAAAAATCCAAAAAAATGTAGGTTAGTTAGGTGTAAGAGTTTGATATTTAGATGTAATTAGGGTTCACTTGATAACGGGAGGAGTTTCCTTACCTCCCGAAACGTAGTGTAGTTTTAAACACTAGAAGCGATAGGTAAAGTCCAAATAAATCAAAAAATAAATTCAAATCCATCGCTATTATGAGTTTCAAAAATACAGTATCTTAAATTTATTCACAAACAAATTTAAGTGCACTGAAGTAACAACTAAACTATTAATGAATCAAAAGAAGATAACCAAAGTATATTTTAAGCAAAAATTTAGCCCGGGTACCCGAGGGTAACATTAGTTACGTATCTTCAAACTTTAAACATACTGTACAATTTTATATTTATAAATTGTTTTTCACTTTAATCTACATCCAACATTAATGATCGTATTATTCAACTAAATACTCAAATTCTTATGGTATTGAAGACTACTATGTAAATATACATTTGAAAGCTGTGTATTTATACATAAATAATTGGACAAAACAAAGTGAGTCCTTATACGAGACTTGCGAGTTTTTGTGAAGTCGAAGTAGTGTAACGCCAACAACATTTTGATGGTTTAATGGATTATCATGAATTTGTAGTAGGGTAACGTTTCGATCACTTAATGATTCTAATAATCTATAAAGGGAGAATTAATCTTACATTTTAATAATTATTAGTTTTTTAACTGAACTATATTCAGTAGCTCATTTGGTTCTAGAACTGTCAAATATTCAGATATATATATATATATATATATATTTTTTTAGTCGATAGAAATGGATTAGTCAGGACCTCCTGCAGCGCCGCCCTTGCGCAGAAAAAATGTTTGGCGGAGAACTGGTGCTGTCCCCCCACCCCGCAGCCGCACGAGTACTACACCAGGGAGTCACGCCCTCGTTCCCACTCCATACATAACAACAGCAGTTCTGCCAACTTCCAGTATCCAGCACCAGCGTAAAATTATGGGATCCTCAAAAGCAATCTTGTGGTGTACGGCAATTATAGTAACCTAAACTAACCTAACCTCCGCAGTGCGCTGTTTAAGTTTTTAGCCTTAACGTTTCCTCCTCCACACGAAAATATTTTATTTCATTCGGTACAGTCTTTTTTTGTGAAACGCGGAACAAATCTGTCTTATAAACAGACAGACAGATAAACAAATTTTAACACATATTTAAATATATCCGCTGCATACAACATTTCACTGCTAAAAGTAGAAACAACATTTATTTTATTTACATTGATAAAGACAAAAATCGCCTTAGCGTATTAATATATAAGATTCTGCAAATTACAGGATTCGTGGTTTTAAATTGTAGTATTTTAGGCGTATAGGACAATTCTGATATTTATGCCAGTTGGCAGAACTGCTGTTGGTATGTATGGAGTGGGTACGAGGGCGTGGCTCCCTGGTGTAGTATTCGCGGGTGCGGGGTGTGGGACAGCACAAATTCCCCACCAAACATTTTTACTGCGCGAGGACGGCGCTGCGGGAGTACCTGACTGTTCCGATTCTGCGCTCCCTATAATTTTGAACGACCCCAAAACGTGTTCAGGAGGTCACATTAGGAATTGCTATGGTGGTCCCAGGCTTAAGTTTCACCGTGCGAGTCATCTTAATAGTTTACTTTTCCAAAGGAAATTCACTAAAAATGTGCTTGGTAGCGTTCCAGAATATGAATGAAACAACTCAGATCTATTTTTACAGGTTTTCAGTTTGTGAAATAGGTGATGATATTCTTCGAAATGGGTCCTGTCAAAATAAATATCGTGAGTCGGGTTCCTAATCATTTCTTGTGCACGCACACACGTTAAGTAAGAATTTTCACACAACATGACTACGGTAGAGCAACATTTGGGTGACTGGCTACCTTTCCGCCTCAATCGCTAGATCGCTCACGTGCACGTAGGACACAACAGTTGCTTGGTCAGATCGCTCGTCGTTCGCGTCGTTAATTTCGCTCACACTGCGTCGCCCACGTAGGACACCGCCTAACAATCCAATATTAAAAAAAAAACATCAAGTTTGTTGGGTTCCTACAACCAAACCACAGCAGCAGTTCAGAGAAAGTAAGGTTTATAAAAGTACAGGCATATAGGCCCTAATTATTGAAATATAGGACCTAATTAATCAGAGACCTAAAAAGTCAGAGATGTTATTCCCTCTTACTTTCTTAGTATTTAAAAATAAATTCATATTTCCCTTTATCATTCCATAACTTGAGAATGAGTGCACCAAATTGAATAATTTCTTTTGTGTTCGTTAATGTCAGGACAAGGTAAATACAATTTTTAATCCGACCTAAGGGCTCTGCCCCACTGGCCTTCAAAGTTCCCATTGATTTGATCAAAGTTCAGTTAGTTACACAAAACAGCTGTTAACAACGTTTATATCTAAACATAATTGAAAGGTATAAATATATGTTCATTATGGAAATAAAAAACTACTTCAATGGCAACTAAAACTCTTTTTTCGATAGGTTAGTGAGCGTAGCAAACGAGCTCATCTTGAAAATGAGCGAGTATTTGACATAAAACCAATTCAATTTCATTACTACAGGACGTCTGTCGGGCCAGATGGTAACAAAATAATTATCTTACCACCATCAATTATTATACATTTGTTTTGTTTTACATCAGTTATTACAACGATCAATAATTTTAGTTCAAATTAGTTTTGCTAATGACATTTGGTCTTACAAAAAGTCTCAGACCCGGTAAAAGTCAGGGAGTTTTAAAATTCATTTTAGTGGACACACTATTGTCCAGAGTTGAAATTTAATGAAATGAACAAAGCTATGCGGTGCTAATGTCTTATGAGACTTTGTTCAGAATATTTATTTTTATTTTAACTCTACCATTTATTCCATATACATTACCGATGGTTTCTTATATTGTATGGATTAGCAATATACAACCCCGACTGCAGGAGTTACTTTAATCAAGAGGTTAAATAAATCCTATACTCTAATATGAGCTATGTCTGATTGTTTGTTTGTTTGTTTGCAAAATTTATCTCGAGATCCAGCAAAAGTATTTTGCTGAAAGTTTGGGATTAGGAGCTTTTGGGTATAAAAAACCGATTGGCGAAAACAGAAAATTTTAACATGGGCTTATGGAGTTTAAAATCATAATACCAGTTACTATAAATAACAAAAACAAACCATTAAATCAGCTTCTATAAATTAAAATATTATAAACAGTTGTTAATCATTATGGAAATAAAAAACCTACTTGAATGGCAACTCTCATAATGGAAATAAAAAACTACTTGAATGGAAACTCAAACTCTTTTGTTGGCAGGCGAGTGAGCGTAGCGAACGAGCTCATCCGGGAGGCGAGTGAGCGAAGCGGACGAGCTCATTGAAAATAAACGAGTATTTGAAATAAAACAAATTCAATGCCTCCTGTGCGGAATCAAACACCGAGCATGGCTCGGTCCCCCGGTACTTACCTTTAACTGTCAAGTGATCCAACGCTCTTGTTGGCGACCAGTTTCGACCCAGATAGGGGGCCATTTTCAAGCCAGACGTAAAATTTTACTCACGAAGAGGTCATCAAAGATTCACAGACAAACAACACATAGCAGACGAACGGACAAACATAAAAAACCAAAACCATATTTGGCCATACAAAAAACTGATCACAGCGTGGCAGGTGTAGATACTGGGTGCAGGTCCAGACAACCTGCGTTTTCGTGAGTAAAATTTTACGTCCGGCTTGAAAAGGCCCTCTAGCTGGCTGGGTCTGGCGAAGCCGGTCGCCCACAAGAGCGATGTTGGATCACTTGACAGTTAAAGGTAATTTAACCTCTTGATTAATTTCTATCAGTTATTTAGTGGCAAATCAAAATGAAGTTACTTTGTTTAAATATATCGGAGGTAATAATAGTTTCAGAATTGCTTGTTAATCGTTTTACAAACCGACTCTATATCATCAGTAATTCTGTAATTATATAAAATATAACAGTGTATTTTAATGCCTTACCTGTATTAAGCATTGATACACATTTTTTACTTTTTCCATTACCTTCATTTATGAAATGTATTTCAGTACACATTATTTTAAGTATTTTTAACCTTCCAAGAGTGGTTCTGCAGGAGCAGCAATCACATATGTTTGGCGAAGTCCCCATTTGTCACATAATCTCGGAGGGATATCATTGTCTTTTTATAATCTGTAACCTACATACCGGTATATTGTGTTGTCACTATTAAATAAATGCCATAACTTTTTATTATGATATACATATATTTTTTTGGGTAGCCTATATTGGCAATAATTTTTTTTCGTCATCGTCATCATCTTATTACATTACGCTGTATCAGGAAACTGACACTTTCTCCCTTTTAGCCATACTTAAATGAATACATTTTTTGTTATTTACTAAATATAAAATATAAAGTACGGTAGATTGTACACCAAAAATATTCTAAAAAACAGCTTAAAAAATATCTACCCAAATCCCTTTTTTGGAAGCACTACAGAACCCTTTGCAACACACCGATATTTTAAGAGGTAAAATTCCCCCTCACCACCCCAGGTTAAGGGGCAACCTACTTTGAACAATAACTTTATCTACATACAAAGTTTTAGTGAAACTGATCAGTAAATAAGAGAGAAATGGTAATGTTTGTACTATCCATAAGAATAACATCGTACAACGTACTGCATTTACCTCTATGTGAAAATTTAAATTTTCTCTACAACCAGTAATCCTAGGACAATAATTCAAAACGCTGAATTATTTAGTTTGTTGAGCTTTTTTTAATGGTGATAAGTACATTTTATTTAATATTCAAGGTTTTTAAGAAAAGTCAAAAGACTTAATTTTCGAACCATTAAGTCCTGTAATTTACGAACCCAAATTTTCCCAGAAATGTGGGTAGTATAAATTTGTTGGAAACTTGGCTCTACAAATCACTATTTTCGATTTTTCATGTTTTTAGAGGTTTTTGGGGGGATAATTACACTTAAAAATTAAAAAAAACCACTAGAGATATTGTGGAATCTAATAACATAGTTTCACCTGATGATTATTTGGGACCAATTTTTACCTAGATCCCAAATTTAATCAAAATCGGACAACGGGTGGTGGGATCCAGCTCTGTACACATCCAGACAGACACACACCCCCATACACACACATATTTCAATTCGAAAACCAATATTTTTATAATCAGGGACCACTAAAATAAATATTTCCAATGAAAACTTAAATTCAAAGATTTTGACAAAAACAATAATTTCTCCATATTATTATGTACAGGGGGGAGAAAGTAAAAACGAGTTCGCCTCAGCACGCTGACGTGAGGTAAGTGAATTTCCACAAAAAAACTTGTAAAAATCAAAATATGTGTAAAACATATACATGTATTCCAATTTTTATTGAAATCTGAAAACACCAGGGGTCTGCGGTGCACCGAAAAACGGTACCGGTACGGTACACAACTAATTACCGTCATCGGTTCGGTACAGAACATAACCCCGGTACAGATTCGGTACTACAGTTTACTGCTTCAAACAATAAACAGAGATAAGCAATGTTTAACAAAATAAGTGGTTTAAATAAGACCGACTCCTATTTATAACTAGTCATTTCCTTTAAGGAAAACAAGACCCAAAACTCGTAGGAAAAGAGACGTTGACAGGTGTTATTTATAGCTGATCGAGAATGGAGATAATAAAGGTAGGCAAGGGGAGTGGGGAGTAGCTGGGTAGGGTCGCAAAAAATGTCCTTGAAAACAAGAAAGGTTTAGACTAGGAAAGCGTGAGGGGTAAGGGGGGAGGGAGGTAATTAGCTGTAAATCAGTTGTTTGTCAACAATATTCCTAGGGTGAGTGGCTGTAAATCAGTTGTTTGTCAACATTATTCCTAGAGTGAGAAAAGGAATACCTACTATCTTTTAAATCGCTTTCGTTCTCCATTATGATTTCAAATTAAACTGCTTTTATTTATGTATTATTATTATTGTTATTGAAGTATACTAGTTAAATTTTTAAATTATATTAAAAAAGGTTTAAAAAATGGTTGAAAACTAATTCAAATATAGCCACTAACTTGATAAATTTCAAATGGTAGCATAAATTTGTTATTTTTTACTGTGCTGTGAAATTTGTACATACATATATCTGTTATATGTTAGATTATCTTGTGTGGTTTTGGAAAATTCAACTAAAATTTATTATTAACAATAACCTAAATTTATTTTTTGATAAGGTTAATAGCTAATTATTTCAAATATGATATAGGCAAATTAACATTATATAAAACTGTCTTACTTTTATTACTTTATTTATTTATTTTTCAGTTTTCCATGGTACTTATGTTTAAATAAATGTACTGTAATATTTGTTATGGACTTCAATTTTGAATTTAGTAATGTAATTAAGTAATTTTAGAATTATTTTGATTTTAATCTTCAGTATGTATTGGTCTAATTTTCTAATTTCTAATTTCTTTTAGTTTCACATCATACATAGTTTTATTTAAGTTATCTGATTTTACTTTGTATTAATGATACAATAATCTCCCAATGCAACAAGAATAGTATTAATAAAACTTTGGTTTTTGTTGTTTGTATGAATTAAACCAATAGTTTTTATTTATATTGAAATCAATATAATTAATCAGTTAGCAACTTATGCAATTGATTGATTTTCAAGTAATTTTTGAATTTATTTCTCATGATTATTTCAAGAACTTGCATTAATACCTAATAATAACAATGTTAAAATAATGTAATACTCCGAAGATGCAGGTTTTAAAAATATTTTTATTTTTGGTATAGTTATTTATTTGTTTAATCAAATTAATAATAATAATTGTATATGACCTTAATTATTAATCAATAATTTGTTTATGATACATTCAAATTAATAACTAAATTAGTATATATGACGGTACATTGTACCGTACCGAATTTGTACCGAGAACCGAGGTACAAAATCTTTTACCGTACCGAACCGTACCGATCTGAAATTGTTGGTACCGCAGACCCCTAGAAAACACTGATTTTTTGGCTGTTCTGATGCTCCTGGTTTCATTTACCTGCAAAGCTGGGAATACAATTTTGCGCATTATAATCTAAGGACAAGGTCCAGGCAGGCTTGAAAGTAGGCGTGAGTTACTGGGGATGATAAAAGTATTCTAACAAAGGAATAACAGGCTTTTCTAGAGTAAAACCCCCATAAGACAACTTACTGTGTTTAGTTATACACATTTTCTTTAATAACTCTGTAAATATTTATGCTAGAATGACGAGAGAGGGCTTAAAACTTTTGCCTCACTAATTCCCATCTTTTAAATGAATGACTTGTACATCCGGGGCTTTTCTGACCCTTTTTGGACCCAAAAACTCGAAATTTTAAAGATTATAATCCCCAAAAAAAGGGGTTAGAGTTTTCCGATTGTTTTGCCCAACGCACTTGTCCAACTAATTAGAGAAAGGAACGTCCCTACCAAATTTGAAGTTAATCGGACAAAAAATGCGACCGCTAGAGTGCATACACACATATATGTATATATACATATATATATATGTCATATATATATAAAATTTTGAACGACCTCCCAAAACGTGTTCAGGGGGTCACGTTAGGAACTTCTATGGTGGTCCCGGGCTTAAGTTTCACCGTGCGGGTCATGCTAATAGTTCACTTTCCAAAGGAAATTCACTAATAAGGCTATTTTTGTGAGCAGGCTGCTGGCGAAACTATTAGGCCTTGAATGATTGTTTATGTGTTATTTGGAAAACCTTAGTGTCTACATATGCCTTTTGGGATTTTGGAAAACACATCCACTCAGGGCTTTATCCCCTGGGCTTTTAAAGCTTCAATGTTAATCTTATTGAAGGATATACATTAATTCAATTGAGCTATTGACAGCTGTTAATAGTAACAAAACAGTACAGAAGTAAGATCAGCTGTTTTAAGCTAATATCTGGAACGGCATGACAATAGAAACTGCAATAACTGAATTTAAGCTGGTTAATCCCAAAACAAAAATTACTGTTCAAATTCCAGCAACTGGATTCGATCTTATATTAAACATTTTAATTAAATCTCCCATGTGCAGTTTGTAAATTAATATGGACGCCTATTTTAGCGAATTTCCCCTATAGGGACGAAGCTATTACCGTAGTCGGCATGGTAAGACCTAGGCCCGGGACCATGATAACTTTTCGTTTTGAGGTCCCCAGACCCCAAAAACACCATTCGTTCGAAACTATATATATATATATATATATATATATATATATATATATATTAGCGAATTCCCCCTATAGGGAAGAAGCTATTACCGTAGTCGGCATGGTAAGACCTAGGCCCGGGACCATGATAACTTTTCGTTTTGAGGTCCCCAGACCCCAAAAACACCATTCGTTCGAAACTATATATATATATATATATATATATATATATATATATATATTAGCGAATTCCCCCTATAGGGAAGAAGCTATTACCGTAGTCGGCATGGTAAGGCCTAGGCCCGGGACCATGATAACTTTTCGTTTTGAGGTCCCCAGACCCCAAAAACACCATTCGTTCGAAAATGTATATATATATATATATATATATATATATATATATATATATATATATATATTAGCGAATTCCCCCTATAGGGAAGAAGCTATTACCGTAGTCGGCATGGTAAGACCTAGGCCCGGGACCATGATAACTTTTCGTTTTGAGGTCCCCAGACCCCAAAAACACCATTCGTTCGAAACTGTATATATATATATATATATATATATATATATATATATATATATATATATATATATATATATATATATTAGCGAATTCCCCCTATAGGGAAGAAGCTATTACCGTAGTCGGCATGGTAAGACCTAGGCCCGGGACCATGATAACTTTTCGTTTTGAGGTCCCCAGACCCCAAAAACACCATTCGTTAGAAACTGTATATATATATATATATGTGTGTGTGTGTGTGTGTGTGTGTGTGTGTGTGTGTGTGTGTGTGTGTGTGTGTGTGTGTGTGTGTGTGTGTGTGTGTGTGTGTGTGTGTGTGTCCGTGAGCACGATAACTCTCGTAAAAATTATCCGATTTTTATGAAATTTGGTATAAACGTGTAAAGCAACATTTACAACTTTAAGTTCGAAAACCAGCCAGATCGCTCCATCCGAAGGGGTATTTTGGGGGGGTTTTGTACCCCAAAATGGGTTTTTCGAATTTTTTACATATAATTTTGGAAATAGTCAAATTTTATTTTTTCCCATTGGATTCAGCTTAAAAAAACACACAATTTGGTATTTTGATCATTTCTCTATGTGAATTGGTTACCGAGATATTGAAAGTGCTAAACACAGTACGTTGTCTAAAGTTATTCTTATGGAGAAAAATAAAAATTTTATATCTCGCTTATTTATGAACCTATACTGACGAAACTTGGTATACGGCTTCATCTGATTGTGGACCATTGATATTTGCTCAAATAGACACTTTTTTACCCAAGGCTCCCGTAGCAGCAAACCTGCGTACTCAGCCCTATGTTATTCTAATGGAGAATAAGTAACGTGTTAACTGCCTTCGTTATGAAAATAAATTAATGAAATTTGGTATGTGGCTTTACCTACATGAGTTATATTGATATTTGTATAAAACCCCATTTTTTGTGTTCCTTGCTTCAGCAAACCTGCATACTCAGCTGCCATGTTATTCTTATGGAGAATAATTAAGATGTCATAAATCGTTTATTTATGAATGTATATTGATGAAACTTGGTATATGGCTTTATGTGGTGTTAAGATACATATATATGCATTGGAAATTCACTGAGTACGCAGGTTTGCTGCTACGGGGGTATATATATATATATATATATATATATGTGTGTGTGTGTGTGTGTCCGTGAGCACGATAACTCTCGTAAATAGATCCGATTTTGATGAAATTTGGTATAAACGTGTAAAGCAACATTTATGATTTTAAGTTCGAAAACCAGCCAGATCGCTCTATCCGAAGGGGTATTTTGAAGGGGTTTTGTACCCCAAAAATGTTTTTTTTTTTTTTTTCACATATAATTTTTGAAATATTATAATTTTAGTTTTCACCATTGGATTCAGCTTAAAAAACACACAATTTGGTATTTTGATCATTTCTCTACGTCAATTGGTTACCAAGATATTGAAAGTGCTAAACACAGTACGTTGTCTAATGTTATTCTTATGGAGGAAAAGAAAAATTTTATATCTCGCTTATTTATGAACGTATAATGACGAAACTTGGTATATGGCTTCATATGGTTGTGGTCTATTGATAGTTGCTCAAAAAAATATTTTTTTTGCCAAAGGATCCCGTAGCAGCAAACCTGCGTACTCATCCCCACCTTATTCTTATGGATAATAATTAAATGCTATGTCTCCCTTAATTATGAACATAAATTAATAAAAACTGGTATATGACTTCACCTTCTTCAGTTATTAGCATACTAAAATACTTTGGTATATTAGCATAAAACCTCATTTTTTGTGTTCCTTGTTGCAGCAAACCTGTGTACTCAGCCCCAATGTTATTCTTATGGAGAATAATTAAAATTGTATATATCGCTTACTTGTGAATATATTTTTATGAAACTTGATGTAGTATTAAGACATTTATATCTCCATTGGAAATTTGCTGAGTATGCAGGTTTGCTGCGACGGGGGTATTTAGTTATTTGAATGTGCTCGTATAAGATGGTGCATTCTCCAAAATTATAGCGCATCCATATATTGGATCATTGGATCCGATGAAGTATTTGAAGTATGGGAGTTATGGCCTAACGACAAAAGCACCATTGAGAAATAATATAAAAATATTGTATGTACTGTTTTCCTCTAGATAGGCCTACTCATGCGTCCAAATCGTACTGTTCAGTAAATATTGGTTCTGGAAGAACAAAATTATTATTTGAAAATTAAATTGTTGATGCAGTGATTCTTATTACATTTTATCTTCGTAACATGTTCTTTTTAAATCACCATTCAGAAACTTGATTTACATTTTGTTCGTTCCTTCTTTGACCCTAGATCTGGCATTGGTTAATTATTAACCACAAAAATGCGAGTTGTCACTGGCATTGGTTAATTATTAACCAATACGACATGGTCCGGAACTTTCTAATATTACAATATGAAAACAGTTTTAAACCGAAATTAATCTTATAATATTAGAAAGATGAGATTCTGAGGATTCATTTTCATATATAAAATATTATTGAGCGAGTATTATGTAGCGAGAAACATAGTTTGAAAAGCAAGAGAGTTCAACATTTATTTTGGCGGCGGAAAATATTCATCACCTGATCACAAAAACAGCTGTTTTTGTCGATCGACAGTTAAGTCAATACGAATCACGGGGAAACGGCAGTGTTACCATAGAAACCAAAATTTCTCGAACTACAAGTCGTCTGTTTGCAGTTTTTGGCTATCTGTTGTAGTTTCAGCAGAAAATTGTTGTCAATAAAGTACAGGTTTTGTACCTGAGCGGCAATTTCTTATTGGCATTGGTTGAGTAATTGACCAATACAAAACAACTAATATTTCCGTTTTACAATTATTTGTTCCGTAAGATATTTATACTGGAAGAATTAAGAAGAACTGGCCTTCACTGTCATGCCAGTTGTATACTGGTTTGACGGGGAATTTTCGTTTGGGAGCTGGTCGAAAAAGCTCGTTCTTCGAGATTCAATTGTATTGAACTAGCCATTTTGATTTGAAGTGCGTGTGACTGTTTTATTTTGTGAGTTATAAAACGTTGTGAAATAGTTATTTTTAGTGTTGTGTTTAGTGAAATGTGTATATTCGTGTACCTACTGTTACTGTATACAATACTGTATCAGTGGAATACACGAATAGTACACAATTTATTATGAAATAAGTGCTAATACTGCGTTGTGTTGCATAGGCTTAGGCTTAAATTTGTCTAGGATTGAAGTGTGTTTCTAAAAATCTGTACGCGTTATAATATATTCGCTTGTACACCTTTTTTTATTGTATATTTTCACGGTAATATTACATTTTGTGAAACTTCAATAAATTCCCTACAATTTGTATATCTCAGAATTTGTATGAAGTTAGTTGTACAAATTCTATGTGGTTTTGAAAATGTCATGAAAATTTTGTTTTCATATGAAAAATTTCTAAGATTTACATTCTGACGTCAATTACTCAGAAATTGTAGAATTCAAATGGATATAACTATATATTTTCAGAAAGATCTTTTATTTGTCTATTATGCAGTATCATATTTATTTACTTTTGATGCATTCCATTATTTCCTATATGACAACAAAATGTTGTAATTTTTCTGAAAAAAAATATTTGCATAATTTATTTATTTTTTTATTTTTGTAGGAGCATTTCAAGAACATTGACATTTCTACGTAGGGAATCATATTTCACACAACATTTACATTTAGATCAAATGTGTAAAAAAAATATTTGTTGGCTTTCTTGTGGGTTGCTTTCAAAATTTATAATTTGCATAATCCAAAAATTTGCAAACTTTTTGCTACTACGCCTAAACACATTTCTTTTTATATATCATTATATACTATATTTATGACTGAAACAGAAAATATACATATATATGTACTTATATTCACAAATAACTGTTTTATGGCGAAATATATGGTACCACTACAAAAGGGCACCAAACGGCTCGCCACAGATGGATCAAATGACCGCCAGATATAGGGTTGAAACACGCATATAAGTTTTTATTTTTTTGGGATATTTGATTTAACTAATATTTATAAATATATATGCTAGGGTCTTTCTTAGTTTCATAAAATGTCAGTTTAAAATTGTTTAGTCGAAACTCCTGATGTGAAATTACAGTACAAGAAAACAATATTGGTAATTTTTAAATATGCCACTTTTAATATAATTCACGCTAATGCAGGACGTAATTTAGGGTTGTGAACTTGAATCCGGCCGGCAACCCGGCCCACACCACCAGGCCTGCCTGCCCAGGGGCCCGTGAAAGCTGGAGTAAAGACGCTGCAGAGTGCAACTTGTACTAAAGACATGGTACCAAATACCATTAAACCTCATCACATTTAAAGCTTTACTATACTATAATACATACAATGCTTTACTATATATATATATTAGAAAAAGTAATGTTGTCAATATTTTAGTATCACGCAAGACAATATTCAAACTGCCTATAAGTGCCTTGACAAATTAACTTTAAAAAAGGTGGTAATTTAACTCTTCGCTTCGTCCTCTTACGCGACGATTGAGCGTACTATGAAGGTTTTAATTGTTGTATCGATTTCGTAACAAGTAATATTGTTACGGCTATTACAAAGAAGTAATAACTTTGACACGCTCATTTATGTTTACCAATGATATTTTGGCAAAGTAATTTTTATAATCATAATCACAAAGTAGTTCCTAATCAAACTCAATAGTTAGTTTGCTCCAAATAAAAGACGAGTTTTGTCCCCCTAATCTTCATTGCTTGGGCTACTGTGCGTCGTGATGTTTAGATATGACTACACACGTTTTGATTAAGCACACAGCAAAGGGTATCGCCATTTATAGGGGTTTTAATGTTAGATTAAATTTGTTAGTAAGACACAGAATCATAATTTAATTTATAGTTTATAATAGTATTAGCTGAATTCTGATTTTGAATCCCATTATTCAACATTTTTTTGGGCACCTCCCACCTTCAGGTTTATATGGCGTTCTCCTAGGAAACTGATGGGAGTCTTTTTGTCAATCATTAAAATCAAAACTATGCAGTATGAACTAGTACATAACACAAACAATTTTAATAATTGACAGATGGACTCTCAGTTGGTCTCCGCAGGACAATACCATACCAACCTGAAGGTGGGTGGTGCCCAAAAATAAGTTGAAAAAAAAAAAATACTTCTTAAAATATCCCACCTAAAACATGTCTTTTAAAGAAAGAATCCCATTTTTGTAATCGACCCATGAATTATTAAAGTAATGTACAGTTCAAACATCACAGAAAGGTATCCGGTGACCCTACAATATTGCCTAGTTGGAGTGTTTAAATTTTAAAAGTCAAAGTCATCTTACAAACATACATATATAATTTGTATATTGCGTAAAAGCTTATATTATAAAGCTTCTTCCCCCACCCCCACAGCACCGCCGCAACCTGTAGAGCTGCCCAGGAGTAGTTGTTGTACCCATATGTCAGTTGGACAATTGTAATGGCCCACGTCCGACCCCCATCAACAGCTCTTCTATCCATTTGTCTCAAGGACCTATGTATCAGTGTATTCAACGGTCGTTAATACCTACAAACATTGCATAAAGGCCAAACCAAGGCACTTTTAAGGGTACCGGTGTTAACAATTACTTCATTTTTATATCTGTAACTAATTTCCAAAAGTTATGATCACTGAAAGCAAATCATAAGGACAATTGACGTATCTTCCGAACCAACCAGCAGTTCAACCGTCCTGTGAGGGTCTCCCTAAATCGTACTTACCGTGCAGACATTTAAACACTTTTAGCGCTTCGTTATCGCTCCGACCGACGTGTTACTTATGCAGGTGGCTAGATGGCACAACCGAGGTGTGGGGTCAATTATAACCCGTATCGGGTACATTTCCCGCAGACAGTGTGGGAACTCCCCCGGCCCGTCTTCCGCCGGAGTCGCCGCGCCGCGCCACACCCGCTACAATGGTCGCCGACTCTCATTGTCTGGCCTCAAAGTAGCCGGCCTTTTGTTGCGGTGGCTCTGTAACCAGATTGTCCCTCTTGAGACTTTCACGCTCCACCTCCCTTCCTCACATCCTCCCATCCTCATCCTCATTCGATTCTGAGGCCTGTGTATCGTATCTGCCTCGCTCCACCACGCTGGATCGCTATTCAGGGTAACCCTGCGTGTAATAACAGCGTGGGCTTCTGAGGATTACATCCTGTGTAGTCACAAACAGTAGAGTTTGAATGCTTAAAGAAATTAAGATGACGTTTTCAAAATCTACATTGCAGTAAACGTAGTTTGCTAATTCCATTTAACAGTCTTCCAACAACAAATTTAATAATCTAAAGTGTAATCCAAGAACTATGGCCTGAAATATGCAATTTGTAAAATATAATTGTGTTCTGTGGTATAACTGTTCAAGATAGTAAGACTTCAGTCTTAAACCACAGTATACTTAAAAACTCCGTTTTATACATGCCTACTTTTTTAGTATTGGGCCATGGTGTGGTCCTTGTAGGTAGCAAATTAAATCCGTTTGGCGAGAATTATACATATTATTTACATGGGTTCAATAATTGTAATATAGGATTATTACTGTCGGAAGTTCATAAAATAACTGTCTATATAATATATAATGCCCAACAGTAGTTACTTCCTTCAAACATGGTCATGGTGAGACCCTCATCGAACGTGGACACCTGGTCCAACATAATTATCCCGCGGCGAAGCTCAAACAATCTTGACAAACACAGCGACAACGCTTTGTCTCCCGTTTTATAAAGGGCAATACAAAACAAAAGAAAAATATCATTTTAAAAAAGGTAGTTACTTAACAATTTTAATTATATTATATGTGTTTATTCCTTGTCTTAATTAGCAGAATCAATATAAATTATTGCATTCCATTTTATGTAGCCTATCAGTTTGTATGTTGAATAAGTTAATTTTGGATATGCTGTTTGAACTTAATTTATTACTGAAGTCTCAAAGTACTTACAACTTAAATTCAATTTCAAAATGTATTAAATTTATTCGTCCCCTATTCATATAGCACGTCTATCTTTCCAAGACAACTTCTCAAAACGTCTTAAATATGTTTTTTGTAATATTTTCTTAAATAACAATACTTTTTTGTAAACGATTGTAATGGTCTAAGGAAAATACTATGTATGTAATACTATGTACCAGGGTAACATGTGCTTAAACATTACACAAATCCTTACCAAGCAATCTAGGCTAGGTCAGCAATTATGTGTGTAAATAGTTAAAAGGAATCTGAAGTTTGACGCTAGTTACTGCTGCAGAAATTGGTCCCATATTCAGGATACAAAATTATAATATTTGTGTTTAATAAAACCTTTTTCGTTTAGTAAATACTTTGTTGATGTTGGAATGCAACAAGTCAAAATTTGAGAAAACTCAATTAGATACTCATATTATGTATTGAACTATCCAGGGTATCGAGGAGAACATTAGTAATCATTTTAATATACGAGCATATTAAAAGTGTGAAATTATTGTATTATGTTTACTTTCCTATGAAGTTTACATATTTTTTTATTGAAACAAAGATGGCTGAGTTCAAATTGTTCTCAAGGGCGTGAAAATATGTGCTTGAAATGATAGACAAATTATTTTGATTATTTAATAAATCTATAAGTTTATATATTTAATATTGATTTTGTTGTATTATATGTTATGTTTCAAGTTATTAGCACAATCGTAAAAGCGATGAACTCCAACCATTTCGCTGATAAGTCACGCATTCCTAATTACCTGTCGCATTACCGTTTCACAAAGGCAGCAGGAAATCACAAGAACTTATACGCCTAAACGGTCAAAGTTTGCGATGGCGGGATGCGGTGGCGGATGCCGGGGACGGTATCCTAATTGCAATCGGCGGTGTGACAGGAAGCCATCAGAGCGCGGATGATCAGCTGATCTGAGGTTCTGCTGATCCTAGCTGACAACAGCTGACAGCTGGCTGGATCCTCAATTAAACGACGCAGGACACAATGGTCTACACCTCAAGACGCAGGTGGGGCCGCGGGCCGTGTGATGTCGTTTGCCACGCCCGGTGATCGTCAACGGCGCTGCCGTGTCGTCGTGTCGTAGGGTCCCCGAGCTCCCAGCTGGGCGCCTCTCGTCGGCTGCTCCCATTCCACCGATTACACCCGAGGATTAAGAGAATCAAATATGTAACCCTGCAACAGCTTACAGTCTCATTTTTTACTTTATGCAATAGGGTGAGAACTTTTGATCTTTAGCTTGCTTGCGCCATGTATCAATGGTTACATCAAACATAATGCAGTTTAAAAACAAGTTCTAGTTTGTATTAATATATTTTTAGGAATATGTCTACTAAAATTCTGTAATTATTCACTGGGTTATACGTATTTAGTATATTTGTACAATATATAAGAAGAGTCTTAGTTTAAAATCTTATTCCTTGTAAAATATCGTCAGAGGGGCTTAAAACTCAATTTGTATGGGGTAAACACTTTTAATCGCCCAGTTTATAGCCTACATAATAAAATTGCATAAACATTTTACAGTTTGTATTGACAGATTCTCACTGGACTATACGTATTTAGAATACTTTTGTGGGCCTTTGATATTTAAAAAGAGTCTTCATTTAAAATCTTACTCCTTGTCAAATATCGTGAGAGGGACTTAAAACTTAACCTTTATGCGGAAAAACTTTTAATCGCCCTAGTTTATAGCCTACATGATACGGGTTTATGACAATTTTACAGTTTTTATTAAGAAAACATATAGAAAAGAGTAAAATTTCATTACCTTCAATCATTACTTTAGAGTACTACTCAATTTTAAAATGACTTTTTTTAAATGGCATTGACCAGGAAATAATTAATTCACCTCTGATACATGAAGTTTGACAAATAACTAAACTTACTTAATAAATAAATATAATAATAATATTTCTTGGGGGTTATCACGCATCTTCGGTTAATGGTTAGCATCTTGGATTTAGGTTCAAGGGGTCACGGGTTCACGGGTTCAAATCCCAGGTGCCTACAAAAGTTTTAAGGGTTTGGACCGCTTTCCCTAAAAGCGTTTGTGTGCTCTATTAGCAAAAAGCCGTTGGCGTTGAAATACAACTTATAAAATAAAACACAAAACAACGTAGGGCTGCATTTTGCTGTTTTATCATAAAACATTAAGGACTAGTTTTGATACTCAGCACTGTTTAACTGAGAAGGATTGTGTCACTGAAAGTATATTTTAGAGTAAATATTGAGTGTGTTTTTTGCCCGTTATGATTCAACAAGCAAGAATAAATTAATTAGTATTGCTCGTTATTTGATGTTAAGTGACGAAACGTTCTTTTTTAAATGTTTTAAATATTAAATAAATACATTAATTTTGCTATGCAAAAGCAAAAGCCATCATCATTCATAAGTTTTGCGGATTCGGAAACCCCAGCATAGCTGCTACTCACATCTTCCACAACCGGGAATATTACGCAGGTTACCGGAACGATAGGATAAAGCACGAGAGGAAAGGGTGGGTTGGGACGGCAGCCAAATCGACCTTTCAGAGGGCCAACTCCCGTGCCCCTGTGACAGCTGGGATGAGGCTCTCAAACAAGGGACCCGCATTCTGCCCTCCAACTGGTCAACTCAATTGACAGGGTATCCATGTACAACAGCCAGGGACCATCCATTCTCAGGTTAGCAGGAGGGACCAAACCCGGAGATTCTGTCCCTAGCCACTGCAAATATAGGGACCAAAGGGAAAAGGGAAGTTTGTCATAATGGACAGCCAAAAGACTTACCGTATGTAATGACAACTTCATTTGCTGTACCCAATGTCAGCCTCAAAACTGGTATAGACCAGTTTTAAGGTAGTCCTGGGACAAGCAAAAGCCAAAAATAAGTTGTATGCATTCTCACTAAGGTTATAGAGGAGACTCTCTGACACAAGACCTTAATCATGCGCATATATTAAGTAAATATGAAACACTGTTATGTACTATTTTACAGAGTTACGTTTCTACACATTCCCTAAAAATAAAAATAAAAATTTCATTTACAAAAAATACCAAATGTAGAACATTTAAAACTTGCAAGAATGTGTTTGAGGTGTTAAGGACCTGACCAACCTGTTAGCATCTGCACTAATTCCCAAGTTATGGTTCACTCAGCTGTAAACAATCCCTAATGTCAGACACAGCGTAAAAGACGTTTAATGTTGTTTTAATGCGGGTTTCAGAAAATAACGTCTCATAATACGGGAGTTAATGCTGGTTTATTTCACGCGGGAGTGGAATATAAAGGCGGGCAAGGCTTTGCGAGCGGCCAACTTGTTTATGTCCTTGTAATTTACAGCGAGGGCGCAAAAACAGGGGCTGAGCCGGGTCCTCCCCTATTACAGCGGCGCCCCGCAGTGCAGCGCCTCTGCTCTGGGCCCGGCATCGGGGAAATGTGGATAAGGACCTGAGGTGCTGGACTGTAAAATATTAACGTTAAATAAATTGAGGATAAGGCGATAGGAATGGTAACTATGGTATGGTGTACATATTTGTATATTAACTTAAAAATTAAAAGTAGTACGTGCAAATTTTCCAAATTTTTACTAAATGATCTCAACAAAATTGTTAAAAAGAAAATTGTAATCCACTAGACATCCGATCATTAATTAAACTGTATCGGAACAATTAGTTTATAATCTGCTAAACAAACTGCAAGCAATACTAATTGTTACGAGGGAGGGAGTTAATGTAACAAAATACCACCGTGGCAGCAAACCTGCGTACTCAGCGAATTTCCAATGCATATATATGTGTATCTTAATACCAGTTAAAACCAAATACCAAGTTTCATCAATATACATACATAAATAAACGATTTATGACCTTTTTAATTATTCTCCATAAGAATAACATGGCGACTGAGTATTCAGGTTTGCTGAAGGGAGGAACACAAAAAATGGGGTTTTATACAAATATCAATATAACTGAAGTAGATAAAGCCACAAACCAAATTTTATTAATCTATGTTCATAATTAAGGGAGATAACACGTTGCTTATTCTCCATAAGAATAACATGGGGGCTGAGTACGCAGGCTTGCTGCTACGGGACCTATAGGCAAACAAATGTTTTTTAGGTAAAATATCAATAAACCACAACGATATGAATCAATATACCAAGTTTCATCAGGATAAGTTGATAAATAAGCGAGATATACCGTACAATTTTTCTTATTCTCCATAAGAATAACATTGGACAACGTACTGTGTTTAGCACTTTCAATATCTCGGTCACCAATTGATGTAGAGTAATGATCAAAACACCAAATTGTTTGTTTTTTTAAGCTGAATTTAATAGTGGAAACTAAAATTGGATTTACTAAAGTATTATATATAAAAAACTCAAAAAAAAACATTTTTGGGGTACAAAACCCCCCCCAAAGTACCCCTTTGGATAAAGTATCTGGCTAGTTTTCGAACTTAAAGTCATAAATGATGCTTTACATGTTTGTACCAAATTTAATCAAAATCGGATCATTTTTACGAGAGTTATCGCACCCACGGACACACACATATATATACAGTTTTGAACGAATGGTGTTTTTGGCATCTGGGGCCCTCAAAACGAAAAGTTATCATGGTCCCGGGCCTAGGTCGTACCATGCCGACTACGGTAATAGCTTCTTCCCTATAGGGTAAATTCGTTAAAAGGGTAACTAATAGAATAACTTGAGGCATGGTTCTACGGCACATACCGTATACAATATTTTGTTCTAACATAAAAGGGTTACGTATGGTGGCATAACAATTTTTACTTAAAATAATACGACTGTAAAACACAGAATCCACGAAGCTTACGGTCTCGGAAACAAACAAGTAGGTTTAACAATATCTCAAAAATCTGAGTCATCGGCCAATTAAAATAAAGTACATCCAAGAAGCTGTCGTCAGAGATACGCCAAATAAGATTTGGGTTCTGCCAGGAGGGTGAGATTGTGTGCTCTCATTTGGAAAAAAGAACCGGCTAAAAACCATAACGCAAGAGTGCAAACCCGAGCCAATAATCCCATTAGGTTCGTTCCTAACAGAAATCGGATTGCAACTGTCAGCCCCGTGGAACCAATTAATTCAATCGCCTTGTAACAGATACCTTTGTTGTCCGTCTCCCCTAGATGTCGTGAGTGGTCACTTCCGTGTACCGGCTGTACAGATGCTTTATCAGATTTCACCTGATGGATTACGAAAGATATAAATTTTAGCTTTTCCTTAATCATGTAGGTTATTATGTTACGGTTTTCTGATTACAGTAAGAGATAACTTAAATTGCGTGTGTTGATCAAATAGGGGATGTTTTGTAAAACTTGTTTCACAAATACATAAAAACCATTAAGATCAAGTAATTAGTGGAAAACATATTACGACTAATATTCTAAAAGACGGTGAGTAATAAGTTTCTTATTGCACTGGAAACTTACATTTTTCTAGGTACTAAACTAGTGACGAGATTAGTTTTGAAACAAATAGTAGTTTATTAAACAAATTTATACTTAATCATATGCATTACAAATAAAATTGTATCTGGGCTGACCTAGGTATTTTAAAACGAAAGGCAACATATTTAAATTAATATCATATCGATCTTCAACTAAGGAGTGGTTAAAATCATAAAACTAACAGATACGTGAATGAAAATAGTACATTGTCATAATAGAATATACACATGTTGATCTCTGCTCTCTCAGGGGGTAAATGTTTAAGAAAGTTGAGTTTTTACACGTTCACATTGCCTTTAAAAGCCTGCATCGTAAAAATAAAATACATAGTCACAGGCGCAAAACATGTTTATACTCGGTGATAGTTGCAAAACAACTTACTTTCTCATAGTACGCCGAAGGTAGGCTCGACATAAGATCGCCTAATGCTGGTTTCCCCTGAGAATCTTGCTAATGCCCCTTCTATATTGATAACTTCATCAATGTCTTGCTTTATAACATTAACCTTTGATGTTGATGAAGGAAGTCTTGGTATAATCACTGAGAGAGTGGGGGTGATAGAGTGATGGTGAGGAGGGGATTCTTCGCTCAACGAGCTTACAGTAACAGGCTCAGGAACGCTCCAGTGTTAGTTGCCCAGATTATTCCCACACAGATAAGACGCCTCCGGATAAATTTATTTACGAACTCAAAGTAGCCGATTTAGACGTTAATCCAACAACGTGTTATAAATAATCAGCTTGTATATCTGTATTTAGTTGGCAATACAACATCTTTAGTTGGTATTATGTTGTTTTACGCAATACTGTAATGATAATTTATTGTATTAATAATACTGATGGTAAACTTTGTTAAATATACGACTAAATAGTTTTTATACTTTTAATAAAAAGTTAACATACAAGGAGTTGTTAACTTAAGACTGAATAGGAAGTTTTAAGAGTTTGGAATGCAACCGAAACTTTAACTGCTAAAGTTAGGCCACAGTATAAACTAAACTTTTAACTCAAGGATTGTGGGGAAATATTGTTTTAATATTAATAATTTACACAAATTGTATTATATTACAAGAGAAAAACTAATTTCCCTTCTCCTGAGTATTCACCTTATGTGTCAAGACCGTTCTAATGTACGTTCCTCCATTAATTCTGCTCTAGTCGGGTGAGAGAACTGTTCAGTAGGGCGTTGGCGGAGTGAAAGATGGAGTGGAGGTCTTGTCAAAAAATTTGACTATAGCAATACAACTGTTTACCATAGTTACCATGGTAATTACGTTGGATAACTCTAGTAACTACTATTCCCGTAGTATTTACATTTAGAAACCTCATTAGTTATCTTAGTAATAATTATCATCAGTAAGTAGTACCATCCGAGAGTAATCATGTTATAATAATAGAATTCACGGAACAATAACTCTAAATATACATTTTAAACAAACTTTTGTTTATGCAAAATACTTAATCTTTCTAGCATACAGTATATCGTACAACCCTTGGTGCTACACCCGCAGGGGGCAACGTGCGGTAACCAGTGTCGGATGCAAATGCCGCCCCATGCTGTGGTAATGTACGTGTCGTCCACCCCAATCACCCTCCATGACTAACAACATAATGTAGCTTTGAATAACCAACGCGCCATCAAATAACCATGAAAGTTAAATATGAGAAGCATACGAATTATCATTGCAAAACTTTGTATTAGAAGTTTGATTTCTTTGGTGTATCTCTCACATTTTTCATTTTTTCGGGAGGTATGCCTTAGCGGGATTTACAGGAAACCATGCTGTGGCTGGTTAATAAATTATATCTTCATAGTATAAGAAATTTGTCTTCTGTGTTATGTGCCTCTTACGGGAACATTGATACAAGTAGTGTATTTCGTATCTTTTTATGGAGGAGGCAGAGGTGGATCTAGATTTTTCCTCCGGCAGGATTTCCTCCCCCAGGACAATTTGCAGAGGTATATATTCGTTTTTAGAATTTTATATTTTACATAATATATGAAATATAAAATAATTTTATATAAATATATAAAATAATGGTATATAAAACCTATAAAAATAATTTTACATTTTAAAAAAATAAAACCATTTTAAATGAAATTAAAAATATATATTTTCAAAATACTATAGTGCGAAAAATCAACTTCTTTATTTAATGTCGGATTTGGCCTATTTTCGGATATTTTATAGCCCTAGACTATTATATGTATAATTAAAATATATAATTTTCAAATTCAATAATTTGTATAATTTGTATATATCTATATATATATATACTAACCACAAACAATAACCTTGGTGTTCATGTCCGATTTGTCTGTAATTTGGATACGTTGTTTTCCTAGGCTAACACACAAGCAAATTCCCTTTTATAATTTGAAAATTAATCATTACAGTCAAATAAAACAATATTTAGTAAATTACCGTAGTGCCAAATGCCAACTTATTTATTTACTGTCCAATTTGTTTGTAACTTGCATATGTTAATGTCCTACGCTATTGCATAAGCAAATACAACCTATAATTTCCAGATTTAGTTTTAAACAATATTTTTTAAATTACTATAGTGCCAAATCCCAACTTCTTTATTTACTGTCTATTTGATTTATTTTCGAAAATCTTATAGCCCCACAACTATTATATGTAAAATTATCATGCATTATTTCCAACTCCGATACTCTGTATACTGTATATTATCTTTGGTGTTTGTGATATCAACTCTTGGTATCAACTTTGATGTGTTACTGTCTAGGCTGCACAACTAAATATAACCTATAATTTCGCAATTTAATTTAAACAACATTTTATGCCAAATGTAAAATAATATTGCAGTTACAACAATATACAATAATAATATTGCAACATTATGGCGCCAAATGCCAGGTTCTTTATTTAGTCTATTGTATGTATAATTACCATGTACTATCCTCAAATTCAATACTATTTAAAATTGTATATATAAATGTTTGCAAAATACTACAAAATTGGGTTTTTATTAGTCGATTTAATTGGTTATTGGATATGTTCTCTTACAAAGCCAACAGATGTGTAATTATGTATAATTATGCCCTAAATTCTTATCTTAAATTTATAAATTACTATAGTGCCAAATGGCAGCTTATTATTTTGTTTATTTTTTTTACTAAGTATTATCCCCGATTCGATACTATGTAATAATCGAACTAATGTAACAATCGCAAACTTCTTTGTTTACCATCAGATTTAATAGAATTAAAGCAGTTTTCCCCCAGGGTATTATATATACAAACTCTATAGTCTCTATAGTTTGTACAGTTAAAAAATAACCGCCCCAAAGGTCTAGTTTTGTTGTGTGTGTTTGTACATCGTTATGGCGGGTTATCTTTTTGAACTAATATACACATAACTGTTTGTTATTTCCAAATAATTACAGTTTTACAACAAGTAAACAACCCTAAATATATAATTTAAACTTTAATATTTATAAATTATTATATTTTGTAATATTTGTATATGCCACCCACAAACAGAAAAAAATGTGTCATTTGATAGAACCTGTAACATTTGCGTAAAATGTCTATAAAAACCATACACATAATTTGACAGAAAAATGCTGTGTGTGGTTAAAAAAGAAGTTGGGATTTGGCACTATAGTAATTTACGAAATATCGTTTAAAATAAAATCTGGAAACTATAGGTTGTATTTACTTATGCAATAGTCTAGGACAGTAACATATCCGAGTTACAAACAAATCGGAAGTAAATACAGAATTTGGTATTTGGCACTACAGTAATTTACTAAATATTGTTTTATTTGGCTGTAATATTTAATTTTCAAATTGTATGGGGTATTTGCTTGTTGGCCTAGGACAAAAACATATCCAAATTGCAGGCAAATTGAACATAAACACCAAAGTTAATGTTTGTGGTTAGTATATACAAATTTTAAAAATTACTGAATTTGAAAATAATATATGGTAATTATAATTATACATTTAATCGTCGAGGGTTATAACATAACGGAAAATCATCCAAATCGGACTGTAAATAAAGAAGTTGACATCTAGCACTTTAGTATTTAAAATATATATATGTATTTTTTTATTTGACCGTAATATTTAATTTGAAAATCATAGATAGTGTTTACATATACACTAGCCTAGGACAGTAACATATCAGAGTTTAAAACAAATTGGACCATATACACCAAAGTTAGTTTTTAGCCTGATTTTTTAAATATAAATGGTTGGCGGTTTAAGTTCTAATTTAAAGTCGTGTGCTTTAAATGGGGCGTGTATAGTGACAGGGGGTGATGTGGTTTTAAAATTTTAAATTATCTTATATTTTATAAAAACTTATTTTATATTTTATATACAATTATTATACATTTTATATAAAATATAACACTTTAAAATCTGTCACGCGAGAGGAAAATCCTGCCGGGGGAAAATATCTCGATCAACCCCCCCTCCCCCGCCTCCACCATAAAAAGATCCGAAATACACTACTCAAATTTATCTTGTGGTATGTTATATAAAATGTAGAATATAAGAGTATTTGATATAAAATGTAAAATATAAGAGTATTTTTACACAATCTGTCCCACCGGAGGAAATCCTGGCGGGGGAAAAAAATCTCGATCCACAGCCTAAGCCGCCTCCTAGATAAATGTGTTGGAAATACACTACTGGTGCATACAGATACAAAATACTTTCTCCACCCCGCACGGAAATAATTTTATAGACCTACTCAGAAGTAAAATCTCTTCTTACTTTGAATTTAAATTAAGTAAAAAATATCTTTCATTAAATATATTACTAGTCGACCCGTGCGGAATTCCGCACTACGAATTGTCAGCTGACCAGATGTTCTTTTGTTTATATTTTCGCTCCTGTCAAAATAAACTATTCCCTTTATTTACCTTTCATATTATTCAAATTTCTGAGAAGCGGTACATTTTTAGACCGTGGGTCTATTTTTCGTCAATAGCCGGCAAGATAAGCTTTAAAATTATGGGTAAATCATGGAATTTGATGATAAAGGAATAAGGAAAATCTCGCGGACTGACAGAAAAAGAGGCTAGAGAAATGATAATTATAAATTAGATCTTTAATAACAATTAATTTATTGTTTTCCCTTCATGATAGCTAACGGTAAAACGTCCTAGAAGTGATGAAAAATATAGTTTTATAGTAATTTAGGCTGTGTTTTCCTAGCTTTGTGCCCATAAGATTCTACGATTAAAAATGAATACTTACGAAAAATATATAAACATCTGAATCACTGTAGCCTTGAAATTACTTATCCACACCCTCTACGTTGACGTTTGTAACACTCATGGAGAAGAACTAGCAAGAGAAAAACTAGCAAGGACTGAAATTTATGACTCTTAAGAATGTAACCCTTGTTTCAACCCCACATTCTTTCAATTAGTCTTTTAATTTGTCATAATTATTTCTAGGCATTACGTCTCCAATAATAAAATGCATTATTTTGAGTATTACAAAATTTAGTTAAAATTTAAAAATGTTATTTAATACCTTCAAAGTTTGCAACTACAAAGAAAATAACATAGTTTTGATGGTATATTTTACACAGTAAAGCATGGTGGGGTATTATCTGGGAACAATATCGATGGCAATCTGGTTATAACACGTATAGGGAGTGCGTATATACAGACAATACAATACATAGAAACCTGCGTGTCAGTCAACGCTGTCACATGCAAATGCAGCCCGTGCGACCTCTAATGTATGCGCTTGTCACCCGTCATCACCTGTGATTAGCATAATACACTTACGAACAGTAGCACCACCGCCACCACTGACACTGTAGGCTACTGCGTTGCATAAAAATAATGACGTTATCAAACTATATTGGACAGAAAAAAGCTTGGTAAATACGTTAAAACCAACAAAATTATGATTTTGTATTCTAAAAATATCTAGCAAACAAAGAATTAAGAATTTGAATTTTAAAGCAATATTAATTACGTTAAATATGATTTAATATCACGGTAAACATTTATGGTTAAGATTTTATAACATGACACTTAATAGTGTCGGGTTTATCATGAAAAGTCTCGATGTTACCGGTTCAAATCTAGTGATATGAATCCAAGGTAGGTTTAATCGCGTTTAAACATTGTCTTGACAAAATTAACCGAATAAAAACTAATTTGTTCTAAGAACTCTTGAACTTTTCTTAAAATAAAATGTTGTTTACAAAACAATACATCGCAACATTCTTGTTAAAACAAATTGCTTTTTATATGCTCTTCAAAGAAAAAGAGGCTAATCAGTCAGTATTTCATGTTTTCATTTTTACTTAAAAACGGTAACGCCTATACATGAAGTTATGTATTTTGGGAGAAGAAAGCAAGTCTGCGAAATTCAAATGACAACCGTTACCATAATCAATCAATATCCTTAAAGGCAGATGATGTATGTTAGAAACCATTTGAAACATAACCCAAAGTAAAATCAAACACGTTCCTAAATAAACCCCCCCAACGTGTAGAAGTAAACATTGGTATATACGTCTGCCATCTAACATTTCAAAATAGAAGACAATTTTTAAAAAATAACTTAAAAAAGCTTTAATTTTAAGGCGTATTTAAATTGTTATTGTTTATAGTTATACACCTATCAATATAATTCAAGCACCATTTGGTTTAAGGATTCTATGCGGAAAATCTGGAAGAGTTATTTGTCAGGCAATGTTCAGCATCATAACATACACTTCGTTCTCGCTCCTCCCGTATAAATTACCCAATGTTTTACCGGCCCTTGAGACCATGTTTCAGCCGCGCTTCCGTCAAACAGCCGCGCACATAACCGTTATCTAGAAGGCAATTTCTAGCCGTATATTCAGTTAATGTAACGAAACGTCCCCTGGAGAATATCTTCAGTTAAGAGTTGTGCATATCAAAAGTAAGTGCTTACAAAATTACAAGCACAGTTTATATCCAGCGAAATAGCTATATACGAAATTCCTTATTCCATGTTAAAGCACAAAAAGTATAAAGGGGTGTTTTAGCTATGCCGTAGACACAAGATTTCTTCATTAGAAGAGCTGGTCAAAAGTTAGAGAAACTGTGCTTGATGAAGGGCCTAAATAAAAAGGGTTTGGAAATAACAGGCTAAGCCATCTGAAAAATTTCTCATTAAAACCTTTTAGCTTTATTGACCGATGACGTTCGTCAGTAACTTCCATTTACAGGTTATTACATAAAGTTATAAATATTATTATTTTTAAATTGTTATAGTACTGTTAAAGATGTGGTTAACTTGTACTTTCATCACAACCAGTTGTCTGTTATTTAGAAACAAATTCTACTGACATTCATCAAAAGATTATGTGTCAATTTTATTTTAGTTGATCATAAAAAAAAAGAGTGCCTAACTATGTAGATTTTACATCACGGTTGCTTTCATTAACCTTTTACCGGTTCATTCTATTTAATTTGATCAACAGCTATTTTGACTACACTTTACGTAATTTATTCGTACTAGTAACGGTTATTTAATACTTAATATTCTATTGATATTTCCTAATGTCATCCACTATACCCATTGTTTCCGAACATATTCTTGTCATTCAAACCGAAGAGCAACCAGATGTCTTGATCTTGCCGTTGTGTGACACAGTCATCTACAACTCCAGGAACGCGAGAGCACGTAAATAACACGAAACACTGGCTATTATTTGTACGCGGCCGTGCAAAGGCACGGGAAATAATTGGCTAAGCAGGTAGAATACAAATACGAGTGCCGTAATTGTAAATTCGAGACGGCGCTTGACTCCGGCTTATTTTGAGTCATATAAGAGAGTGGAATCTTTAAAAGGATATAACAACGGAGGAAGAACACTTTAGCGGTGCAATGATGGACGGATGGCATTCCAGGGACCATTGAGCGGGGTTTTAATGAGAACAATCAGCTTTAACAAGATTGGCGGGAACCCGTCTGCCCAATTACGGACAATCAGCAGTCGGGTCAGGTGACTTCTCAGTACAGTAGCAGTCGATAACACCTGGTCCCAGCCTCCGTGTTAGCTGATCAGTGTTGTACTGTACACTGTAGACTGCAGTGCCGTTGTCGAGATTACCGTGTCTCCTCAGTGCAGCAGCAAACGATAAGGCTGATATTAGCTTCCATGGTAGCTGATTAATGTTTTACTGCACACTGTAGACTTGCTGTGCCGTTGTAAAGATTACAGGTGTCTCCTCAGTGCTGTAGAAAACGATAAGGCTGGTATCAGCTTCCATGGTAGCTGATCAGTGTTGTACTGCATACTATAGACTTGCAGTACCGTTGTCGAAATTACCGTGTCTCCTCAGTGCAGGAGCAAACGATAAGGCTGGTATTAGCCTCCATGGTAGCTGATCAGTGTTGTACTGCACACTGTAGACTTGCAGTGCCGTTGCCGAGATTACCGAGTCTCCTAAGTGAAGTAGCAAACGATAAGGCTGATATTAGCCTCCATGGTAGCTGATCAGTGTTGTACTGCGTACTGTAGACTTGCAGTGCCGTTGTCGAGATTACCGTGTCTCCTCAGTGCAGTAGCAAATGATAAGGCTGATATTAGCTTCCTTGGTAGCTGATCAATGTTGTACTGCACACTGTAGACTTTCAGTGCCATTGCCGAGATTACCGTGTCTCCTCAGTGCAGCAGCAAACGATAAGGCTGATATTAGCCTCCATGGTAGCTGATCAGTGTTGTACTGCATACCATAGACTTGCAGTACCATTGCCGAGATTACCGTGTCTCCTCAGTGCAGCAGCAAACGATAAGGCTGATATTAGCCTCCATGGTAGCTGATCAGTGTTGTACTGCATACTGTAGACTTGCAGTGCCATTGCCGAGATTACCGTGTCTCCTCAGTGCAGCAGCAAACGATAAGGCTGATATTAGCCTCCATGGTAGCTGATCAGTGTTGTACTGCACACTGTAGACTTGCAGTGCCGTTGTCGAGATTATTGTGTCTCCTCAGTGCAGTAGCAAACGATAAGGCTGATATTGGCTTCCATGGTAGCTGATCAATGTTGTACTGCACACTGTAGACTTGCAGTGCCGTTGTCGAGATTACCATGTCTCAGTGCAGTAGCAAACGATAAGGCTGATATTAGCTTCCATGGTAGCTGATTAATGTTTTACTTCACACTGTAGACTTGCAGTGCCGTTTCCGAGATAACCGTGCCTCCTCAGTGCAGCAGCAAACGATAAGGCTGATATTAGCTTCCATGGTAGCTGATTAATGTTTTACTTCACACTGTAGACTTGCAGTGCCGTTGTCGAGATTACCGTGACTCCTCAGTGCAGCAGCAAACGATAAGGCTGATATTAGCTTCTATGGTAGCTGATTAATGTTTTACTGCACACCGTAGACTTGCAGTGCCGTTGTCGAGATTACCGTGTCTCCTCAGTGCAGTAGCAAACGATAAGGCTGATATTACCTTCCATGGTAGCTGATTAATGTTTTACTGCCCACTGTAGACTTGCAGTGCCGTTGTCGAGATTACTGTGTCTCCTCAGTGCAGCAGCAAACGATAAGGCTGATATTAGCTCCATGGTAGCTGATTAATGTTTTACTGCCCACTTTAGACTTGCAGTGCTGTTGTCGAGATTACTGTGTCTCCTCAGTGCAGCAGCAAACGATAAGGCTGATATTAGCTTCTATGTAGCTGATTAATGTTTTACTGCACACTGTAGACTTGCAGTGCTGTTGTCGAGATTACCGTGTCTCCTCAGTGCAGCAGCAAACGACAAGGCTTATATTAGCTTCCATGGTAGCTGATTAATGTTTTACTGCACACTGTAGACTTGCTGTGCCGTTTTCGAGATTACTGTGTCTCCTCAGTGCAGTAGCAAACGATAAGGCTTATATTAGCTTCCATGGTAGCTGATTAATGTTTTACTGCACACTGTAGACTTGCTGTGCCGTTGTCGAGATTACCGTGTCTCCTCAGTGCAGCAGCAAACGACAAGGCTTATATTAGCTTCCATGGTAGCTGATTAATGTTTTACTGCACACTGTAGACTTGCTGTGCCGTTGTCGAGATTACCGTGTCTCCTCAGTGCAGTAGCAAACGATAAGGCCGATATTAGCTTCCATGGTAGCTAATTAATGTTTTACTGCACACTGCAGACTTGCTGTGCCGTTTTCGAGATTACCAAGTGTCTCCTCAGTGCAGTAGCAAACGATAAGGCTGATATTAGCTTCCATGGTCCAAAATTGTACAACATGGTGATCAATGTTGTACTGCACACTGTAGACTTGCAGTACCGTTGTATTCGAGCAAATCTTTTTTCATTTTGGGAATATCCAGTCATATCCAGTATATCATATTCCGTCGTATTAGTTTACATTGAGATTCCATTTCAGATGTTTTCTTAAAACAGTTGATCTTTCTTTTGTACTGTTTGTCAATATCAACAGCTGTTTTTAAATGTTAAATTAAATTTATTTCTATTCTTCCATAAGACTAACATTGGAACTTTGAAAGCCCAGGGTTCAAAGCCCTGAAGGTGGGCTTCCAAACCCCCAAAAGGCACATCTAGACGCAAAAGGCTTTCAAATAACACATCAACCATAATTTTAAAACTAATAGATTGGCCGGTAGCCCGTTTACAAAAATCGTCTTATTTTTTAATTAGATTTTTTACAGGGTGGAAAATTCTATATGCTGAAATGCTGCAATCTAAGAGGATAATCGTGAATCGTGAACCACCCTAGGAACTACTTATTTGCAATGTATACATAACCGGATAAGTAGGGACACGCTTATGGAAAAACTATTTATAGTGATAACTCCGCCCCCCGAAAACAGATTCACAGTTGTATAGTTGACTCTATTTAGACCGTATTTAAGTGTTTACGGATAATATTAATTGTTAAAATTTGAAAAGCTGGCTGAATATATTGGCAGGAATCTGTTATTTATTAGTTTGTTTACAAACAAACCTACTCATTTTGACGTTTTCAAGGTAAACAGTAGCGCGCGCGACTGTACCAAGGTGAATTAGTATCGAATGCAAGGCAATGTATAAATTGATCAAGGGTACCATGAAATACTCACCCCTAATATTGTATCCGTCGAATTTCGACGGGTTACCAACTAGTTATATATGAATGACCAACACAAAGCTAGAAAACGTAGTAAAACTAATTAAAATTGGAAATATTTTAATCGCCAGTGGGTTTTTTGATGACTTGTGGGCTTTGTGGGCTTTCTTAGCCAACAACATTTAGGAGACCAAACAACAAATACAATTATTGTAGGAGATTGTTCAGGAGATTGGGTAAGAATATATTTGTAGAAAACCTAACTGACCTAGCAACCTCTAGCCAACCAAGTGAAGAAAAATGAAAATTGTGAACCAATTTAAATATCTGGAGTATTCCTAACTTTAATTATCACCCTACATTAAAAAAAAACTACATTTTAAACAAATAACTCATTGTTAACATGTAGGAACCGACATAGAGCAACAGATTGAAAATAATTGACCAGAGCTCAATGTATCATCAAGAACCCACATAAAAAGTACCTCTCAATAGCTACAAAACTAAGAATTTGCTAAATAGCTTCAAAACTCATAAATACCATAACAATATACAAACAAACTACTTAAGATAGCAAATATAATAGCCAGAACTGCATTAATAAAACACGGAGATGGACACTAGATGATTCATTCAGTGAAACGGTTTCCATGGGAATAGAATCTTTCACGAGCACATTTAAAAAGTAAAGAAATGCAATAATGCAATCATTGAATACATATAATCAGAGCACCGGAAAGCATAATGATGGAAAAACAATGTAGAACAAATTAATAAGAAACAGTAAGTCTAGCTTAAAATGAAGTGCAAACGTTTAAAAGAGAGAGTCACAGATCACAATACCAGATTTGAAGGACAAGACAAATGCAATCAATAATCTCAAATTCAAATAGCCAGAGTACAAACGAGAGTACGAGGTTCAAAAAACAGAAAATAAGGATGTGGATTCCTGGTCAAGGTCCTGGAAGATATACATTTATAAGTCTGTCATGCGAATTTTTATGTAAAATAAAGTGTCATGGTTGACCTCTTAGCTTTCAGCTGTTTGAGATGAAACATAATTTAATAACTGTTATTGATATTAATTTATAATGTATTGTATGTAATGTATTGATATTAATGTATTAACAAGTTAAATTGGTAAAACATTTTATGACGGGTAACGTGAAAATTTGAGTTGAAAGAAATACAATATAGTATGGTTATTTGTTTAACAAAAGTAATATCTATACATTAGCAACAATTATAATTAGAAACAAAAATAAATATTCATAAATTCACAACACCATTACACATTAAAATGCACCAGCGTTACCACATGCACCTTCACTAAGAAATAAAGGGCTATATTTTACTAAAATAAGTAAGTTTACCATTTACAACACAAAGAACATTTGACCAACAACTCATGTTTGCTAATTGCAATAATGAACTGAAGGAACAAGCATCCATTCAACCATCATGACTTGCCGATACAAATTTTAAATAAAAGTAATAATGTATAAATATTAAACGCTACTGTTCTTAACTGACATATAAATAGCTAGCTGATTCCCGTGGCGAAAAATTCAAACACATTTGAAATATTAACCTGACCAACACTATCAAATCTTTGTTTATGTTTTACCATATGACTTCCTTTGCAGTCACTGACAAACATTTTAACATACAGCTGGTAACATTATAAAAATTATATCCTCCTATACGATTTGCATTCGATCTTACAGAGCCCGTGGGGTGGAGCCCTAATGTTGGATGTAGAGATTATCAGGGCTATATGTTAATGTGGCATGTAAGATTCTTCGGTTATTCTTCCTGCAAAATTCTACCTTAATAGGTCTAATAGTTTTTGCGTGATGGAACTCTAAATATCCATACATACATCCAATCATACATACAAACTATCACATTTATAATATTAGTAGGATAAAATTATAAAATGATTAATTTCGTAAACGATTCTTGGCTAAAGATTCTTGTTACTTTATTCATAGCCAAATTATGGTTGGTGATAAAACCTCCTGAATCTAAAACAACTTTACCATTGCAAAGAAATTGTTCTAACAAGGTCTTGAAAAGTGTTTTGCGCAATAAGTCAATGAGGCTTGTGATATTGTGACGTGCAATATAAAGGTTTTTAATTAAAGGGTCGTGAGTCGGAACAAGAAGAGGCGGTTCCTCTGTTGTCTTGGATAAATTAATTCCGCAGTGGAGCCCCGCGCCTCTGGCACAAGGCACCGATATCCTCCATCCTCCATCCTCCATCCTCCTCCTGCACAACTATTAATCTTCTTTCTTCCAATTACATCCACGATTACTTAGTCTACATCCTTAGCGATTTTAAATTAACGCAAATCACATCCCCCCCCCTCACTTTACTGAAAACATAGATTAGGGATTCTTGATTTATTTTTGCCTAGTGAGATGTTGAGTGGGAATGTTTTATCTTAAATATTGTCTATGAGGTCACCTTATTCCATTCTGATTTGCAATAGTTTTATTTAATAATAGTTTTTTTTTAGTTCTAAAATTACTTTCGAGTTTCTATGTTTATTGTTGTTTTTACTTAGGACGTGTACATTTACTTAGGACGTTTGAATAGTATACTTAATAAAACTTCAGAAACACCACTCTTTAGGTAAATAAATATTTAAGTTGCTATAACAAGCAGTGAATTAATTAAATGTTTACAATAGATTGTATCCCATTTACAATAGTACAAGAGACAAATTTATTACTTATACGGAAAAGACAATTAAGGCAATGTTTACTATAGATTATATACTATTTACGATAGTATATGTGAAAACTTATTTATTGCTTATACGTCAAAGACAATTAAAACATTTCAAGTATTTATGTCGTTACATTTCAAATATAAATAATTCACAAAGTTAAGCAACTAATTGTGAATTAAAGTTATTCTGGGGTTTAGGAGTTTCACAACTTTTTTGGCTTAGCTGAGGTTTGGAAGCCAAACCCTGGCCGCATCATCCATTGAGCAGTTAATTAGAGTTGTTTAAGCCATTCTTTAGTGTAATCGGTGGACCGGAATTTATGGTGTCAACAAGGCCTTGTAATAGCCCCATTTCGATAGGCTTCTTAATTAATCCCCCAGAGCGCACGCGTGCGATTCAGAGATCAATATTCTGATTCATGACCAAACAGCACATCATTTCCTAATCAGACGACATTGTGTATAATCCCCTCTCCAAAATCAAATTTCATACGCGAACAGCTCGTCGGCTCCCCTCTCGATGCGAATTAACGTAAACAAACTTTAAAGTAAAGTGTCTGATTTCGTTACGTTTGACTGAACAGAGTTAATTTTAAAAGTTTTAATAAGCACCACGTTTGGTGAGGAGTGATTTCGATTTGCAATGCACCTTACAAGCATCATATTGACTGGAATACTGAGAGAAAATCATTTCGCTTATTGGTAGATGTTTCTATTTTTCTTTGGTTTTTAATTATATTCTAGATGATATTATTCTATAATCAGTTATTATTATTTTGTCTTATAAAAATAATATAATTCAATTAAACGTTGTAATTTTTGTTTTACTGAACTTTACCACAGAATATATTTGTTTATGAATGTACGTAATTGTTGTGTACTCATGATAATTATAATTATTAGGACAACAAATGGGGATGAGTTTACTCTTAGTAAACTCTTTAACATAAACAAACTACAGAAACTGCTAAAGCTAAAGCGGGTATCCTTTGAGTTAAAACACTATTTCATAAAATAATTTAACCAGACAAAGCAATAACAGACTAAAAAGCAAAACAATCAGTGAATAGCAGTTGAACGTCAATGAAAGGCTGGCAATGGCAATGACAGTGGCAATGACATGTAGAGAGGGCGACTGGAATGCCGTGTTTGTGCTGCAGTGTTCAACGCGTGCCTTTCCATCATTAATCTCATTTCACAAACTGACCGAATAGCGCGTAATGTCATTCTCGCCACCGAACAATTAACATTTGTCTTTTCAATTATCATTGTAAATCAACACAATCACGCCTTGTGATTGAATTCAATGCTTTGTAATTTCATTTGCTGCGTTTAATGCAACGGGCTACTAGGGGTGTAGAGATTCGGGGTGTGATTACGTTATGATGAATGCAGCTTTAAACGAGTGCTGTTTTGTGAATTGATCATTATTTTTCTGCTTTTCACATATTATTAATTTGTATAGCTTCAAAGTAATTTAATTTTTATTTTAACAGAGTCAGTCTAATCAAGGCAAGATGTTCAAAAATCGTTGGACATATTAACAAAATAGTAAAAATATAAATTGCCATTAGACCCGCCTCAAAAATCATCACGCCCTATTTTTTATTCTCGTATTTCATTTAATATTGGTAACGAAGAAAGTACTGAATTTTGTTTTCTATTTTAGAATTATTTTTAACTATATTTTATTTGCAAAGCTCATAAAAATAATTGTTTTTGTTTTATTCTAGTACTTATTAAGAAACATATAACTAAATAAATACATTGCTAACACTTTGGTCTCTTACGTTCTGATGAAGAAAATGAACTCCAAGATCCTTATGGGAAAACTTTAATATCCAGCTCATAGAGCAACATATACAATCTACGACACAAATTTGTGGATATTGTTGTTAGTTTCATCGGTTGTCAGTATAATGGGAAGTCATATCCGCGGCAAGTCCGCTATTCTCTGCCAAGTTTCAGCTCCCTAGTCAGCTGTCCTGCCTTTGTCCTCGCCCCGTCTTCCTCGGGAAGGATCGCTTACAAATCCATCCATCCGTTGCTAATCGTGACCGCAGCGCCTTGGAACCTCTCTGATATTTCGTTTGGTTTTGTAACGCCGATTTCTAAAAGGTTTTATTCTCCACAGTTAATGGCCATATTTTTATCCGGATTCGAGTAAATCTTAGCAGCTGCCACAAGCTGAGAATAATCGCTCAGAATCCAATTAGATTCGGGTGATCCTTTTAACCTGTCAAACCTAGTAAAGGAATTTTTCCTGGAGAATAATATTACATGGTAATAAGAGCTTACTTATTAACGACGGATAAGATTTTTTATTTCTAAAAGGCATCATTAATTTGAAGATAATACTCGAATTGTTTTTCTTAACATATTAACCAATGTAATCAAACACAACTTACTTAATATAATATTCGAGGTATTTTAATTATGAGTTTTGAAATAGCATTGGTAATAGATTCGTACAAAATATAATAAGGTTATCCTGGATAATATTTTCTTCTTGTAATTTTGTGTGGAAACAAACTGATATTCCCTAAAAAACTCCCTGAATATTTTGATAGTTCCTAATTATTGTTGTCAATAAAAGGTTTATACGTTCTTAACATAACTCATCCTCTATAAAATATAAATGTGGTGGCATTTAACCAACATATCTAGTACTTAATGTTCATAAATAATCATCCTAGTATGCATAAATTGTTTAAACCAATTTAAGTCATATTTTAAAAGTATATAGCTTTTAAAGTACTATATAACTAAAAGTTACGTACACTTTTGTAATTAAGTTATGTCCTCGTTGTTTATTATTTGTGGCAGCAATACATTTTACTTATGTTTCTAATATTAAAACAGTAACAGGTGCATTCCCGGACAGGTACATTTCTTAACACCGCTACAAAGGGTGATTGTTTTCGAGTGCAGGGACAGTGATAGACCCCACTCGAGAGCTATTCAGGGAATGTCATCAAGCGGCGGCCTTGTCCGCACGGCCCCTGTCATCCGCCCATGACAACTCATAACATTTCCATTTCGACCCCTGACCACTACTTAGAAATACGCCTGCAATTACAAATACCGACATGCCGTGCCCCTCGGTGTCCCAGGATTTGCAAATATGTGTATAAAATATCTTGGAATTTAATATAGAACTCTTTGTTTATTTATACATGAATAGGAAATTCCCCGGAGGGAGTCTGATTGAACATAACTGTAAACACTTGGGAGTGATGCAGTTTTGTATGTGCTGCATTATGTGGTGAATAAAAATCAAAAGACCCCTGTCGGTTATCATCAATCTGTAAAAGTAGTTGTCATTACAGAGATTCCAAAAAATTGTAACAAGCATAAAACTTGGTTTGTTTTTCTCTATCAACTTATAACAAATTTATAAGTAACATTTGAATTTCTTCAATATCTATACTTAATACTTTACTCGTGTTTTATAGTATTTCCGATCTTTGTCACACGATCGTTCTTCGACGTCATGTCGATGTAACGAGTTGGAACGCTCGCCAGTTGAGAGTAACGGAACGTCAGAGATCGCAGCGCGGAGAGCCAAGTAGCCTGGAGACTGGCCAGAGACATTCATTAATTAGATAATCATTGACCCAGCCTCTGGCAGAGCAACTGGGGCACGGAGCCTCTATTGCACTCACCACCGGTGAAAAGTAGAGTACGCCTCTCTTGTTTGCCAAGTTGAATGTATCGTCGGATGTAATGTATTCGGCTCTTTAAGTCATTAAATGAATATGTTAAGTGATTTTTAGCATATTTAAAAGAGAAAATATTATCTTTTCTAACAATGTGCATGTTGTTATAATTTACTCCTGCGAAACCTATGTACTTGTAAATTTTAAAGTATTTACTAACTTGAAGTGAGGAGTTTCAATAGAACAAAAAAGAGTAAATTATTTACAACAGATCCCCCCACTGAAGCTCTTTAACACTATATAGTTCCATTAAAGTACTCTTTACAATAGTAAGGATTTCGTAAGTTATATAAACTTATTAATCATCCGCCAATCAGTACGTTACTAAGTCAATGGATATTATTCGTATAGTAGTTTCTGTAAAGGGGCTGTTCCTGTTTGTTAATTATACTTATCTTGGATAAAGAGCTTAATAAAATATTGGAACAAATCCAAAGATGAATTGGGTTCTATTGATAAATTTTGAAAAATATCGAAGGAATTGGAAATAGTTCTAATATTTATCAGTAGGTTATCCTGTTTGTAACATTGAATAGAAAACCTTACTGAGTTTTTAAATTTTAATATATTGCCATAGTCTTATTTAGTCTGCAGAGAGTTTTATTAACAAAAACACACATTTTCAATATATAATAATTAAAAAAATATGGATCTAAAATTATGTATTTAGATACATTATTATTTGGATCAATGAATGTGTTAACACTTCTTGTCCTTTTTTAGACATTTTTCTTTCAGCTTCCACATTTTTTTGGTACATATTCAGAGATGTATGATTTGTTGTAAACGATACCAATGCAATAGAAAATCTGAGCAGTCAGAAATGTTCTCGTATTTATTTAAATGGTTAAGAAACGGTTAAAAATCTGTTTGCATTTATCAGTTATGATTCTGGAACAATAAGATACATAACAATATCATGTACAACATCAATACAGATGATAAACTCAAGAATTGGTTATAAGCATTTCACTTACTAATATTGCACATATAATAAATTTTAGTTCGCTATTAACACCACTTGGTACAAATATCCTTCCAAGTACCAATGGTAATGCAGAGTATTTATCACAAGAGTAAATTAATGGAAACGATCTGGTGGTAATTCACTGTACTAATTGCCTCTGGCAGCGAATTACGCAAATTCCTCTTCAGTCATTAATTAACAAAAATATACCACTTATTGAAAACCTAGATTTATATTACTAGATTTGGAAAAGAGCCAGTTTAATTTTAATTGATGTAATGGGACCAAAACCAGTGTAACATTTATTGGCGTCTCGTTTCGTTTGAATTTATTTCACTAACACTCGTGTCCTGCTTGCTTACTCCTTTTATAGGCTACCTCAGGTTATCTCTCATGTGAGGTCAGTATTTATTTTAGATCTTGGAATTGGAGGATTTAGAAGAATTGAATAAGCTTGTGCTAAAACCTTTAATGAGATAAATTAAATGAAAATACTCTTTATTCCCAAAAATACAATTTATAAGCAACAACTAATACGGTAAATGATACATAACAATACGCTATGAGTGTAACATAAATAGGTAGGCTAATATAATACTCGTCTAACAGCATATTGCTCTACAATAAAACAATTAAAGCCAAGGGAAACGTCTGCATGGGCAGAAGCCTGTGCGCAGACCTGAGTTGCTAATACGTCCGCCGATGGCAGATAACGTAAAATGAATTAATTTGATATACATTTTTGCTATAAACTGAAAAGGGAAGAAAAAGCTACTGGAAAAAGTTAGAACATTTAAAACAATTATAATATTATATATATAAATAATATTAATATATAGGATATATATATATATATATATATAATATTGAGTGTTAAATTTCCCAATTTAATATGATACATTTTAGAACAAGATGTACTGCAGTTCAAATTCTTGCATTTATTTGGTATTGGTGGTAGTTTTCGAACTATAAACTATTGGATTAAAATATTTGTTCACATTAACTATACTTTTTGAAATTATGGATGCGATATTTTTATAAAAGCACCCTTATGTATTAAAGGGGCAATTTTTTGTACAGTGAGGGGCTATTTGTGTTTTGATTCATTTTTATAAGTACTGTATTCATTTGTCTGACTACATGACATTCACGCACTTCACAAAGACACATAAATGAGTAATGTACATATCACTGAGTATTTTTTTCTGTTGTATAATTACTAATTGTATAAATGCATAAAGGTTCACGGTAAAATTAATTCAACCAACTCTTCACAATATATAACGCCTTACATTATTACCAATTTTGATACTTTTAAAATGTTTAAACATACCTGATGCCGTGAACCTCTGTGACTCATCCAGATGTATAATTAAATCAATCGTTAACATAAACAGCATAAAGAGCTTGTAGAATCCCGTTGTATGATATTTGTAAAATAATTTAAAGGTTTTTATTATTTTTACTCTTGGGTAAGTTTAATCAATATAAAAATAATTTGCTCGTATTTGATCACTTTTCATTCAAGTATTATGGTAATTGTGTTCAGCTTGGTTGTTTGTGGTGATTTATGGTTTTCTCAAACGTTCCTGTTGTTGTTAATCGGTATATTATGAAATAAGATGATGCCTATTAAATACGTGCCATAAAATGTTGCGAAACGTTTTATAGGTCAGAAGAACTACAAAATCGTCTATAAAGAAAAGTCTTAAAGTGTTTTGTTTCCTGAATGCCTGTTCATGTTTTATATAATGTTTAATTTTGATAACCGTTAGCATTACAATGCCAAAATTCGGTATAAAGATTCAGATTTCTTTGTCTAACAGATTTCATGCTTACTATTTGTATAATAAGTGTTTATAAACATATTTTAATACATAAGCTCTTGTTAGATTCGTGATTACAGTTTAAAACATGTTTATATTTGTTATATTTTAGATATGTTGTACGATTAAGCGTGTTTAGCCAATTTACAACTAAAAATTTAAAAGTAATGTCATTTTATAAATTTTAAAGATTTGGAAAACAAAACATTTAAAGACCTTTGATTATAGGAGCTTGTTTACTTATTTTGACCCACAAAACCTTATGTGAATTGTTTGGAATATATTTGAATGACACCCTATATTGAATTTCCAAAAACCCTGATAAAATATATAATGACCGAATGACTCAATATAATCATTTCATAAATCAAGCAATATAAGTATAGGTTATACAATAAACATTCGAGAGGAAGTATTTTAACGTGGATGCGAATATTTTCAGTAAATACGGCTTGCAATTTAACTTGAACACAGGGCCGACCCAGAAACACCGCTGGATTGACCACAGACCGTCTGCTAACGTTATAGGCATGTTTAACGTTTTTACCTCGTGTTTATAACTATTATTTTCCATTTAACATTTTGGAGTAGTTACAGATAGCAAAATAAAACAATACATTTTATGAGTTAATTATCTGAAAACAAAGCAATTAAATAGGAATATAACTATTAAAGGAATTACAGGAACTATTTACGGAATTAAAAGTATGACAACATTAGACACTTTATCTATAGAAAGCAAACTATTTTTCATCTCTGCATTTTTTGTACGATTTTTTCAAAATAGCCAAGATTGTTATTGCGAAAATTGAAAGCGCTTAAACAGTAATACCAGAATATTATGGTAGTGTTATAATTAGGCTCAGTTATCATCAGTCGAATAAGCGTATTAAATATTTGTTTTTAGACTTAGCTTTGAAGAGATTGAATCCCATTATTATATTTTTAAATCACTAAATTCAATTAATTTAACGACCAATTCATAACACTGAATACGAAGGTTTTGTAATGCTTGATTATGTGTTTACATACTGAATAACTGAATCTGAAAAAGGTATCTTTCCAAAATATTGTAACTATGCAGCATATTTCAGATGGTAGCTATCATAAAATGAAAGAAGTTGTATGTTTTTAAGATGTGCTGTTTAATTTGCCTAGGTTCATTAATTATATGCCATGGAAATGGTCGGCGGATGTAAGGTAAAACGTTTAGTATGGTAATGAATCTCTCTGATCAACGATCTGTTACTAGAGGCGATATTGGCTACCACTCTACCCTCAACTTGTGGGGCATGAGTACAATGCCTGACTCGATATTGGCTACCACTATAACCTCAACTTGTGTGGCATGTGTACAATACCTGACTCGATATTGGCTACCTCTCTACCCTCAACCTGTGTGGCATGAGTACAATGCCTGACTCGATATTGGCTACCACTCTAACCTCAACTTGTGTGGCATGTGTACAATGCCTGACTCAATATTGGCTACCACTCTGCCTTAAACCTGGGTGGCATGAGTACAATGCCTAACTCGATATTGGTTACCTCTCTAACCTCAACTTGTGTGGCATGTGTACAATGCCTAACTCGATTTTGGCTACAACTCTACCCTCAAACTGTGTGGCATGAGTACAATACCTAACTCGATATTGGTTACCTCTCTAACCTCAACTTGTGTGGCATGTGTACAATACCTGACTCGATATTGGCTACCACTCTACCCTCAACCTGTGTGGCATGAGTACAATGCCTGTCTCAATATTGGCTACCACTCTACCCTAAACCTGTGTGGCATAAGTACAATGCCTAACTCAATATTGGCTATCACTCTACCCTCAAACTGTGTGACATGAGTAGAATACCTAACTCGATATTGGTTACCTCTCTAACCTCAACTTATGTGGCATGTGTACCATACCTGACTCGATATTGGCTACCACTCTACCCTCAACCTGTGTAGCATGAGAACAATGCCTAAATAGATATTGGTTACCACTCTACCCTCAACCTGTGTGGCATCAGTACAATGCTTAACTCAATAGTGGCTACCACTCTACCCTCAACTTGTGTGGCATGTGTACAATACCTGACTAGATATTGGCTACCACTCTACCCTCAACCTGTGTGGCATGAGTACAATGCTTAACTCAATATTGGCTACCACTCTACCCTCATCCTGGGTGGCATGAGTAGAATGCCTAACTCAATATTGGCTACCACTCTACCCTCAACCTGTGTGGCATGAGTACAATGCCTAACTCAATATTGGCTACCACTCTACCCTCAACTTGTGAGGCATGAGTACAATGCCTGACTCGATATTGGTTACCTCTCTAACCTCAACTTGTGGGGCATGAGTACAATACCTGACTAGATATTGGCTACCACTCTACCCTCATCCTGTGTGGCATGAGTGCAATGCCTGACTCAATATTGGCTATCACTCTACCCTCAACCTGTGTGGAATGAGTACAATGCCTAACTTAATGTTGGCTACCACTCTACCCTCAACCTGTGTGGCATGAGTACAATGCCTAACTCAATATTGGCTACCACTCTACCCTCATCCTGTGTGGCATGAGTGCAATGCCTGACTCAATATTGGCTACCACTCTACCCTCAACCTGTGTGGCATGAGTACAATGCCTGACTCAATATTGGCTACCACTCTACCCACAACCTTTGTGGCATGAGTACAATGCCTGACTCAATATTGGCTACCACTCTCCCATCAACCTGTGTGGCATGAGTACAATACCTAACTCGATATTGGCTACCACTCTAACCTCAACTTGTGTGGCATGTGTACAATACCTGACTCGGTATTGGTTACCTCTCTACCCTCAACTTGTGTGGCATGAGTGCAATGCCTAACTCAATATTGGCTACTACTCTACCCTCATCCTGTGTGGCATGAGTGCAATGCCTATCTGGATGTTGAGAGGGTTCAAACATGTTGACTTTTATACACTCCTGTGGTTCTAGGACAACCATAAAACTTATCTATACCAGTTTTAAGGCTGAAATGGGGTACAGGAAATGAAGTTGTCATTACATATGGTAAGTATTTTTGCTGTCCATTATGAAAAACTTCCCTTTCACCTTTGGTCCCTCCATTTGCTGGGGCCGGAAACTCCGAGTTTGGTCCCCAATCTGAGAATGTACGGTATCTGACTGTTGTACATGGATACCCTGTCAGTTGAGTTGGCCAGTTGGAGGGCATAGCGGGTCCAACTGTTTCAGCCTGATGGCAGCTGTCATAGGAGCACGGGAGTTGGCCCTCTGAAAGGTCAGTTTGGCTGCCTGTCCCATCTCACCCTTTCCTTTCCTGTTATATCCTATCCTTCCGGTAACCTGCGCAAAATGCCCGCTTGTGGAAGACGTTCCTAGCAGCTATACTGGAGTATCCTAATCCAGCAACAATTAAATACACACCTGTCTTTTAAATAGTTGAAAATTTTTTTTTATAATTGAATGTTGATAGTTCCAGTTACACTAATATACATATCAGTTATTGTACATTATTGAAATTTTATTAAACGAAATGTATGTGTGAAACAGTTAATATACCAATGGTTTAGTTATTTACTCTTTAGTGGTTAATTTGAACCACTTTTCAACCGAAAATGTTCATTAACAACATTAATATAAACAATAAAATATCATGTAGCTTCCTAATTTATTTTAAACAAAAATACACAAAAGTCAAATGACTTATAAATAATGCTGAAAGATTTAATTTAAAGCATGCAAGGAATTCGTTTCAGAAATGGAAGTGTCATGGTAGACCCCTGGGCATTTTAACGCTCAGGCTGACTTCGCCATAGAAACGCTACACACTCTGAATTCTAAAGGATTTTTACCCAAGCCCAGAGTTGTGTCCATTTTGGTGCATTTCGACGTATTTAATCAAATATAATTTGGATTATCCATTAAATAGTTTTACTATTTGATAAATTTAAAAAATATGTCAATTTTTGTACACTACCTGGAATACAACATGTATATATGTAAATTAAATATTTGCTTCTAATTGATTTATATTTCATTGGCCACTAAATATCAAGCACAATTTATTAAATTTGAATAAGATATATTTGTTGTAATAGCATATTTGTTTACAAATAAAAATAGTATATTTTTATGAAAAATGGAAACATTGAGTATTGTTTGGTGGCATATGTGGTCAGTGGTGGACTTGTTCTTTACCGAAGCGCAACCGTTCCATTGAAAATCCAACATTACCAACCGCTTTTATTTTCTGCTATCGTAGGCAACTTAAGTTACTAACTACAATTACTAAAGAATAAACCTTTGTTTTGATTCTGTAGTAACCTATTTGACATACGTTGAATGGCGTTTATAGGGCAATATTTTACATCGGAGTATGCTACTATGCTAATTTTAACTGGGTTTCAACCAGATTAATATGTGGAATTAAATATAAAAAAGAGAATAACTCAGCAACTAAAATTAAATACATTTTATTTCAAAATGTTATTAAAACATTTAACTTATACAGTGCTGAATTTTAGGTATTCAAATTCATCCATCATTATATGGACTTTTTCAAGTTTTAAACAATGTTATTATGCATTGTAATTCCATAGAAATAATAAAGTTTAGCACAACAGAACAAAATTGATTTAGTATGAATTAGTTATAAATGATACTTAACTATTTGAAAATATAGTTTAATTCTGATGTAAATAATCCTGTGATAGTTGAATGAACTTCAAAGTCCGAAAGCAGCACGACGGAAGGCAGGTTGAGGCGTGAAAGCGTCAGTTTACAATGTAAATTATCACTTCAGCCTTGATCAGTCGAGCCCCCATCACATTGGCTGTATGTCGCCTTCTCCAAAAACTACCAACTCACATAGTTTATTCTGATGTATTTCTTTTACTTATTTATAAAATTACATTGCAGACGGTTGCTCTTAAATTGTTCGTATGCGCTACATGTCTTATGTTATACTAGATCAAAAGAATGTATTTATCACATTATTTCATTATTTCTTTGTTTAACATTAAGGATCAAGATGATGAAAAAATTTAAGACGTACTACATTCATAAATGCATAACTATAGTTTGGAAAAGGTGTTGTTATGATAAACTGGATTGTTTTAAACAATGTTTTACAGGTTAAAGCCACTGTCGAGATCGGAAAAAGCTTGCCCTTGCCCACGGTCGAGCTGATTCATTTTTAAACAAGTTTCCGTCCTGAATGTGGTTATTTTTTATTACGAGAGACAATGCTGTAACAATACATCTAAAGGCAATTGTTCATAAACCGTAATTTTCCAAAAATAATATTTCAGTAAATCGTGATTGTTATGTACAAAATAAATTATTATTTTGATGCTAGAAATAATTACTGTTCAACGAGTTGGAGTGTGTTGAGCAAAAGGTTTAGCACCGCATAAGGGGTTCTAGGTTCTATCTCTAGGCATACTAGTGAATGCCTCATTAGGGGCCATACTTATATTAAGTAAGGCTTTTAAGGGGGGTACGGCTTTCCGTTATGCTGCGTTAAATGAGGGAGGGGGTTTGGATCAACGTTACGTAACTCACACATTTTGACCCTAAGATCTGGTGCACTCCCGTATCTGTTGATAATGTTATACATCAGAAAAGTAACTGTTGTTATTCATCTGACGAATTTAGTTTTGTGATCTTTCAAAAGTACCTTTTTTAATATTAATCACTCATGTATTTATTTTTTATCAACATCATTTTTATTTACCATAGTTTTTACTTCAATGTTTTGCTAATTTTTAACTTATTCAAATTGTATTGGACTGTTCGGTTCTTATAAATATATACCATTTTATGTTTGTTTATCTGACGACTTAGTCTCATGATCTCTCAAAAGTAATTATTTTATGAACCACACATTTATTTTATTTATCAATTGACAACTGGTACCATAGCATTTTTTTAAATTTATTATTAATAATATTAATATTTAATATTATTAATATAAATGTAAATATTAATATTAATATTTTATCCGTTATTAATTAATGCTAAATCAAGTAATATGCTAATTAATAAATATTCTTAAATTACTGACTTCAATTTACATCACGACCTTTAGGTAATCATCCGTTTTGGGTAAATCCAACGAAATACTAGTACTAAATATACTAAAATATACTAAATGTACTAAAATATTAGTACAAAATATTTTGACATATTTGTTATAGACTTTGCAACTTTTAAAGCCGGATTTTTGTTTTTCTGAAGACATCCGTCCAATTTTTGCCAAACAGTTCTTGCCAGTTCCTTTGCTATTTGTATCCGTGAAAACGGCAGAATCCGAGTATCGGATCCTAAATATGTAAAATACAGGTACACAATATGTATGTAATATCATCATAACTTCAACCATTGCAACGAAGTGGGCAGGAGCACTTACTGAGAGCACATATATTCTCAACACTGTGCAGAACATGTAATGCTCTCTGCGTTATCTTGTATCGTAAGCATACAGATAAAGGTATTTTCGCTACTGACGCCTTCATGGATTGTCAGATCTGTTTTTATATGTATGAAGTTTAGAAAATATCTTATGTTTCGTGTGAAACTCTATTTTAATTATCATCCTTAGTGCATCACCTCACTGAGGCATCACGTGCATTTGGGCTTTGAATTGTGTAATATTATGGATGCCAAATATTTAAAACAAATTTATATGATATAATTTAATTCTTTGTAATAAATATTCTTACTTCTTTAGCTCAGATCAAACGATATAATTTCTACTTGTACGCTCAGCTAGCTTTTACAGGTGATTTATAGAAAGGTATGATGGATGGTTGCACATTTAATGGCTTAGGTACTCGGGTTATCTAATGAAGCGGGCAAGGAAAGTTCCTCTTTGTAATAATGTGTTTTAATCTAAATACCCCCGTAGCAGCAAACCTGCGTACTCAGCGAATTTCCAATGCATATACATGTATCTTAATGACACATAAAGCCTCATACAAAGTTTCATCAATATACATTCATAAATAAACTATTTATCACATTTTTAATTGTTCTCCATAAGAATATCATGGCGTTTGAGTATGCAGGTTTACTGAAACAAGGAACACAAAAAATCTGTTTTTATACAAATATCAACATAAACTCAACTAGGTAAAGCCACATACAAAGTGTTATTAATTTATGTTTATAATTAAGGGAGATAACATTTTTCTTATTCTCCATAAGAATAACATAGGGGCTGAGTACGCAGATTTGCTACTACGGGAACTATCGGCAAAAAATTGTTTTTTGTGCAAATATGAATAGACTACAACGATATAAAGCGATATACAAAGTTTTATCAGGATCAGTTGATAAATAAGCGAGATATAAAATTTGTTTTATTCTCCATAAGAATAACATTGGACAACGTACTTTGTTTAGCACTTTCAATATCTCTGTAACCAATTGATGTAGGTAAATGATAAAAACACCAAATTGTTCGCATTTTTAAACCAAATCCAATGGTGAAAAGTAAAAGTTGATTTACTAAAATATTATTTGTAAAAACCTCAAAAAACCCACTTTTGGGGTACAAAACCCTCTAAATTACCCCTTTGAATGGAGCGATCTGGCTGGTTTTCGGACTTAAAGTCATAAATGTTGCTTACATGATTGTACCAAATTCCATCAAAATCGGATCATTTTTCCGAGAGTTATCGCACCCACGGACACTTACACACACACACACACACACACACACACACACACACACACACACACACACACACACACACACACACACACACACACACACACACACACACACACACACACACACACACACACACACACACACACACACACACACACACACACACACACACACACACACACACACACACACATATATATATACAGTTTTAAACGGATGGTGTTTTTGGATTCTGGGGACCTCAAAACGAAAGTTATCATGGTCCCGGGCCTAGGTCTTACCATGCCGACTACGGTAATAGCTTCTTCCCTATAGGGGAAACTCGCTAATAATGAGATTTGTGTAATGGAAATTAATAAATAAAATAAAATAAAACAAAATAAATAAAATTCCCTGATTAGATAGATCTCAATAAACTAGAACGGGCTCACAATCTAAATCAAAGTTAAAATGTGGGAAGTGCGGTTTTGTCGGCCGAGCAACATGTGAGTGACCACACTTCCCCTTGTTCATACATTTTTAAACTCGTTTACGTTCTGTCTCTTACATCACAGCGATATTAGTAACTTTTTTTAAAACACCTTTTTATCATTAAAGTTATTAAAAAGATTAATTATTATAAATAACGGTTTACATTTCAAGTAGAAAAATAAACTAACTTTTTATATTTAGAGATTTTTAAAATTAATTTTATATTTTTTTAAATACCTTGTAGGAGAGGACGAAGTTATTGCAACTAGTTAGGTTTTAAAACCCCTTGAAAAAAATATAATTTAAATATTTAGTATAAGTAGTGATTTGAATATAGTCCAGCAAGTGGATATGGATGTATGATACACCCACAACAAATCAGAAATCTCCTTATGATAAGCTTTGCTAGGTCAACTTCTGGATTAACATTATAGCTTAATATCAGTGAGCAAATAGGTGTGGGATAAAAATACATGCTACATACATACGAATTTGAAGAAGAATAACAAGCGTCTTGTAATATTGATATGAGACGTGCACTCCAAATACTTTTAATACTTTATTTTTGTACTGATTTAAAAAGTAAAGCATGTCAGTGACAAAGAAACTACAAGTCTCAAACACTTGATTTAATCAACAGATAAAATGCGAGTTTAGGCAGTTTGGAAGCGGAGACAATAAGCTGTGTGAGTCTCCCGCGAGATTGAGTTCTGAAACCGCTCGGAACTACACATTTATACCCCAGCATTATATTACACCGAGGAAGGTAAGCGAGTGTCAAGACATGTGACAGCCAGGAAACGTATCATAAGAGACTCCCGTGGGTCCTTTCCACTTAAACTATCTTGCCCTCTATATTTTTAAAGGAGGATGAGTGTCTGTATTTTTAAAAACAATGTTAACAAATATCTAAATGCGACTGATGAATCTTTGCACCAGGTAGTTTACAATTCTATCATGGTACGACCTGTAATGAAAACGTAGATATTAAACGAGGTAACTTAATTTCAAAATAAAAGCTTAAACAATAATTTATGGTTTGAAATATTTTTGCTCTAGTTTTCTGAATCCTTAATTCAGTGTAAAAAGACTTTAATGCAATACTGTATCTTCTGACTAATAGTTAACGCTATGTTCTATTTTGCAATAGTTGTGAAAAAAATATTGAAATATATATTTATAATGTATAAATATAAATAGGATTGAAGACGAAACAGAATAATTATATTTATAAGTTGTCTGATTCTTTTAACGTACTTAATCAATATGACCTGAACATCAACCTTAACGACAGACACTTACTGTAAACATTGGGACTAAAAACCCTTACATTATATTGAGCTAACTATATAAACTAGGTGTACGCTTATTCCTCGCGTATAAGGATAATTTAAACACATGATCAAACTTAAATCGAGTCTCATAAAAAATTCAATATCTGATTTGAGTAACATCATCAGAATACATTCGGTTATACACTGCCGCCAGAATCCGGATTTAATGTCTATATAGCTATAGTTTTAGTCACTTCTTTAAGAATCATTTATCGCGGTAGCTGAGAGGTATCGCACTGGCTCTTGGAGCGAAAGGTCGCAGGTTCGGATCCCGCCGCCGACCTAACATTTTATCCGTAGAAAAACATACATATCACTTGTTTTTATCAAAGTAAATGTTGTATAAATACATAAGTTTATTTATTTTTAAAATAAATTGAAGATTTCAGGCATGGTTTGTTGTTAGGATTGACATGGGTGCGTTATCTTAGAACAAACATAGCATTTTGGGCTAAGCAGTGACTTTAGCAGTGTGGTTAATTTAACTTGTAAGAGAACAGCGAGTTTCCTATACGAACTAATGTTAACAATTTCTATAGGCCAAGTAAAAATATCCTTAAAGATTAACAATAAATCGTCAGGCCCAGTTATTTAGATGAAAAAATGAGATTTCAATATAATGTTTCAATAGCATAGGCTATCATGAAATTAAATGCTATAAACATGGGTTGGCCCAAGTCCGTACATGAAACTTCTAAAATGACAAGTAGCCTAAGTGTATATGCCTACATTTTATAGTCATAGGTCCAAGTTTATGATGAAAACAGCTCAGTATAATCCAAACCTAGGATATGTCAAATCATTTCAGATAACCTGTATAAAAGGCTTAGTTTGGTTAGAATAGTTTAAAGCTTTTGTTTTGGTTCGCTACAACATTCCTGGTAATGTTTAAAGTATTTTACAACAGTTTTATTTTACAAAATGATATTTCAACATATTGTTTCAATAGCCTAGGCTATCATGAAATTAAATTCTATAAACATGGGTTGGTCCAAGACCGTACATGAAACTTCTAAAATGAAGAGTAGCCTAAGTGTATAGGCCTACATTTTGTAGCCATAGGTCCAAGTTTATGATGAAAACAGCTCAGTATAATCCAAGCCTAGGGTATGTCAAATCATTTCAGATAACCTGTATAAAAGGCTTAGTTTGGTTAGAATAGTTTAAAGCTTTTGTTTTGGTTCGGTACAACATTCCTGGTAATGTTTAAAGTATTTTACAACAGTTGTATTTTACAAAATGATATTTCAACATATTGTTTCAATAGCCTAGGCTATCATGAAATTAAATTCTATAAACATGGGTTGGTCCAAGACCGTACATGAAACTTCTAAAATGGCAAGTAGCCTAAGTGTATAGACCTACATTTTATAACCATAGGTCCAAGTTTATGATGAAAACATCTCAGTATAATCAAAACCTAGGATTTGTCAAATCATTTCAGATAACCTGTATAAAAGGCTTAGTTTGGTTAGAATAGTTTAAAGCTTTTATTTTGGTTCGCTACAACATTCCTGGTAATGTTTAAAGTATTTTACAACAGTTGTATTTTACTAAATGATATTTCTACATATTGTTTCAATAGCCTAGGCTATCATGAAATTAAATTCTATAAACATGGGTTGGTCCAAGACCGTACATGAAACTTCTAAAATGACAAGTAGCCTAAGTGTATATGCCTACATTTTATAGTCATAGGTCCAAGTTTATGATGAAAACAGCTCAGTATAATCCAAACCTAGGATATGTCAAATCATTTCAGATAACCTGTATAAAAGGCTTAGTTTGGTTAGAATAGTTTAAAGCTTTTGTTTTGGTTCGCTACAACATTCCTGGTAATGTTTAAAGTATTTTACAACAGTTTTATTTTACAAAATGATATTTCAACATATTGTTTCAATAGCCTAGGCTATCATGAAATTAAATTCTATAAACATGGGTTGGTCCAAGACCGTACATGAAACTTCTAAAATGAAGAGTAGCCTAAGTGTATAGGCCTACATTTTGTAGCCATAGGTCCAAGTTTATGATGAAAACAGCTCAGTATAATCCAAACCTAGGATTTGTCAAATCATTTCAGATAACCTGTATAAAAGGCTTAGTTTGGTTAGAATAGTTTAAAGCTTTTTTTTTGGTTCGGTACAACATTCCTGGTAATGTTTAAAGTATTTACAACAGTTGTATTTTACAAAATGATATTTCAACATATTGTTTCAATAGCCTAGGCTATCATGAAATTCAATTCTATAAACATGGGTTGGTCCAAGACCGTACATGAAACTTCTAAAATGGCAAGTAGCCTAAGTGTATAGACCTACATTTTATAACCATAGGTCCAAGTTTATGATGAAAACATCTCAGTATAATCAAAACCTAGGATTTGTCAAATCATTTCAGATAACCTGTATAAAAGGCTTAGTTTGGTTAGAATAGTTTAAAGCTTTTTTTTTGGTTCGCTACAACATTCCTGTTAATGTGTTTAAAGTATTTTACAACATTGTATTGCCAGTTTAATGTCGGCTTACCCTTACTGTAATCCAACCCTAGGCTATGTCAAATCATTCAAGATAACCTTCCGAAAAAGGCTGTTTGGTTAGAATAATCTATAGCTTTTATTGTGGTTACCTACTACATTACTGTTAATGTATGTTAGGTAATGTAGACAATTTTTATTATTAATTTAGTGGAAATATAACCTAGCAAATAATTGTCTTACAAAATAAATTTTAAGGTTGTTCGCTTACTGTGACTAACTTCATCAACGCTTTCTAGACAAATTGAGGTTTTGTATACTTTTTACACATGACAATCACAATTTTACCAATTGTCTACGAAAATGTAATAAAACAAACTATTTTATAAGTTAATATCTTAGTATCTACAGTCATCAAAAAGCTATTTTGAGATTTTCGATCTACCACCCGCATCGTCTGTCGTCTGCCACTGTTACAATTTACAATCGTCGCCTCTGACCGACTTACGATATTTACACAGAGTTGGCGTACCAAGGGAATATTAACTGTATAATTATTTTTTTTTTAAACGTACACTTAATAATTTATAAAATAATAAATATGCTCACAACTTAAAAATATACTTTGATTTATCTCTCTTGTGTGTTTTTTGTTGGTAAAAAAACTTTTGTTATCCAGTATAACAATGTATACTCGAGTAAACTAACTATTGTTACTCTGTTGTTGAAACATAGACGTCGGCTAAATTTTAACGATTCAAGTACCACTAAAATGGCTTCCAATGTTATTCTTATGGAGAAAAAATAAATTTGGTTTTAATATAATTTGATTAATACTGAACGAAATTATCTGAATAACGAACTTGACCGAGATTTTGACCTGTTAAGTTTTTCTGGAAAATTTTAAGTTTAACTGTGGAGGCATTCTCGAGTTATTGAGGTCACAGACACGCCAGTTGAGTTGATTCTCTTGCCAGTCTAAGCAGTAAAGTTGTGTATAAGGATACTTTTACTTCGTTCAATTATCCAATAAAAACTCCATAATAGCAACGATAAAAATTCAAAAGTTCATGGAACGGCACGTGAAGAAGTCAATTTTTCCTAACCCCTAAAGGCAGTGAGGGTAAGAGATTTCTATTGGTACAAAACAACGGACGATAATAATCGTTTTAGAGGTTAAAAATCACCAAATAAGATTCATTGAATTCTTGTAGTAAAAGCAATATATGAACATTCGCAAAATCGAATAATAAGTCAAGTTGTATTGTGAACAAAACTTCCAACAAGATGGGCTAAATTGGTTGGTTATAGTTCTAGATTGCAGACTTTGCAAATAAAGGTATAAAGGCACAATGAAGGAAACAACAAACATTAGGGTGAGATTGTGCAAACGGGTATATTCATACAGATCAAAGATTGGGTAGAAGTGGAATGAGAGTAATAAGGAACACCTTCGTGTTATGCAGGATTGTAGCAAGTCAAAAACCTCCAGCGTCCAAGGAAAGCGGCAGCAGCTTTTTCTTAACAAGTGCAGTGTATTTGCTCATCCTTTAAGTCGATTATTTAACAATTTAACTTCCAAACACCTGGTGGCTGATGGTTCTTCCATAAAATGTATGTGGAACAGCTAGGTGTTAATGATATCATGCTAAGATGTATCTTAAGAAATATATATATATATATATACGTTTATATATATATATATTATATATATATATACGTATATATACATAACACATAAAAAACATACCTGAAGGTTAATACACCATCACATAAAACCAAAATTATCTACAAAAACACTTTATATTTCGGTTTACACCATCTTTAGAACTTGATACAAAATTAGATAACCTACATATTTGATAACAACTAAGTGAGTACCATGTGTTGTAAATCTTATCAGAACTCATATGTTTTAAAAACAGTACATTTGTACATCTATATATATTAAACAATTGGAGCTTTGTGTAACTTTTTCTTTATCTTTAACGAATGTTTAGGCCCTTTGGGCACTTTGACTCGGTCTTTATTGTGAGCAACATAATTAAACACAAAATTAATATAAAACCGACCAACATTTTTCAATATTTGCATTACAGTAGCTGCCACCCACTTTATGTTAAGAAATCAATTCCAAAAAGTCTAGCAACAAGAGCTTAACGACTCTGCAGCGAAGACAGAGATGTGAATGAATACAAGATGAAAATTAAAAAATGTTTTATTAGAAAGAGGGTACCCTGAACAACTGTTAAAAGAAAAAATTGAAACAAAGAATCAACAAGGTGCTTCAACTGTGTTTGACAATGACGTCCCTAAACTCATAACCCAGTTTCATCCTGTTCACCTAGAGTTTTCTTTAAAAGACGGCCTGCTCTTAAAGATATAATTTCAAAACCAAAACTTCCCATGACAGAGCAAACAAGCGGAAAAGTTGCCGGATTGCATCCCTGCAAGAAACCCCGATGTCTTGTATGCAAACAAATTGAAGAATCGTCAACCTTTAGTAGCAGCTCAACATCAAAAATATACAAAATACCAGGCAATTTATCCTTTGACTTAAAAAATATTGTATACCAAATAAAATGTAAGAAATGCCCTAAGATTATATTGGCTCCACAACAAACAAACTAAGAGTAAGGATGACGGGTCACCGGTTTGCATACAAGCATCATGATGAGACCAAACCCCTAGTGACACACGGAAAGAAACACGGTGACAGTTTCAAAAATACGTATCAAGTCAATTAGACAAATCACCAAAAATTTCAGTGTGTCGTCACTTAGAAGTCTCGAACAGGCATGCCAACTAATGACCGAGTCAAAGTGCCCAAAAGGTCTAACATTCGTTAAAGATAAAGAAAAGTTATACAAAGCTCCAATTGTTTAATATATATATATATATATATATATATATATATATACTCATGACCAATTCTCCTCCGTAGGGTGGAACAGTCATCAACTGGAAATGAATTACGTTGAAGGCCCAAAATATCAGTTTACTCTACTTTTTACTTAGTTTGGTCCCACGCATAACACATATAACACATATAACATTTTAAAGTAGAGAAAGATTTGTATCAAATATTAATGTGAACCGAGTGCTAAAACATCACACCTACCCTAGGGAGAACCGCCTTGACACTTCCATTTCTGAAATTCCCTTCAAGTGAACTCTTTTGAACCAAAATATCTTACGCTTAGTACTTTAATAAAGGAAGCTGAAAACACCGTGGAGTAAATTCCTTTTTTGATTTGTAACCTTTCGATATTAAATTTATTCAGATATACACACACACATATATATATATATATATATATATATATATATATAAAATAACATAAAACCAAAATTATCTACAAAAACAGTTTATATTTCGGTTTACACCATCTTCAGAACTTGATACAAAATTAGATAACCTACATATTTGATAAAAACTAACTGAGTACCATGTGTTGTAAATCTTATCAGAAATCATGTGTTTGAAAAAAAAGTAATTTTGTACATCTATATATATATATATATATATATATATATATATATATATATATATAAGCCAGAACAACAACATGAAATTAAACCTATAAGAAAGCCAAAACACCGTCCGTCCGTCTGGTGTATTTTTTTTTTTTTTGTTGGGGGGGTTGTTTGGTCATGAGGAAAGCTATATATATATATATAGATGTACAAAATTACTTTTTTTTCAAACACATGATTTCTGATAAGATTTACAACACATGGTACTCAGTTAGTTTTTATCAAATATGTAGGTTATCTAATTTTGTATCAAGTTCTGAAGATGGTGTAAACCGAAATATAAACTGTTTTTGTAGATAATTTTGGTTTTATGTTATTTTATATATATGTGTGTGTGTGTATCTGAATAAATTTAATATCGAAAGGTTACAAATCAAAAAAGGAATTTACTCCACGGTGTTTTCAGCTTCCTTTATTAAAGTACTAAGCGTAAGATATTTTGGTTCAAAAGAGTTCACTTGAAGGGAATTTCAGAAATGGAAGTGTCAAGGCGGTTCTCCCTAGGGTAGGTGTGATGTTTTAGCACTCGGTTCACATTAATATTTGATACAAATCTTTCTCTACTTTAAAATGTTATATGTGTTATATGTGTTATGCGTGGGACCAAACTAAGTAAAAAGTAGAGTAAACTGATATTTTGGGCCTTCAACGTAATTCATTTCCAGTTGATGACTGTTCCACCCTACGGAGGAGAATTGGTCATGAGTACCTGAAATTAAAACGAGTTCGCACGCAGCACGCTGACGTGAGGGAAGTGAATTTCCACATCAACCAAAATAGTAGTACAAGAAAGAGAAATTTAATAACTTTACAAAAGAAAATGATAAAACACTTTAAAAACTCAAAATATGTGTAAAAACATACATGTAATCCAATTTTTATTGAATTCTGAAAACATTGATTTTTTGGCTGTTCTGATGTTCCTGGTTTCATTTACCTGAGAAGCTGGGAATACAATTTTGCGCATTATATTGTTAGGAGAAGGTCCAGGTAGGCTTGAACGTAGTCGAGAGTTTCTGGGGATGATGAAAGTACTCTAACAAAGGAATAAAAGGCTTTTCTAGTGTTACCACCATAAGACAACGTACTGTGTTTGTCGTAACACATTTTCTTTAATAACTCGGTAAACATTTATGCTAGAAGGACGAGAGAGGGCTTAAAACTTTCGCCTTACTAATTCCCATCTTTTTACATGCATTAATTTTACATCCGGGGCTTTTCTAACCCTTTTTGGGCCCAAACACTTGAAATTTGAAAGATTAATCTCCAACAAAGGGGTTTAGGGTTTTACGATTGTTTTTCCCAACAAACTTGTCCAACTGATTACAGAAATGAATGCCCCTACCAAATTTGAAGTTAATCGGACCAAAAATGTGACCGCTAGAGTGCAAACGCATATATACCAAATTTTGAACGACCCCCCAAAACATGTTCAGGGGGTCACGTTAGGAACTTCTATGGTGGTCCCGGGCTTAAGTTTCACCGTGCGGGTCATGCTAATAGTTCACTTTCCAAAGGAAATTCTCTAATAAAGGACTTTCACAAATAAAATACGTATGTATTTCAATCATTTACTAGCTTTAACAAACCTCATCCCCTATGTTTATTTTTTTAACGGTTTTTTTTAACAATTTTGGGGAGATGTCAATAAAGAATATAACTTTAGTCACCGTTTTAAAATGTTTTAATGTTTTTTTATGGGAGTTTAGATTAGCTATTTATCACGTTTTAGAGCTGTTTCATGCTTCAAACGATTGCAAACAATTTACGACGTTTCGCATCTTTGTCTGGTTAAAACTTGTAACTGTTTTACTGCATTTAAACTTACGATTTGCTATTAGTACAACTTAACTTTTACCTCTGCTTAATTGTCAAAATCTTTTAGTCAATAAAGGTTGGTGATGAATCTATTTAAATTAAAATGAATGAATAATTACTATAAATGGTAAATAAACTAAAAATGTTCTAAATGTTCTAAATGCTCTGTTATTTTGCATAAATTACATGCCATTATCAATTATTGTAATTTGAACCATTTGAATCGACGTACATAATACAATTTTTCCAGGTATTTATTCCAAGTCTTAAAGCTTCGGTTTTCTATAACAGCACGTGGTGACAAAAGTTCATAATGGCTTTAATATCAGCTCCACATGTTTCCACTAAATAAAACTCATGCTGGGAGATGAACGGTGTCTAACAAAAATAATAACTCCTTTATGGGCTCTGGTTTCAGCTACATTTGAACATTATTCACTATTTTATACGTTTCTTCATATTTGAACATTAATCAATATTTACATGTTTCTAGTAAGATTTTTTTTAAACGTGTGAAAAGGGAATCCTCTAAATAACCAAAAATATATATTTATAATCACTTAACAGTTTTACTTGGTTACCATTATAGACTTATTCTAGTTAGACGGTTTGGCAATTATCTTGAAAATTTGAAAATCTAAGAGGAAAGAATTAAAAAAGTCGTTGTCAGAAATTGATGAAATGATGCTATGAATAAGGAATAGGGAGTTTTTAAATTAATTGACAAGAAATAAGATACACTTTTGACTTTTGAAAAGTCAAAAGTTCTGTAGCACATGATTGATCAAAATAAGCCTAGAGTAATCAGTACAATATACAACCTCCATTTATAAAATGAGAAGATTACTTGCAATACCTTATTTTTAAGCTATAGTATTCCATCGAGTAAGTCTGACCTTCATCGAGGGATAACCATCTAAAGCTATCGATGAACGGATTGCGATGGATATATATATATATATATATATATATATATATATATATATATATATATATATATATATATATATATATATATATATATATATATATTGAGGCGTTTGATCATCTAGACCTATGCTGCTGTTACCTGAGGAGCGAAATAAAATAAGCAACTTAAAAACGGGATCACTAAGCTAGTGATCCAACCGAATCACCTTTTAGGGAAAGTGTGAGGAATTAAGGTTACTATATTTTTTACAAAATACATCCTGATGTCACCCTTATAACACTTTCTAAAGACTTTTTACTCAATGTTTAACCATGATAAAAACAAAACGTTTGGCGAACATTTGTATTAAAATGTAAATTATTTTTCTCAGTGTATCACATGATTTACATCGATACTTATGAAATGGTTTAATATTGCATAAATACACTGCATTTAATTGTACAGTATTCAACTTCAAATTATCAGCTAAAGGCGTAATTTAATAGGAATTTCTTGTTATTCATTAACATGAGCGCGCTCTTCCATGGTAAAACAACCTGAAAGTATATCTTGATCGCTTCTTTCAAGAAGCACAATCCCACCGAGAAAGCTATTTTCATGTGGCTGAGACAGTAGCTCATTGTGTGACCCTACGAGTGTGCCAGTATCGTTATCGCTCACTGTTATCAGACCGTTTATCAGTGGCGGCACGGCCAGCACGCTGTCTCCACCATTAATTCCTCCCGGTGGGACGCGACGACGGGTTTAAATTTGGAGGTGGTGATTCGTTTACTTTAATATCTTTTGCACAGATCTTCGTCGCTCGTGATCATTCTTTATTATACATCCAAATTTATATTTTTTTCCAATTTAACCTTTATAGTATTATTCATATTTTATTTCACCTAATTAAGATAACAATATGAATCTTTTGCTGACGATGATAATTTGTAATACTTCTCCTTTGTTCAAGGAAAATCATTCATTTTTTATAAGTTTATGGACATTTAGTCTTCAGATTTTAATTAGCTTGCTTTTAGTATAAAGTATAAATTAGTATCGGACTAGCCAGTGGTCACTGTTCTTAACTCTACACCAGGTCTTTATTCATCCTTAACAAACATTAGAGTCCTTGCAATCCGGTTCCTCTGTGTGATCAACGATAACGGACCATTGTGTTATTGGTTCAGATAAAGGTGGCTAAACAGCGTGACTCCGCAGAAAATACTATAGAATAAATAATACAATAATACTATGCTTGGTTACAGTTTTGAAAGAAATACATATGCGAATACTCTGAAAAAATGTATTCAAGTATAGCCATAAGAACACTAAGGTAACAGTTGTACATCAACAACCTATCATCATTATTTATGTGCATTTATCCTTGTTTCTCCGAATTAAGTAATGTATGTAGCAAAAGCTACATGTCTATGGCATCGTTATATCTTTCAACAACAATCCCAACAATTACAAACGTGTAAGTTTTACTGACAGAGTTAAATTTAATCAGCCAGGAAACACAGAGCCACATCAGTTATCCCGTTATCCCGTGTTAGGTGGACGAATGGTGTTGGATGCGGTAGGTCGCGACGGGTATGCGGCCCTCCAGCGTGGGCAGACTCGTGACGTCACACACACTCAACACAAACACATTCGCCATTATGTTTTATGTCTTATTGTTACTGCTTACACGTGGCGCCTGATTACTGTAATTATCACGTGACTTTGCGCGGGGAATCACTTGTAATGCAGATATATTGAAAGTGTTCGTCTAAGTTATATTTCTAAATTACAGGTTAGGTCGGGTTTGACGGATGTCCGGGCCCGGATAACTGTGATACCGCCTTATTATGGCGTGTTTAAAACTATTTGAGCCGGCGGCCGCCCACACCTCCCCGGGATATCGCTCAATCTCGCCGCGGCCGCGGACGTTGTTTGCTCAAACGCCGCGTTTATCGCCTCCTCTCGTTATTTATTACCCATTGTCTGCCACTCCTTTATATCTCTATTATATTTTGTTGATATCTTAATAATTTCAGTTTCGCCACGACTTTTATATCACGTTTATCGCACAGACTGTTCTTCGCTGGAGTACTCGAAGACTCACTATTTGTTATAAAGGAATGTTTATTACTCTTTTGAAAGAATAAAGAACAAATAATAAATCAGAGCAAAATCTAAGCAAGCAATTTCACTCTTTGTGAAATGAATTTTCTAAGTAATTTTAGAGAAGTTATAGAAAAGAAACCGTATGTAACATTGATTAAACTAAGCACGTGGTTCGAACATAGCTGCTTATAAAATATTATTCTACAAGACTGAAGCTTCAGCACTAGCAACAATGAAAAGGTTTAATGAATATTTCATATATAATAATGTAAAAGCATATATTAACAACCCCAAGTAGTTTGCCAGTAATAAGCATTAACAATAAACATGAACATAATGATTAACAAACATAAATAAAATACGTCCAACTGAGAAATGATAAAGTGCGATTGATCTAATCGTATCTAGAACACTAAAAACTAAATTTGTACTTTAAAATTTGGAAAAATTCCAGGACCTTTTGAAATATTGTACAAAGTTTTAGAATATAGAAAATAGAACTTTGCTATATTTCTATATTTGCTAATATCTTGCTCATATTATAAATAAATTGCAAAACAAACTTGGAAAATTATGTGGCTACTGCTAACTCTGATAATTTAATACGGTGTTGATATACATTGTATTTATTTAAATATATTAATAGTTTTCACTGTATTGTTGTGATATGTCTCATGGATAAAAAATAAATTAGGTGTTTTTATCGAATTTCCCTTATAAGGAGGAAGCTAATACCGTAATCGACATGGTAAGACCTAGGCCCGGGACCATAATAACTTTTCGTTTTGAGGTCCCCAGATGCCAAAAACACCATTCGTTCATAACTGTATATAAATATATATATTTATGTGTGTCCGTGGGTGCGATAACACTTGTAAAAATGGTCCGATTTTTGTGAAATTTGTTTCAAACATGTAAAGCAACATTTATGACTTTTAAGTTTGAAAACCAGCCAGATCGATCTATCCAAAGGGGTATTTTATGGGGGTTTTGTATCCCAAAAATGTTTGTTTTAGTTTTTTACATATAATGTTTTATTAAATCCAATTTTAGTTTTCACCATTAAATTCAGCTTAAAACAACAATTTGGTGTTTTGATCATTGCTCTACGCCAATTGGTCACAGAGATATTGAAAGTGCTAAACACAGTACGTTGTCCAATGTTATCCTTATGGAGAATAATATAAATTGTACATCTTACTTATTTATCCCGACGAATCTTAGTATATTGCTTCATACCACTGCGGTCTATTGATATTTGCACGAAAAATGATTTTTTTTACTGATAGTTCCCGTACCAGCACACCTGCGTACTTAGCCCCCATCTTATTCTTATGGAGAATAAGTAAAATGTGCTATTTTTCTTATTTTGGCATAGTTTTATCATCCGTTGGCCCATTTTCCATTCCGATCCTGACTGGATCTCCTCTCCTCTCATAATGCACAACTGGTAACTCAGCTTTGCAGATAGATAGAACCAGAAGCACCAGAACAGCAAACAATTCCAACTTTTTATTTTTAGCGAATAATCCCTATATGGAAGAAGCTATTAACGTAGTCGGCATGGTAAGAACTAGGCCCGGGACCTTGATAACTTTTCGTTTTGAGGTCCCCAGTTGCCAAAAACACCATCCGCTAAAAACTGTTTGTATATGAAATGGTCAGATTTTTATGAAATTTAGTACAAAAATGTAAAGCAACATTTATTACTTTCAGTTCGAAATACAGCCAGATCCCTCCATCCAAAGGCGTATTTTAGGGGGTTTTGTACCCCAAAAATGTTTTTTTTTTAGTTTTTGCATACAATACTCTAGTAAATCAAATTTAATTTTTCACTATTGAATTCAGCTTAACAAAACCAACAATTTGGTGTTTTGATCATTGCTCTACGTCAATTGGTTACAGAGATATTGAAAGTGCTAAACACTGTACGTTGTCCAATGTTATTCTTATAGAGAATAAGAAAAATATATATCTCGCTTATTTATCTACTTATCCTGACAAAACTTGGTATATTGCTTCATATTTTTGTGGTCTATTTATATTTGCACAAAAACAGATTTTTTGCTGATAGATCCCGTAGCAGCAAACCTGCGTACTCAGTCCCCATGTTTTTCTTATGAAGAATAAGTCAAATGTTATCTCCGTTAACTATGAACATAAATTAATAATACTTGGTATGTGGTTTTACCAAGTTAAGTTATATTGATATTTGTATAAAACCCCATTTTTCGTGTTCCTTGTTTCAGCAAATCTGCATACTCAGCCAGCTGTTATTCTTATGAAGAATAATTCAAATACTATAAATAGTTTATTTATAAATGTGTATTCGACGAATCTTGGTATGTGGCATTATGTGATGTTAAGATACATATATAAGCATTTGAAATTCGCTGAGTACGCAGATTTGCTGCTACGGGGTTATTCTATTTTCCAGTCTCCATAAAAATTGCAAAAGTGTACCTTTTAACACCGTATTTGATTTTTCGAATTTTTTTTGTGAAAGTTAATTATTTCTCTCACGCCAGCGTGCTGAGTGTGAGCTCGTTTAATGATTTGGTGTTTTGCTGTATCAAACTGATCTTAGCCGTTTAAAATTAATAAACCAAAGTGTAGTTTTCCATCAATGCAGTAGTTTTAAATTCTGAAAACAAAATAATCAATTTTAAAATTTAAATTAAAGACCAAAGAACGAATAACAATAGACAATACTCAAAACTAATATAAAGTTTAAATATATGATACCATACTAGGACATAAATATCACCAACCACAGAAAAGTGAGCCAAATAAATATAACTACCAGACGGACTAGACTGGCTTGAGTTTAAAAACATTTCTTTTAACACGCGATGGTGTACATTTCTCGACAAAAGTTCGGATAGTGGAATACAACTATATATTCACTAAGGAAGATTATAAATATCGGTAGATAAATAACCTGGCAAGAAGAGCGATTCAGGCAGCTGGCCTCAAAAGAAATCTGTGATCTCCGAATTTAGATCTGTCACCTGGAAAACATAATGGCGGCAGTGGAGCTGGAGTAACGGCTAGAATGTGACCTCTGTTGATAAGAGTGTTGATAACAATGAGCGATGGAGACGGAACGACGGACGAAGGTTCGATCGGTCTCCCTCGGAATACCAAAGTAACGGCCCTGATATGTATTGTGTTTACAAAGAGACTTACGGCAACTGGTACGAGACGGGGTTGTGTTACAAAACCTTGGTGTCAAACTGCTCACAGCCTACATTACTGAGGCGGATGGTTAGCTTTGTAAAAAAAACTGAGATGGTTTTAGAGGTGATATCAGTTTGTTAAGATTGCGTACATCTTAGTATCATTGTATCTCACTTTATATAAATTGAAGCCCCAGGTCGGTTGGGTTAGTTAGGCCTGAAGCGATTTTTTCTAAACAAAGCTGATGTACAAGATGCCTTCACGCTTTCTGTTGATGGCAGACGTAGTCCTTCGATTACCACCGTTTTTTTCAATTATCGCCTCGACTTCGTACATTAGTTAATCTTAGAGAATTCGCTTCGATCATTCACCCTTTCTTTGGATGGTACGGATATTTCCTCCTAATCTTATTAATTTATTCTTATTTCCTCCTTATCTTTTGAAATGAGAGACCAATTTTTGATTAGATAAGATATCTGGGTAAATCCACCTGTGTATTATTATCAATTCTCCTGGAATGTCAGCTGTAATAGACATTTTACAATTTTTAAACGGGTTTGTTTTAACTGTAAAAGATTTGTCCAATTTTTTCTAATTCATTTGCTATTTTTACCCCCTAAAACAGTAGAATACAAGTTTCATTTTAATCGTTAGGTTGAATTCAAAATAAGCTATAACTATACATTAACTGTTCTCTTAAACGTTCACAGAATTATAAATAGCAGATATCAGGTTTACTTATTTTTTAATAAATCTGTTTGAATTTGTTAGGTTAGATTAGGTTGCCGAATAAGGACACCTCAGCAAATAACTTTTCAAACAGTTATTTTCAAATCGATAGTAGTTTTTTCAGTTATTATTGAATCTTATCTCAAAATCAATACAGAATTCTCTTACTTACCCTTAAATTCCTAATTATAAATACATATAATTCAGATATCGTGCAATTGGAACCAGGGCAATTCCAGAATATAAAAGTGATGTAATGCAGGCTGTCCGTTCTCTTCGCGAAAGATATCGCGAATGGAGAAAGAGAGAGAGAGAGAGAGAGAGAGAGATATGCATTATGTAAGTATACGGACACTTTCCTATATTGTGTTATCCCAGGGGATTCCACCCGTTTTACGCTCAGCTCCCTTGTCTCCCCGACTCATGTCAAGTCTCCTTCTCCCCCAGACGTGCCGTATACTTCTACATTGAGAAACGTTTGGGTTAAGTTACTTTATAAAACTCGTTTGTTAAAAAAACAAACATGAAGTTTATTTATGTCACACTTAAATGAGTTATTGATACCATAAATGAATACTAGGTGAACCCGTGCGATTTCGCACGAATATTAAATTGCTAATTTTGCTTTTATATGTAATTGTATTTAATTTTAAAACAAATCGATTGAAGATAAGTAAAGCAACAAACAAAAATTAAAAAACATACTTATATTAATTAAATCTAAATGCGTTGTTTACAAAATCTCTTTAAAAACTACATTAGTTGTATGGATTTCATTATCACTGTCAACAAATTGTTCGTTAGTTTCTGTTACACTTTTTGAAGTATAAAGAAAACTTATTATATATATATAGGCTACTCTTGCTGAATAATACCTGTCCAAAATATATTAACAGCTGCAATTCAAATAAAATTATTTTCCATGTTAATCGTATGGACAAAAAAAACTTTCAGGGCGATATAAATAAATAAAACTTATTATTTGCACTATATAAGGCAAAGCCCTCACTCACTCACTTAAGGCGGTCCCACACTTCTCGCAAACACGCCTGAACATTCGGCCGAACATTCTCCTGAGTGTCCCGTATGTTTCCGTATGTATTCAAAAGTTCGTGCAGCTCCCGCACTTCTCGCGAATACTCCAAACTTTCGGAGTTCGGCCGAATGTTCGGGCGTGTTCGCGAGAAGTGTGGGACCGCCTTTACTCACTCATCTCTTACTCACTCCTACTTCCCATTTACCTAGAGATTTGAAATTTTGTACACTGATTTACACTGTGCCCTTTAGGCATAAATAGGAAAACTAAATGGTTTTCATGCTGATCTGACCTTAGGGCTCCGTCAGAGACGCCGAAAAAGTTCCCATGTATTCCTTAAGACAGTCCCACACTTCTCGTGAGCACGCCTGAACATTCGGCCGAACCTTCTCCCGAATGTTCACTGAACATTAGGCCCCGTATGTTGCCGCATGTATTCAAAAGTTCGTGCAGCTCCCACACTTCTACCGAATACTCCGAACATTCGGAGTTCGGCCGAATGTTCGGACGTGTTCACGAGAAGTGTGGGACCACCTTTAAGGACATTCATTTTTTTGAGATGATGGAAATACAAACAGCTGATCTTGATTCGTAGTAGTTACATGGGCTAACCACAGAATGCAGCACACACAACTATCATAGTTTTTATAATTAATCTGCGGGGCGAAGCCTGCGGGTAATAGCTAGTATTTATATAGATAGATGTATTTGTTTGCCGCTTACATGGAATGCAGGCCCTTCGGGTTTGTAGGGTATGGCTATCAAGACATACTCAGGACATTATGTTTAAACCAAGGGCTGTTGGCTGCCTAAGCACCGGCGCCAGCGCCCCGTCTGAAAATTTCAGGACAACCTTAAAACTGGTTTATACCAGTTTTGAGGTTGACATTGGGTCCAGCAAAACAATAAAGTTTTCATTACATATTGTAAGTCTTTTGGCTATCCATTATGACAAACTTCCCTTTCACCTTTGGTCCCTCCATTTGCAGCAGCTTGGAACGGAAACTCCGGATTTGGTCCCGAACCTGTGGATGTATGGTCCCTGGCTGTTGTACCCTGTCAGTTGAGTTGGCCAGTTGGAGGGAAGAGTGGGTCCGCCTGTTTGGGCTTGATCACAGCTGTCACAGGAGCACGGGAGTTGGCCCTCTGAAAGGTCAGTTTGGCTGCCAGTCCCAATCCACGCTTTCCTTTCCTGTTATATCTTATCGTTCCGGTAACCTGCGAAAAATTCCCGCTTGTGGATGACGTGCCTAGCAGCTATGCTGGAATTTCCTAATCCAGCAACAATGAATGAATGAATGAATAGATAGATGGATGTATTCTTTCTGATTACCTGTCCATCATGTATTAAGTGCTGCAAATATTTTGGTGGAAAACAAACAAAACATCTGGGGTTTTTTAATTGGAAAAGTTACACACTTATAGTTTTTTGCGATATTTTCGATTTCTATGACCTAAATAAAAAATCTAAAGACAGTTTGCACATCTGCACACCTAGACGCAAGTTTGGTATGTAATATGCGGGGGTAAATCTTAAAACAAGAAAAGCCTTATTGTTTACAAGGTTTGCTTGTAGCGTATTAATAATATAGATTTCCCCTTTTAACGGTGCGATGTGCATTTTTCGGATATTAATCAAATTAGAGTCTATAAATAGAAATAGTTAATTATAAAACTGAGTTTATTCTAACTGAGAAAATTAAATGAGAACAATAATAAAGCTGAATAAACGTAGAAACTGAACTTAAATTAATTAATGTAATCATACTGTAATGTAGGTATCTATTCTGAAATGTAATGAATCTAGTCAAAATTCGAATCGAATCGTGAGCCTCCGTTGTGTCACGTGGTTGACTAAAGATGGATGACTGAAAGGTTGAGTGCGAAGGCCTTAAAGATCTCCCTTAAGTCAGCTCCAACACCAATAAACCTTGTAACAATTCAATAGTATTCTATGTACTTGGTGTTCAAAATATGTATTATATACGATTTACTTACCCTGGCAATGTTCTTTTTAAACACGTTCTTATTACTTTAATTATATTTTAAATTTATGTATCCGCAAAGAAGGTAATTATTGCATAGTGATTAAAGGACAGTGCCTCTGACGTCAAAGGCGGTGCTCGGGATGACACACGGATGACAAGTGGCTGGGTAGCAGAGGATCGAGACCAACCAGTGGAGATAAAGTTTTGTGATCTTACCAATTTTTCTCCAGTTGGAATCGACCGAATTTAACTTATGTGATATTTAGTGGGAGGGGTGCTGTAAATCAAAGTATTTTGCTGCATAACGTAATTTATCACACAGTTTTACAGACAAATTAAAGTTCGGAAATACCTGTAAACTTAATAGTACACCCTATAAAATTCCAACCAGATACGTGAGGTGACTGTGCTATTACGCTTGGACCAAATTTCCGACTATTAGAGAGTAAAATATGGTCTTTGTAAGGAAAGGGATTTTCAAAAATGTGTGGCTTTATAGTAAGGTGACAGTTTATTATATGACATTGTGGCTTACTCAGGTTCTCTTAAATAAAAGCGTGGCAAATTGTAAATAATAAAATAACAATTTGTTGAACTGTGTTTTCATTTTATTTAAGTAATAATAAGCATGTGACGAAGTATTACAAATCACAAAATATCTGCAAGGTGCATTAACAACACCCATCATAAGATAAATAACCACACATTAGTCACTTATTAAAAACTAGATCAAAGATAAAGCAGAAATGTTTTAGCGAATTTCCCCTATAGGAAAGAAGCTATTACCGTGGTTCTCATGGTAAGACTTAAGCCCGAGACTATTATAATTTTTTTTGAGGTCCCCAAATGCCAAAAACATTATTCGTTCAAATTTATATATAAGTGTCCGTGAATGCGATAACTTGAGCAAAAAACTACCGATTTCAATTAAATTTGGCTCAGATGTGTAAAGTGACATTCATGACTAAGTTCGAAACCCAGAAAAATCGGACCATGGGAAGGGGGGTTTATGGGGGTTTTAAATTTTCAATAAATCATTTTTTTTATTTTTCGAACAACAAATTTTAAACCACTCAATTTTTGTTTTGACCACTTTATAGAGCTTAAAAAAATAATATAGTATTTTAAATTATTAACCTACGTTAAGTGGTTGTGGATAAAATCCCCAAAACCTGCTCATAAAATCTCCCATGGTTAATCTTATGGGAAAAATGTTTTTGGCTTCCCCTCAGTTCATTTTAATTTAAACTTCGTCTGCTTTTACCAATCAGTTCAGCTCTACAAAACAATAATGTTGGTGTTTAAATTGTGATTCTACGTCCAACCACTGCAGAGATGTTCAAAGTGCTAAATATAGTACGTTGACCAATGTTATCCTTACGGATAAATTTAATGAAATTGGTAATATAATATAAAATATAATATAATTGGGCCGATACTATAAAATTGGATATCTCGATTATTTATGAATGGTCTTTGTGGTTGATGAAACTTTACATGTGGCTTCACCTAGTACTGGTATATTGATATTTGCACAAAAAGTTTTTATTTTATTTTACCGTAGCAGCAAACCTGCATACTCACCCCTAATGTTATTCTTATGATGAAAAAGTAAAGTTTTATATCTCCCTTGATTATGAACATAAATTTAAAAAATTGGTGTGAGGCTTCACCTAGTTGAGTTATAAACAAATTTGCATAAAATCCCATATTTTTTGTTACTTGATACAGCACACCGGCGTACTCAGCCCTAATGATATTCTTATGGAGAACAAATAAAATGCTATGGATCACTTATTTATTTATGTAGTGTTATGAAACTTGGTAAGTGGCTTTATGTGGTATTGAGAAACATATGCAAGCATTGGAAATTCGCTGAGTACGCAGGGTTGCTGCAACAGGGGTATTTATTTTATCTTGAAAATAAATAAAACATAGCAAAAGTGTCTCCCAGTCCGCTCTATTGATGTTTCTTTCAAACTATACCTGAACCTTTACTCTGTACGACATGTCTGTCAGCTGGTTAACCACACGTTAATCGTTTTACCTTTCTCTGTCAGGAAGTACTGTTAGATCATTTTACAGCCTTGTTCATCATTAAATTACAATATCGTATGTGTAAAATAACGTATTGTGTAAACATATTTTCAAGTTTGGCCTACAACAACATACATTTTCATTAACAAATATCTTTGTCGAGGGAACTCTCTGAGCACCACTTTTAGTTAAATTTTTTGGTAGAGAGACAGGACAAATTGAAAAGAATGTATGTGAGTAGGGTTTCATTAAAACAACATTAATCTAGCCGACATTACATTGGTCTGCACTCGCTCCTATGTAAAGGGAGGTTATTGCTTTAATTGCAAACTCTTATATATTTTTCGTTTATTTAACTTAACATTTTTAGTATAACAATCACTTAGTCGTTATTTTTATTCTTATTTTATTTATCCTTATTTTTTAACTTGGAGTTTATTTCACTTATTTCACTTACTCCCTAGCATGGCTGGTAAAATATTCGAACAATTAAATAAATAAATTAAGATTTTATGCAATTTCTATGATTCAATCCCAATTTTCAGACCCTGCAGACACTTTCATATTTTGGGATAAATTATTGCAATGTGCATACTGAAACAATAAATCGTAAACTGAGTAAATATTGTTATGGTTGTATTATATTATACTGTCGTCAAATAATTTGATAATGAGAAAAGGAACACTTCTAAATTTATTTGTTTTACGGCAAGGAGAATTCTGGTTTTATACACGGAGTATAAGTACAATAGGGGAAACTCATACAAAATCACAGATATTCAGGAGAGAAGTACCATTTAAACTCTTTATTGTGGATAAACGTATTCAAACTGCCTGTGAAGGTTCCAAATCAGGCGATAAACCTGAGCGTAAGCTCGCTCGGAGCGGGGCCGATAAGACCCCTGATGTGCCCCTTGTTTATGTAAGACTAACTTCACGTGTTTTCGAGAGGTTACTCAACTTTAAAATGTATGAAATTACACTGAATAATTTACTAATATTATAAATGTGTTTGTAAGTTGTATGTTTGTTTATATATTTGTGGCTGAATCACGCTCTAACCACTGGACTGATTGAGCTGAAATTTGGCAGAGGGATACTTGATAGTCCTGAGTAACATATAGGCATATTAAAGTTGCTAAAATCCTATAGAGCTTTGCCCCACGGGGGTTCAAAGTTCCCATGTATTCCTTATGGACATTCATTTTTGTTTGAGCTGATGACAATTTAAACAGCTGATCTTGATTCGTAGTAGTTCCACGGGCTAACCACAGAGTGCAGCACACACAACTGTCATATTTTTTAGCGAATTTCCCCTATAGGGAAGAAGCTATTACCGTAGGTCTCATGGTAAGACTTAACTTTTCATTTTGAGGTCCCCAGATGCCAAAAACACCATTCGTTCAAATTTTTATATATGTGTATATATATATATATATATGTATATATGTGTGTGTCCGTAAACACGATAACTCTCGTAAAAAAGGTCCGATCTTAGTGAAATTTGGTACAAATGTTTAAAGTACCATTTATTTGAACGAGTTCGAAAACCAGATGAATCGCACCATCCGAAGGGGGGTTTGGGTTTGGGGGGTTTGGGGGGTTTTGTACCCCAAAAATGTGTTTTTTGGGGTTTTCACATGTAATTTTAATTTAAATCAAATTTTAATTCATAGAATTCAGCTTAAAAAAAACAAACAATTTTGTATTTTGATCATTGCTCTACGTCAATTGGTTACCGAGATATTGAAAGTGCTAAACACAGTACGTTGTCTAATGTTATTCTTATGGAGAAAAAGAAAAATTGTATATCTCGCTTATTTATGAACATAAACTGGCGAAATTTGGTATGTGGCTTGATCTGGTTATGGTTTATTGTTGTTTGCACAAAAAAAAATTTTCGCCTATGGTTCCTGTAGCAGCAAACCTAGGTACTTGGTCCCCATGTTATTCTTATGGAAAATACTTAAAATGTTATATATCGCTTATTTATGAATGTATATGGATGAAACTTGGTATGTGACTTCACTAAGATGAGTTCTATTGATATTTGCATAAAAGCCCATTATTTTGTGTGCCTTGTTGCAGCAAACCTGCGTATTCATCCCCAATGTTATTCTTATGGAAAATAATTAATAGTTTAAATATCGCTTGTTTGTGAGTACATTTCTTATGAATCCTGTTAAGTGTTTTAAAGTGTTATGTTATATATTCATTGGAAATTCGCTGAGTATGCAGGTTTGCTGCGACGGGGGTATTTAATGATGGCACGAGCAACGGTCTAGCTTTTCCTCATAAATAAGTATTCTTTGACCAGAATTTTACCCACAAAAATTATTACAACACTAAGAATTATATTTTATTATTTTAACTTTACCTTATTAGCGAATTTCCCCTATAGGGAAGAAGTTATTACCGTAGTCGGCATGGTAAGACCTAGGCCCGGGACCATGGTAACTTTTCGTTTTGAGGTCCCCAGACCCCAAAAACACCATTCGTTCGAAACTGTATATATATATATATATATATGTGTCCGTGGGTGCGATAACTCTCGTAAAAAAGTTCCTATTTTGATGAAATTTGGTACAAACGTGTAAAGCAGCATTTATGACTTTAAGTTCGAAAACCAGACGGATCGAGCTATCCGAAGGGGCATTTTGGGGGGGTTTTGTACCCCAAAAATGGTTTTTTTTGAGTTTTTTACATACAATTTTTGAAAAAGTAAAATTTTATTTTTTTTTCATTGGAATCAGCTTAAAAAGACGCACAATTTGATGTTTTAATCATTGCTCTACGTCACTTGGTTACTGAGATATTGAAAGTGCTAAACACAGTACATTGTCCAATGTTATTCTTATGGAGGATAAGAAAAATTGTATATCTCGCTTATTTATCAACTTATCCTGACGGAACATGGTATATTGCTTCATTTCATTGTGGTCTATTGATATTTGCACAAAAACCCATTTTTTGGCCGATAGTTCCCGTAGCAGCAAACCTGCATACTCAGCCCCATGTTATTCTTAAGGTGAATAATAAACGTGTTATCTCCTTTAATTATGAACATAAATTAATAGAACTTAGTATTTGGCTTTACCTAGTTGAATTATATTGATATTTTACAAAAGCCCATTTTTAGTGTTCTTTATTTCAGCAAACCTGCACACTCAGCCGCCATGTTATTCTTATGGAGAATAATTGAAATGTCATAAATCGTTTATTTATGAATGTATATTGATGAAACTTGGTATGTGGCTTTATGTGGTATTAATATAAATTAATATGCATTGGAAATTCACTGAATATGCAGGTTTGCTGCTACGAGGGTATTTTTACCTAATCATACATCATCAATGTCAATCCCATATATTAATACAAGCAATGTCTGCAAGTAAATAGGATCTCAGAATACCACAGAAAGATTTTACGTTAAACTCTGAAAATGGGTTTCTGGGCCCCAGCAGTTAATCAATAAAATATTTAACCCCAGAAAAAATCAAATTTTCACTGGAAAACTCATTTGAAAACTGATAAAATTATTATTGGGCTACCAAAGTAACCTTCACTCGGTAAATAAGAACAAAAAGGTTATTTTAAAAGATTTATTTCATTAAACAACCTATATCCCATTGGTAAACTCAAATGTCACATCGCTAGGAATTGTCCACGTGGGAGTCACATTTCCACCTTGCTAGTATAGGGGTCGTGGGGCTTCTTCGCTTCTTGACGCCTTGGCTATGACTGGTTTTCAAGAATCGATTTCACTATTCTTCTGTTAGACTGCTGGATTTCGGCAGAGGGTTGCCGCATCCATTTCATCCTCTTCCAGCACCTCTATGTTTTCACTCCATACAATTTGTTTCCATTTTTTAGTATTGGGTGACAGCCACCTTCCCTTTTCTGCTGGCTTGTTATTATTTCTTCTGCTAGAGCCTGCTGAATTTCGGCAGAGGGTTGCCGCATCCATTTCATCCTCTTCCAGCACCTCTATGTTTTCACTCCATACAATTTGTTTCCATTTTTTAGTATTGGGTGACAGCCACCTCCCATCTCTGCTGGGCTGTTATCACTTCTTTGTTTAGAGGCTGCTGGATTTCAGCAGAGGGTTGCCGCATTCACTTCGTCCTCTTCCATCAGTTTAGTTTTCAACATGTTTTCCTCTTAATAATCAAAGGCATCCACCTCCACCTCCTCCGCTGACGCGTTGTCCGACCTGTCCAACGCAGTCACCCACGACTCACTGCTCCCCGCAGACTCCACCTCCTCCACTGCCTCTCCTCCTGATGGACGCCTCCTCCACCACCATGCTCCCACAATGGCAGCTCCTCCCAGCAGAACAGCAGCTCCGAGCAGAAACTTGTTATCACTGATAACACTCATGGCTAGTAGGAGAGATGAATTATATGTCTTTACTGAAGGTAATCAACAAATTCATCAAAATCGTTTCCTAGGATTTTCAAAAACATTTCAAAATTGTTACCATGACAATTGTTTCATTATAGTAGATTTTTAAATATTTAATTTAAGGTATCTTCTCTATATAATAACCTCATCCTTTTTTGAAGTCGATTAACAATCGATGTTTGTTTGTTTATCCTTTATGCACTTCATATATTACTCATCCGACTGTGATTAAACTTTGCACGGTCATTCAGATTAACCCTGGGAAGGTTTCTAGCCATTAATAAAAGTTCTAAGAGTTTAGGGCTTCTCCCCACTTGACTTCAAAGTTACCATGTTATTCTTATGGAGGAAAGATTCGTTATGTTTACCCTAATATCACCTACTAATGAGGTATTATCAGAGGCACAGAATAATATAGGGGCTACTGCTATATGAGCTGCATATTGGGCTGTGAAGCAGCTGGCCGCCATGACAGTTGGGTCCAGAAACGTAAAACCACCGGTGAGCGACTAAAAAGGTAGACCGAACGCGCACTAAATAAACTGTGTTTTAAAACCCTTAGGCATTTTAAAAAAAAATAGAAATGTTGTAAGACTGTAGAAGAATGTCGACAGCTGGTGATGAGACAATATTTAAAATTTACAGTTAACAATATCATATTAAATTACTAGATTTACAGTTAACAATATCATATTAAATTACTAGATTTACTTTTCCAATCCCATTTAATTTTAATTGGTGACATGAAAAAGTTAGTTGGCTACTACTTTTTAGCGAATTTCCCCTATAGGGAAGAAGCTATTACCGTAGGTCTCATAGTAAGACTTAAGCCCGAGACCATGATAACTTTTCATTTTGAGGTCCCCAGATGCCAAAAACACCATTCGTTCAAATTTTTATATATGTATATATATATATATATATATATATGTCCGTAAGCACGATAACTCTCGTAAAAAAGGTCCAATCTTAATGAAATTTGGTACAAATGTGTAAAGTACCATTTATTTGAACAAGTTCGAAAACCAGATGAATCGCACCATCCGAAGGGGAGTTTTGTACCCCAAAAATGTGTTTTTTGGGGTTTTCACATGTAATTTTAATTTAAATCAAATTTTAATTTATACCATTGAATTTAGCTTAAAAAAACAAACAATTTGGTATTTTGATCATTGCTCTACGTCAATTGGTTACCGAGATATTGAAAGTGCTAAACACAGTACGTTGTCTAATGTTATTCTTATGGAGAAAAAGAAAAATTGTATATCTCGCTTATTTATGAACATAAACTGGCAAAATTTGGTATATGGCTTGATCTGGTTATGGTTTATTGTTGTTTGCACAAAAAAAATGTTTCGCCTATGGTTCCTGTAGCAGCAAACCTAGGTACTTGGTCCCCATGTTATTCTTATGGAAAATACTTAAAATGTTATATATCGCTTATTTATGAATGTATATGGATGAAACTTGGTATGTGACTTCACTAAGATGAGTTCTATTGATATTTGCATAAAAACCCATTATTTTGCGTAACTTGTTGCAGCAAACCTGCGTACTCATCCCCAATGTTATTCTTATGGAGAATAATTAATATTTTAAATATCGCTTGTTTGTGAATACATTTCTTATGAATCCTGTTAAGTGTTATGTTATATATTCATTGGAAATTCGCTGAGTATGCAGGTTTGCTGCGACGGGTGTATTTATAAATCATTTGCAGAGCGAAGCCCGCGGGTAACATCTAGTTATCTATAACTTGGACTTGCTGGAAAAAATAAACATTATTCTATAGCAAATTACTTCAACAAAGCCTAAACCAAAACAACGACAAAATGTTTTGGTTAGATGGATATTTTAAAATTGTATAATATTGTGAAACATAAAATTATTAGTACTTAAAGGAAATATATTTGTTCTTTTGACTATTCTTCCTGAACATTCACTAAGTACATAAACTGTGTCGTTTACAATTCGTACATGGGCGTTTCAAGTAAACTTCGGCGTCACATTAATATTAGTAGACCAGGCAAATTAACTTGAGCAATGGAAAAAATTCCGAACAAGCTGATTTTGGGTATACATGTTAGTATGACCCTTTTAAACAAAACTACAAAATTCCCAAAACTTTCAGGCCTGGCAACGGCCGCCATCTTGAAAATAGCATTTCCGATCCATGTTTTCTTCACATTTACTTAATGTACGGCAAAACCATGCAAGATACGAAAATGGAACATGGGAACTTTTTTGTAGAGGATAGAATTTCAAATAAAATAAGTATAAATACAATAGCAGTATAATAGAACCAACCAGCGTTATTTAGTTTTTCCGAATTTCTACTTTTTGCAGTTTTGTTAATTTGTCAATGTTATCTTTGGTTTTGCCAAGTCTCTTACTCTAATTTCTGCAATATCAAGAGCTATTTTGATTAATGTAATCATTTACTATTCGTAGTGCAAGTTTGGATACTTTTAGGTTTAAAAATAAAGAGTTCTAACTTGTAAAATACAATCTCTGTAGAATGGGAAATCATTGACTTTTGGCTTCGCACAAACAAGTCAACCTCAGCCTGCACGTTGCATTGCGCAAGCCTTCATTTAGACGGCAGGAACAGCTCTTGCTAATGATGCTTTGGTGTATTTTGTTGTAATGTGAACTCTATAACTATCTAAAGAATACAAATTATATACATAGTCAATCAGATCAATCATCGAGCAAGTATAACAGGAGAACGGTTTAGTATAAAATCACCCGGTAAAATTCCTTTCCCCGAAATCACACATTGGGGATAAATTTAAACAACGACCAATAAGGTTTTTAAGAATATGTTCCTAAAGGGGGATATGATATGCCCACCGTAATCGTAAGATAAAACATTCTTATACATAACCATTGCAAAAGAATCAATGTAATGTGATGAGCTGAAATGAAAATAACAGGCTACTCATAGCTAATAATGATAAGAACAACAGCAAAAACCATAGATTTTATAACAATAATAATCATTTATAATAATAGCAATAATAATACTACTAAATATAATGTAATAATACAAATAATAATATTATTTATCACAATAATAATAATAACGTCAATATGCAGCTCAATGTTATTTAATTTTCAAAACACTAACTTTCAAAAACTCAAATAGTAGTATATGTCAAAAAGAATAACATCGGAAAGGTCTTGTAAATCCTAGAAACGTCTTTATCCTTCCAACTAAATATCTTTCTTCGTTGTTTGTAGTGAGCAAAAACCTAATTTTCTCAAATAAAGTGCATGTCATTGAGGTAAAATAATACAAGGAGGTTTTATGCACAAGTAGCATGCATTTCATATGGAAAAGTGGCGTTTTTACTGATAGGAAAAATAATTGATAAGAGATACAGTACAAGGTTGGTGTAAATAAGAAAGTTCCTAGGATTTACACGACCTTTACAATTAACGAGTTGACTACATCTCGAGCTCTCGTTTAAGCCAAAAAGTGAAGCCTCCACTGGATGATATTTTTTTAAATAAATCACAGAGAACAATGATTCCAGCAATTATATAATCACACATGTTCGACATAAAATTTGTATTTACAAAAAATTCATATTTTTAAATATATTCACTACCGATTAAAATTAACAAATATATGGTGTTCAGGACACTTGTATTGTTTTCTGTACGGAAAACAGTTGGACTGATTACTTCATTTTATAGCTTATGGTAAGTTGTGATGTCATGAGAACGGTGAGGCAGTGGGAAAATGGCAACACCATGTCGCGTCGGCTTCCCGTTTTTTTGGAGATTAACATACATGTGGCCTATAAATGTATTAAGGAAGTAGTTTACAATGGTATGTAACAATACAACAATTTGACTTTTTTAAATTTAAAGCATATCAGAATTTTTAAAAAATCCTTGTTTTCTAATAAAAGCGTTCAAGTATCATATTATATTAAAGCTGAATTTATTAGCAGTAAGAAATTTGAATCTGAGAAGATATACAACTATCGGTTTAGAAAATATAGAGTATTCCGTGAATAAAAATATTTTCAACATAAACGGCCATTATTTTTAAACGGATTAAACTAAGGTATAGGGGAGACTGAGCCATTCTCGTTGATATTTGACTAGCTTCGTAGGTGAACATATAATCTATCTGCGATCTTTATTCAAAGGTTCTAGTTACTGTTTTCAAGAAATCATGTGTCGATACTTTACCTTATGTAAGTGCTACTTTGACAGTTCACCGGTTAATTTTTTCACATCTGTTATGATTATTTTGTTTTGATTTGAAACTCCATAAGCCCAATGTTAAAATATCCAATTTTCAAATGAGATTTTCAACAAAATATGAATTTTTCTGGGGTTAAGGATTTTACCAATCGTATTTTTGGCCCCAAAGCACCTAATTGCAAAGTTTTAACCAAATCGTTCAGCTGGATTCAGGGATAAATTTTGCAGGCAGACAATGCTCGTATTAGACTATAGGATTCAGATTTTAACCAAATGTTTTTTTTATGAGGACTTTAAATTTTTTTTCCTTGGGTCCATTAAACGAACATTTTGAAATTTTACCCCATGACCTTTAGTTTTAGAAAAGCCTGAACATAGATTATCATAAGAATATTTTTAATTTATCTCCAATGTGCGATTTCGGGGGAAGGAGTTTTACCGGGTGATTTTAGACTAAACCGTTCTCCTGTTATACGTTATCGATGGTTATCTGACTGACTTTAAATATAATTCTTATTCTTTACATAATTATATAGTTAATATAACAATAAAATACGGCAAAGCAAGAGCTGTTCCTGCCGCCTGAATGAAGGCTTGTGCAAAGCAACTTGCAGGCTGAGGTTGACTTGTTTGGGCGAGGCCAAAAGCCAATGACTTCCCATTCTACAGAGACTGTCTTTTACAAGTCTAGAACTCTTATTCTGAAACATAAAACTACCTAAACTTGCACTACGAATAGTAAATTATGGCATTAATCAAAATAGCTCTTGAGATTACAGAAATTAAAGTAAGAGACTTTGCAAAATCAAAGGTAACATTGAAAAATTAACAAAATTGCAAAAAGTAGAAACTCAGGAATAACTAAATAACACTGGTTGGCTTTATTATACCATCGTATTTATTTTTATTTTATTTGAAATTTTATCCTCTACAAAAAAGGTCCCGTGCATATCTTTCTTATCTTGCATGGTTTTGCCGTACATTAAGTAAATGTGAAGAAAAACATGAACCGGAAATGCTATTTTCAAGATGGTGGCCGTTGCCAGGCCTGGACTTTTTGGGACTTTTGTAGTTTTGTTTACAATGGTCATACTAACGTTTATACCAAAAATCATCTTGTTCGGAATTTTTTCCATTGCTCACCCTATATTCTTACTCTAATTTGCCTAGTCTATAGGTTTTATTTTCATTTCTATGTTCAGTTTTGTTTCTATAAATTAATAACCTTGAGTATCAACAGAGCATTTTTCCTCATCATATAGTTATACAGTATACTTTTTATAACGAGGCGTTCATAAATATTCACTATAAGAAATTAAAACTGAAGCAAAAGGTTTGGATTGTTCTAAGATATTCAACAAAATACTTGACAATACTAAATAACAAAATTTAAATTAAATTCAAAATTCATTCAAAACTTTTGACACCTTGTCCATGTGACGATAATAGAATTATTGTATTAAGTAAAGGGATTCTTATAGGGTTGAAGGGTTTTACCCCAGTGGGGGGTATATGTTGATGTTGTAAATGATTATATTTTTCCAAATAGATTCCATATATTTTAGGGGTTAAACTTAATATTTCAGATACTAAACAAAAACATGAATATTATGCGTAAGGTAAGTATGTAACGTGGTCTGTATAATGTTCTGCATAGTTACTTGTACAATATAAGGACATTTTGCTATATTGTCTGATCCCTTGGGAGTTAACCCATTTTACGCTTGGATCTCCAGTGTATTTGAATTTCATGACGAGACACCCTCTGCACCTCCCTAATATCTTAATATTTAGTTACTCACTGTAAGAAATTATTAATGCATAGTATTTGGAATATTCCAAATAAAATGTAATGTTTCATTATTTTCTTACATTATAAAATACACACTTCGAAACAAACTATCGTAGTTACATATAGATAAACAGCTGTTTTTACACGCAACATACTACTGTGATCCGCAGTTGTGTGAAGTGTATTTTAAACTAATCTCTTCTCACTCAAGGTCTCCCTCTCTACTTTGTTTTGGATTTTGTCAACTAGCATTCATATTTATTTAATGCAATTAATTTTCAGAGTATTTTCTTTTGACAAGAACTTGAAAATTCAATCAACGATACGAGATATATATGTTGCTTATCACTTTTGATAGTTTAAAACTATTTATGAATCTACCGGATCCTAAAAACACAAAACAAACTTGATTTGAACATTCTTAACATGTGGATTTATTTGAAATTATTAAACTGTAAAAGTTTTAGTTAAAAAAAGTCACAAAAAAATAAAAATATTTATTCTTTTAGTAAACTAAAAAACGGATTAGCTGTTACGTTATATAGTTGGTATTATTCTTATCTACCGGGCTTTATATAGTTTACTATGATATGGTTGTTTGATTTTTAGAAAGATAATATCTGTATTTTATGAGTGCCGACCACTCCATATTGTACAGTCTACCGTGACTTAAACTGTATAGTATTTAAATATATACATGTAAAGTAATACGTGAACATATTTTTTAAAGCAGTTTGGTAAACTGACCTTTTTATAAAAATACTTAATAAAAAATTACCGTTTGTGGATATAACATTCGTAAATATCTGCAATATCGAGACTAAATGATGCAGCACTTACAACTCCCTATGGCCTCTAAATATCTGACCTCACTTCGCAGTATTACTCCCGAGTATTGAACTTCCTCTTAATCCCTCGTGAGTTTTAATATTTTATAAGGACTATAACATATTGAGGCTACACCGACCTCATAAAGTGAAATCTTTTTTAACCAACATATTGACTCTAGGTTTATTAGGTAATTAAATACCTTCAATCTTGTCTCAAGTGTATATTATATACTCAGTGGTTTTAATTATCTATTACTTAAAATTTAATAAAATTAACTATTGTGTCCGTGTTTCATAAAGCATTTATTCTGCATATCTAAATGAACAAAATTTGAAATCTTTCAAGACACATATTGTTGTTGTTCAATTTTACCACATCTAACAAATTCTACGAAAGAAAGACGAATACCCATTTCCATACTAGACTATAAGACTGCTTTATGTACTAAGAACATTTCTTCACAAGTTTAAATCTATAGAAAACAAAGAAAGATGAATACCCATTTCCATACTAGACTATAAGACTGCTTTATGTACTAAGAACATTTCTTCACAAGTTTAAATCTATAGAAAACAAAGAAAGATGAATACCCATTTCCATACTAGACTATAAGACTGCTTTATCTACTAAGAACATTTCTTCCCAAGTTTAAATCTATAGAAAACAGACATGATTCATTTCTTTCAGTTCCATTTGCAACATATGTTCTTTTTGACCAGAATAATAGGCATCTTCAAGGAATATTACCCTATCAGCCGTTACGACCCCCCGGAGGCCTCCCCCTGCATTACCGTCCTACTACATTATCCGCCCCCCCTCACCCCCTCGCGGATACACTGCCTATATACCCTTCATAGCCAGATGTTCAAGCCAGCACTAAATTTATCATTCAAATCATGTACAATCATGCAACTATTTATATTTTGTTCATATGGAAGAAAATAGTTTTCTGAGTTTTAAAACACGTGTATGCATTTCGTTTTACAATGATTTGTGAATATACTGTGTACAATGAAATTTATTGGTTAGAATATAAAGAAATGACGCAACCGGCGTAAACAATTTTTAACAGATTCAATCTGTTGCAAACATGAGTGTTCGCCCAACTTTTGTCAGAACATTTGATTAAACTGTCACGATATTACGCAGGATTACGCTAATTTAATGGGACTTTTTTAATTCCGAGCAATAAAACATATGTTATATACGTAGTTACAAGCATTCAATAGTTCTGTAGCGATATGGTATGATAGTACGACCAATAACGTTAAAAAATAAAATATGTTACAGCAAGAGCATTGCTCCCAATGCAGTTAGGATTTTTTAGCTTGTGAAAGCTGAACATCTTAAAACCACCTACAGTGCACATGGTGTTACATGGTGCCTCAGTTTTAATATGAAATCTCCTAAAACACAATACAAAAACTTACTTGTACCTAGCTAATATTTGAATCTAAAATTAAAAAAAAAACTAACAGACAGAAAGGACAAGGTAGAAATGTTGTCGTGAGGCATTTTGAAGAATAGTAAAATTCAGCTTTCTAACTATTACAAATTATTTATTATAAGCATACAGGAGTATGTTTAGGCATTAAAATATCATTATGATACCTTAGATCATATAATACATTTGTATCATTATACCTTTGCAAAATGAATAAACGATTGTTGAAGGTTCCTACAATTGATTGAGAGGAGCCAATGCAATGTATTTATTATTCTCCAGTGCAGTTTTTTGGAGAGTTTGTCACTTATATCAGTGTATACTCAATGCTTATAGTTATTATGGTCAAAAAAATATAAGCTCCAAGAGATCACAAGCTTCTTCTATGACGATGCCCTATTTTAACAAACATATTGCAAACACTATTTCACAGAATTGCCCGTTTTCTTTTCTATGAGTGAGCTTGGAGCTTATTTGTTTATTGTACTAAGGGTTTCATATTCTTTGTCCTTTTAGATAATAATATTTTGTCAACGAATGGGCAAAACATGTCAAATGTTTGTATCAAAACATTTATGAATCTAATATGTCATATTATATTAATAATGTTGCTTCGTTATTGGTCTGAATTTCAGTAATCCAATCACAATACTTTATGATTTTACTCAGATGATGTGAGTGACGAGATGTAGAACATATTAATTTGTGGGAAACCCTGTTGAAAACTACGTTGATAACAAATGATTGAACTGGCGGTCTTCACCTTCCTCCCACTGGTGTGCGTTAATGTGGCAGCGGAACATTCGCTACTCTGGCCGCACAACCAGAAACAAATATTGGCTCGTTAGCTGGAGCGGGTAGGGGCAGAGTCATGGAGTTTCGCCTTGCATACGAAGAGAAGAGGGCAAGATTCGTCAAGGAAAGAGAGCAGGAGTAAGAGAAAATATATGACAGTGGTCCTGTCGTGAGTTCGAATCAGTCTTGGCAAGTAAAATTTATCAGTATTCATGTGGAGTAGCGGCTTACTCCTTGTTTTGCTTGAAATGTTCCATGCACAGGTCCTAGATCCGTGTGGATGGGCAAAGGATGGGGAAAGAGAGGCTGCCAAACTCTTTTTATAAAATAAATCATGTAAGATTTATCGAATCCATCCTATTCATTAAATTATGATATAATTCTGAAATTGGTTCCATTAAGTTGTTTAAATGGCAAGATACACATTTAAATAAGCGTCTCATTTATAGAGGTTCAATTTCAAAGAGGCGTTTGTGTAAGCCTGTAACTAGTTCACACTTATTATACCAGTCTAATCTGAAAGCTAAATAGTTACTCTGCCAATATGATAAAGGTCTTCAAGCATATTATCCTATCAGCCGTTATGGCTCCCTAAGGCCCACCCTTTGTATTACGTTGGAAAAAATATCTGTCGTTTCCAAAGCCCTCCTGCTGGGCTTACGTTTCACTCGCGCTAGAAAATAGAACAGATGTTTCTTTATATCAGCTTTTAATTTTTTATGCACTATAATAAAACACTGAACTAGGATGTATAGTTACGTACTTATGAAACTCTTTGCTCAATATAAGCTTTCTTAAATAATTTACTTTTTATAGAGTTCCTTATGACATCCCGTTCCAGATTCATATCAATAATGGTTAAGGCGGTCCCACACTTCTCGCGATCAGTCCTGAACTTCGACCGAACATTCTACCGAATGTTCAATGAACATTCCATCCCGTATGTTCCCGCATGTATCCAAAAGTTCGTGCAGCTCCCACACCTTTCGCGAATACTCCGAGCATTCGGAGTTCGGCCGAATGTTCGGGCCTGTTCGCGAGAAGTGTGGGACCGCCTTCAGAGGTAATAGCCCTGATTGCACAGCTTTTTAGTACAAGAATCTACTTATTGTAATGCACAGTTAACGTTAAATTGTTAATTAGGGCCCGACGCCGTCGAATGCAAATGTTTACAGGATTGCATTTGGCAGTGTCCGCGTAGATCTCAGATTTAACGTTAAGATAATCTACGATATCATTAAGACCTACAGTGTTTTTACAGTAATACTGGATTTACATTTTTTTACGTAACACTTGTATTTTGATATTACAAAAAAACCTTAATCAAGTAGAATAAGTTTTTTAAAACAATTATATATGAAACGTTAATTTTAAATGGTGTAAAGATCAAGAATTAGTTAAATTTATCTGATAAAACTAGTTTTTAGTTTATTTTAACTTATTTCTGTAGCAATTAACTTAATCCCACGGACTTTAACAACGATTGGCTTATTTATCTTAACACTGCAGAAATGAAATGTTGTACTTTATCTAACACTGGGGTTGGGCCAAGACGTTAGAGACTTTGGTCGCATCACAATAGTAACAAGGTGTGGCACAGCACTTACAAAAACTAATTTAATAAGGAAACCTCTCCTTTCTTGTATAAGCATATAAATGTACAATAAAGATTGAAATTAATTATAATTTCATATCCAAGCTTAAAAGGCCAGATCTGTTGTTCCCTGGCTAGTATAATCTTAATCTTCGACAGTACATAACAATACAAGCATTATCAGCTGGATGAGTAAATTTTCCGATTTAACACAAGAATTACGTTTATAAAAACTCTAGACTCTCTACAGGTGTCAGTCGGTTACCTTACCAGATAGTGTGTTACGTTGGATCTTAGACCTGCGATAAAAATACCTACAACTTCACAAATAATACAATGTTTATTGAGGTGTTTTAAGTCTCGAAGGATAATGTTTTAGTTTTTTAAATGACTATTTAAAATACCCCCGTCGCAGTAAACCTGCGTAATCAGCAAATTTCCAATGCATAATGTATGTCTTAAATAATGTATGTCTCATAATGTTTACCACATAAAGCCGCATACCAAGTTTCATAAAAATATATTCACATATCAGCGATTTTAATTATTCTCCATAAGATTGGTTATGAGTACATAGCTTTGCTGAAACAGGGAACACAAACAATTTGTTTTTATACAAAATAGAATTTAACCAGGCGAATCCACATACCAAGTTTCAACAATATTCAATCATAAATAAGCGCTATATAACATTTTAGTTATTCTCCATAAGAATAACATGGGGGCTGAGTAAGCAGGTTTGCTGCATTAGAAAAAATGATGTTTTATAAAATTATCAATATAACTCAACCAATTAAAGCTGCATACCAAGATTTATTAATTTATGTTCATTATTAAGGGAGTCATTACATTTTACTTATTCTCCATAAGAATAACATGGGGGCTGAGTACGCAGGTTTGCTGCTACGGGAATAATCAACAAAAAATCAATTTTTGTGCAAACATCAATATACCAGTACTACGTAAAGCTACATACCAAGTTTCATCAACATACATTCATAAATAATCGAGATATCAAATTTTATTTATTCTCCATAAGGATAACATTGGACAACGTACTGTGTTTAGCACTTTTCATATCTCTGCAACGGTTGGGCGTAGAATCACAATTTAAACACCAAAGTTTTTTTTGTGGAACTGAACAGATTGGTAAAAGCAAATGTGAAGTTTACATTAAAATAAACTGAGGAAAAGCCAAAAACCTTTTTCCCATAAGGCAATATAGGGATGCGGTGAAATCAGCAAAAGCAGAAAGGGTACTTGCTCATCTTAACTCTTCTGGTTGTAAGTCCAAAGCTGTCTGGGAAATTGTCAATGAAACCATTCCAAACAAATGTGTAAATAAGTCCTTCAAAACATTCACAATAACTTCTGACTGTGGAGACCTCTTTTTGAGTCCGGATGTAATTGCAGATACCTTCAATGCCTATTTCAATTCTCACGCACACAAAAATGACCCTGTAGCTTTAAGCCAGCCTTTATCTGTTCCACCATGCGTATCATCTCTTTTCCTGTATCCAACAGGCGAGGAGGAAGTGCTGCATGTTATAAAATCTTTAAAATGTAGTAACTCAGCTGGGTTTGATGAAATTTCTCCTAGACTGGTGAAAAATGTTGCAGACTGTTTATCTCGACCATTAACCTTCCTAGCTAATTCTTCTTTTGTTGAGGGAAAGTTCCCCGATGCCCTTAAAGCTTCCATTGTGAAACCCCTTCATAAGAGGGGTAGTAGATTGTACAACAGCAATTACAGACCCATTTCATCGCTATCAACATTTTCAAAAATTTTAGAAAAGTTGTTTTTGAATCGTTTGCAGTCTTTCTTAAGCGACCATAGAGTACTCTTTGGAAAAATTTGGATTTAGGAAGAATTCTTCTACAGTCGACGCCATGTTTAGTTTTATATCAAGTGTATCAAAATCTTTAGATGAGCATAATCATGTTTTCGGGATATTTTTGGATTTGAGCAAGGCGTTTGACTTGGTCAGCCACAAACTACTCTTGAAAAAGTTGGAATATTTTGGTATTAGGGGCAATTCTATTGGTTGGATTTCCTCGTATTTGGAAGGCAGAACTCAGGTGGTTGAAGTCCCATTTTTGGACGACAACGGATGTATTACATCGAAAGGGTCAATTGAAATGGTTGTTTCCAGTGGCGTACCACAAGGGTCGGTACTCGGTCCAATTCTTTTTCTGTTGTTTGTTAATGACATCCACTCTAGCGTATTCAACGTTGATCTCTGTCTTTTTGCTGATGATACGTCATTGAACATCAGCAGTCGTTCTCGTGACAATCTTGAAGTCGAGTCATTCATTCAGAGTAATTTCCTTCTTCAATGGATGGCGGAGAATAACCTATCTGTAAATACTGACAAAACTCTCTTCATAGATTTTAAACTGAGTAATCCTCATGGTGATACTTCAATTTTGCTTTTGGGTGAAAATAAAACTCAATCCTGTGAGCAGGCTACCTTTTTGGGTTTGATTATTGATCCTCGCCTTGATTTTTCATATCACATTCACAAAGTTTCCCGCAAAATTAATAGTTGTATTTTTATCCTCCGAAGGTTGTCAAATTTTTCAAATACTGAAGTTTTACTCACTGCCTATTATGGTTGTCTGTATCCGCATATTAGCTATGGCATTGCAATTTGGGGAGCCGAGTCTTTAAAAACAAAATCACTTTTTATCTTGCAGAAGAGAGCGATTAAATTGATTTTCGGAATTGGAAGGAATGAATCATGTAGAGGTATCTTTTCCACGAATAACCTACTTACTTTTAGTTGCTTGTACATCTATGAATGCCTTTCCTTTTTTTCAAAAACAAATGTTTTTTAATTTTCGCAATAGTAATCATTACACTCTTAGACATACCACTTCCTTGACCATCCCCCAGCATAATACCAATTTTTTTGAAAAGCAGGCATATTTCAATATTGTCAAATTATTTAATTCCCTTCCACTCTCATTAAAAACCGAGCTGAATGAGACCAGTTTCAAAAGGAGGTTGAGATCGTTTTTGGTGGCTAAAGAATATTACAGTGTTCAGGATTATTTTGATGATGATAGAAAGGATAAGTTTAGTAGCCTATGTATGAAAGTTCACTGAAAATGTTATTATTTTTTCTATGTTATTTTTCATGTACATTGACTATTGTTTATGCTTGTAAAAGTTTTTATGACAATAAATATATTCTATTCTATTCTATAAGATTAACATGGGAGATTTTATAAGTAGGTGTTTTTGGATTTTCTCCGCAACCACTTAACCTAGGTTAATAATTCACAATACTATATTATTTTTTTTAAGCTCTATAACATTGCTAAAACCAAAATTAAGTTTTTTTTTAAATTGTAGGGTGAAAATGCAAAAAACTGATTTGCATAAACCCCCATAAACCCCATAAACCCCCCTTCCCATGGTCAGATTTTTTTTGTTTTTGAACTTAAAGTCATGAATGTCATTATTTGAGCCAAATTTCATCGAAATCGGACGTTTTTTACTAAAGTTATCGCATTCAAGGGCTCATTTATATATGTATAAATTTGAACGATTAGTGTTTTTGGCATCTGGGGACCTCAAAACAAAAAGTTATCATGGTCTTGGGCTTAAGTCTTACCATGAGACTTACGGTAATAGCTTCTTCCCTATAGGGGAAATTCGGTAAAAGGGTTATATGAATGTCCTTACGATTTCTAGGTTAAAGGTGATAGTAGTTAGTTATAGAGTCACAGTCCTTGAGTATATTTGTATTTGGAGTAGGTAAATGTATGTACTGAGCTATCAGATACATTCCTACCAAATTTCAGATCCATCAGTCCAAGAGTATGTGCAAGATTGTTAAAAAATTGTATTTTGAAATTCCGGGGGTCAAAGCCCTTAAACATTTTCGTAACAGGAATAGGCTTGCGTTTTGTTCTGATGAATTAGTTATGTTCCTACCGAAATTCAACTTACAAAGGTCCAGTAAATACTAATACTCATATAATTGCCATAAAAGTAAATTAGGGAAGAGCCCTATAGGACTTTTTTTAACGTATTCTTATTGTAAATCTGCAGCATTCTGCACCATGCAAAATGTCATCTTCATACACATTGTCGTTTCTTAGATAAAGTGATCACTATGTCAGTGAGTACATGGGTCTTAAAATTATAGATTTAGATCATATATCCACTCTGTATATTTATGTTATTTATTACCAATCTTTACTCAACTTTTTAAATAAGAACTACGTGTGCTTATAGAATAACTATTCTTAAGTCATCATCTGGTTCAATATAAGTAAATGCTTTATCCATAAGAATAGCATACGATCTTTAAACCCCCATGGGGCAGTGTCCTAAGGTAATTTCAAAGAATCTTATTAGGCTTAAACCTTCTAACGCAAATATAGAACGTATACAAAAAGTTGCATCGAAATTGGTGTTCCCGTTTTCCTGTGAAAAGCGAACAAAACATGACCAAATCCGCTAAAAATCATGTTTTTGAGTGGCCGCCATTATTTTTCGTTAAGGCCAGCTTAAAGTGACCTAAAACCTTCTTATGCATATATAAAATAGATAAACAAAGTTTCATCAATGTCAGTGCACCCGTTTTCCCGTGAAAAGCGAACAAAACCCCGTCCTTGAGCATTATCGACAGACAGACAGAAATTGAGATAAGACTAGTTTTGGCTTCCATAGGGCGTAAAACGTGAAAATATGCACAAATTTCACAATTCCAAGCAATGTATAGACAAAACTCTAATTTTATTTATATATAAATTGAAATATTTACTCTGGACCGTCGTCGCCGCGATCATTCTTGATCAACTTATACTTCATTTTGACTTACCTCATATTTTTGACCACCATCTTGGATCCGCCATCTTTGATCCGCCATATTGCATTCAAATTTTTTATGAACTAAGTCAAAATAAAGTAAATGTTGATCAACAATGATCAGTGGTAGTCCGGAGTCGATATCTCAAGAAATAAAGAAAATCGTAGTGGGGGGGGGGGGCTCATTTAAAACTCACCTGTATACATTTCAATCAAAATGTTCTTACATATATTTACTTTGATCATATCGGTCACTCTGCGCTCTGTTGTTTTAAAATATGTATTATCTAACAGATAACTGCCCTGTGTGTATAGGATTTAGGTACTGGAATCACAAAGTGCAGGGATCGTACTTCTACCCACTTTTTAGATACATTTACATATGTTTTTATAATAAACAAAATGCTACATATTTCTTAATTAATGTTGTTAACTGTTTAAAAGGTGCCTTATATCTAAAATATTTAAGTATTGGATCGTGGAATCAAGGCTACGAAGCTGCTACAAGTTTTAATTGATTTACGTATAATCTGCGGAGGAAAGAAAATAAAGATTTTCCTACGCATTACTCCACGCTTGTTGTCATCTGGCGAATAATAGCTTTGACATGGAAAAGTGTAACATTTATTTTGACAATGTTTTTATTAAATAACAGGATAAACAAGCCCATTTTAAAAATTATACTTATTTTGATTTCTTGTACGTGATCTGTAGTTCATTTAACAAGCCTTTTGCCTGTCATTAAAATTATAGTATTTTCAATATATAAATATATATTAAACGTGTTTTGCAGCAACGAATATTTTATGTCTTCATATTCTGGGGACCATTAAACTTGAACAAGGCATTTCCATCATATGGGTCGTAACTTTACACGGCAGTAAAGTAACGTAAGTGCTATTCGACTATGTGTCGCTGGAATAAAATACGAAACAATTAATGTTACCTTTCTGTCTCGAGGGTTTAGCTTTTTCATGAATCATCATTTATTTAGTCCTTTGAGGCTATTCATTTTTTAAATTAATAAATTACATGAATTTATTGTCATTTAAACTTCTAATTAAGTAACAAAATGCCCAACGGTGTTTTTATTGAAATTATTTTAAATATAATTTTGTTTTAATGACTGAACAGAAGTTTGTTAAGACCGATTCTGTTACATAAGCATTTTGTTTTAAACAGTTCTGTTAGTTAAACTTTGCAGAATACGTTAAAATAATTAACAGACAGTGTTCACATTTAGGGCATGCAATTTGTTTTAAATGGATCTTGTAGTAACTGTGGTTATATGATTAATTGCATAATTTTATATTTGATATGGTCCCACGTTGACGTTTCTAACGTCTGCTGTATATAGATTAGGGGTTGCTATCTTACATAACAATTTATTTGGTAAATCTGTATTAAATGTTATAAAAATACTGAGATGAACTACTTTGGACAAAATGGTGTATAACAAAGTAGGCAAAGTATGAAAATAAAATTTTAAAAATTAGGAATATATAGAAGGGTTATAATTATGTAAGAAATAATCGTAGTATATTTGTATTGTAATAAAACTACTGTAAAAGTACAACTAACGTTGAAAGTTCTTTACCTGCTTGTAAATAGTTGAAAAATAATCAGTTAAAATAAATTTGACAAATGAATAAATTCTTGTAAATAAAACTACTTCCACGAAAATGTGTAGATCTTACTTTACTTACAGGAATATTTGACGAAACGAATCTTCATAAACGAATTGGAAGGTCCATTTTATTGACATCTCTGAATTTTAAGAAAACCCATTTAGTGTAAAATCTATTGCAAAGCTATTGGTATTTTAAATGGTTTAATATTCATTTGAAGTTATGTTATATTTTTGACAAGCATAACTAAAATCTCTTAATAGTATATACTTGATTAGTATGTACCTATTTCTTATTTAGCGTATTTACAACATTCAACTTTATTTATTTTAAAACATTCAACCCTATCGCTCAATAAAAATTCTTCTTGGATATTAATAATCAATCCTAGGGCATTGAAATAATTGGTAGAAATCAACATAAAATATAACACATTTAGACTTACCTTTTGTAGCTTTATGTACAACAAAACTACCCCACATACAAATCTAAATTGTAATTAAGAGAGCTAAAATGAATATATTCAGATCATATTAATAACTGCATGAAGGTTTTGGTTTTGCAATATTTCTTGACAGTAAAATTTATGTATGGTAATGAATTTGTCAAAAGGATGGTTACAATTTGTTTCTACTGGAACAAATTTAATAAACCAGTACAAACATAAGTATCTGAAACCTTTGCTCAGTTAAAAAACTGCTTTAGTCTTGGGAAAACATTATCTTAGCACATTGTTAGTTTTGTAAATAACTAACATGTGTTATACCCTCCACATGATATGCCTCAAACAAGGCATTTCTGTCAAACAAGCCGTAACTTTAAGAGGCAGTAACCTCGTGAGTGTTGTACGATTGGTGATAAAAATAATACAGTAAGTGGTTTCATATTACGGCTTAAAATCCTACATTAATTATTCGTATTACGACCTCCACTCTTACTGTTATAACCCCAGGATCCATTATCATAAGTAAGGATCATGTAGATCGTAAGTAATGCAATACCATTTACTATACGCAATCGAAGAAATATATCGCACTAAGCATAAAAAAATACTTTGACCGAGTAAAATGTTGTACGATTATAAACTGTTATACAATAAATAAATACAAATTGAAGTACAAATCGCATTAAATTTCAATCCCATTCAATTTTGGTCCTTTACCCTTGTACCAAAACACACAAATATTTAAAACCTCCCTCTATCGCCCGGTCCATGACAAAATCCCCATGATGGAAGTGTCCTGTTTCCGTATTAACGGGTCCCGAGGGTGAAAGGGGAGATGGCATCTATGCTTTTAACACAACGATCAACTTTTTCAGAAAGGGTCTCCGCATAAGGCAGTAATGAAGTAATTGAATTTAAACCATCCCATTAATACGTTACTAGTACATTTTGGTATTTTACTTTAAATGTCATCGATTCAAACAGCAATCAAAAGTCGTAATTTTCTTTTGATGTTTCTTAGCTTAACCCATTCGAAGCATTATACAAGAAAAACAGTAATTGATTATTAAGTTGGATTGTTGAAATGGAATGATATCAGATTTGATTGATTGATTTAGGTGTTAAGCTAAATACTATCACAACTGTCATATGTTCATCACTAAATCCAACCGCTACATCTCATTTATAATTTGTGTTTTTAAAACTAATTTACTGCGAATGAAGATGAAGTTTTGCATTGTCTATAGAGGGGACATGACGAGGGTGAGCGTCGACCACGTTGTCTATTCCACCACACTGATTACTTAATGACCCTCGAACTGATAACATGCGGCTGTCATAACTACAATGGGTCCGAAACGTTTATTGTAAACAAATAATCCTCTACTTCAATTGTTTCAAAAGCACTATACAGTTTATACGCAACACACTTAGATAGTAAAACTCAGAGTAAAAAATGCACCATACAATTTTAAGTTAACAATTTTCATTTCAATGGAATTACTTGTCGAAAACATTAAATAACTAAACAAAGTATACAATCGTATTTGTCCGCCTTTAAGTACCGTCAAATTGCAAACTAATTGTTATTACATCTGTAATTCTAATTATTCCTAATTATTTAACTATACTTTTTCATTTAAATTTGGTTTACATAAGAGAAGCAAAGGTGAGGTACAACAGTTATTTCTCTGTTTTTTATAAAGGTTTTTAAGAGTACTTTGCAATGCATATGTTTGCAACTGTTATTTAAAATTTTTTCAATTGTATAGCATTTTTGAACGCCAAATGTTAGCAAAAATTTGCGTGAACTCAGGATAAGCACGTACGCTGACGGGGAAAGTTGTCGAGGGGCAAAGTTGGAATTCAGCCAAGCTTATTTCTTGCGAAAACTTTTGTCGCTAAACGGAGCAGTTTCGGCCTGTTATGCAGTAATAACTTCATATACCAAAATAATCGTTTCGTTAAATTTTTATGTGGATGATTTATTTTAAATGTATTTTAAAAATGTGTTATAGGAGTATAACAAACGTTTTATATTTTACGATGCCGTTTGTTATTTTGTGAAATATAAAAAAGGTAAATAATGAAAGTTTTTTTAACACTGAAGTCCTGTCTTTCAATAATTTATAGATGAAACGACAATGTTCTGTAACTTTTTTTAATGTCAAGGTAATGAATTATAAAGGTGGCTTGGAACTTAAATGGTAGACTCGCGCTTATGTCTTACTGTTTACGTTATACTGATAGCTCACTTTTCCGAAGGAAATTCACTAATAAGCAAAGTTATGATATCACTTTAGTCTGTACCTACTATCATTACTATGAGCAATAATTTAAAGCTGCTCTACTACTGCCACTTGTCCTACCATAGTCTGATACATCCATTGGGAACATTGCAGCAGCTGAATATACGGCGAGGAATTGGCCTATCAGATGACGGTTATATACGAGGCTGCTTGACGGAAGCGCTGTGAAACATGGCCTCTAGGCGCGGTAAAACATTGGGTAATTTATGTGAGAAACGCGGGAGTGTTCTGTATGTAATGACGCCAAGCACTGCAAGAGATACAGCATTTGCAGCCCTTTCTCTAGCTCGCTCTATCTTATGGACTGTTTGTCTTGAAATAATGTAGTAATTACAAAAGTTATGGAATTTATGAAAATTTCAAACCCACGCTCTAACTTGTACATTATTTTAAAATAGGTGCCCAGCTTCAACTATCCGAAGCTTTACTAGGTATAAACTAGGTAGGCTAGGTATAAACTTTACTAGGTAGGCTTAATTTGGTATAAATCTATAATAAAATATAACATGTATATTACTTGTGGGTATGTAGGATTTGTCTCGAAAAACCTCTATATCTCAGAAACATTGAAAGATAACATAATTAAGCTTGGTATGAGTATTTATCTAAATAATTTGCTTATATTGTTTATATTATTTTTGTTAAACATTATTTCCATAATGGTGGTGGGTTATAATTGCCAAATTTTAAAATTGAAAAATACAGAATAATTACGAAAATATGTGTATGTACTGTTAAACTTTTGTGCATACAACCTCCATGTTCGGGATGACGGTGACTAACAACTACTGGCTACGGCAAAATGTGGGAAGTTACTTAAATCAATGACTCAAATTAATTCATCAACAGTTAAAGCGAGAAACACTCATTATTATTTTACGTTCTGGTGTTAATACGGTAATACCAAGTGCTGGTAACAAATATTTTGTTTCATGTTATTATTCTTATATAGATAATATTTCTTTATAGGCTGTAATAAAAATTCACTGTTTTCACTGTGAAGGCTACCTATATGTTGAAACCTACAAAATATATTTTTGTTGTACAGATAGAAGATTACACACGTTGAACCTTAATGAATATCTACAAATTCAATTTTTTGCTGACGAATTGCGAAAGGCTGCTTTATAGGATTTTATTGCACAAATCTTTAACACATGGGGCCGTGTGCTTTTTGATTTGCGTACGAGTTTTCCTATGATTCACCTATTCTGCTTCATTTTCTCCACTTCGCAACCTATTTTATCCAGAAGACAGCTTGAAAATATCGGCTGAGGTAATACGCAGCTTACCAAATACAAACGTATTGTGTAAAGTGGTTATGAATCCATGGTCGTGGCAGAGGGCAAATGGAATAAAGTAGGAGAAAACAAGTTTGTTTTAATCTCACGTTACTAGTACATTTTGGTGTTTTTGTATATGTTCGGAAACAAATAGGTACATATGTGCAAATGATGTATCTCCGTTCACAGTAAGGTGGCGTGTCTCTGGATTGTGGGATCGGTGCCCTGGTGTCACGCCACCTTATTGGGTCACTACACATAAACATCCCGCAACATTCACAGTTTTCTAATCAAGAATCGTTATTAGATGTTTAGGCTGGAAACCAAATTCGATATATATGTGTTTTAAACGGGTCTATAAAATGTGCTGTCATTGCCGTTTCTTAACCAGTAAATAAATTATTTACAAATTATGAATTTGTGCACATTGCACAAATTATATAATATATGAGTCATATACTTAACCCCTGAAATATGGAGGGCACGGGGGGGAGGGGGTTAGTCTGAACCCAACTTTTTAAAATTAGTGAATTTCCTTTGGAAAGTGAACTATTAGCATGACCCGCACCGTGAAACTTAAGCCCGGGACCACCATAGAAATTCCTAACGTGACCCCCTGAACACATTTTGGGGGATCGTTCAAAATTATATATATATATATATATATATATGTGTGTGTGTGTGTGTGTGTGTGTGTGTGTGTTTGCACTCTAGCGGTCGCAATTTTGTCCGATTTACTTCAAATTTGGTAGGGACGTTCCTTTCTGTAATCGGTTGGACAAGTTTGTTGGGAAAAACAATCGGAAAACTCTAAACCCCTTTTTTGGGGGATTAATCTTTCAAATTTCGAGTTTTTGGGCCCAAAAATGGTCATAAAAGCCCCAGATGTAAAATAAATGCATGTAAAAAGATGGGAATTAGAGAGGCGAAAGTTTTAAGCTTTCTCTCGTCATTCTAGCATAAATATTTACCGAGTTATTAAAGAAAATGTATATCGACTAAACACAGTACGTTGTCTTACGGGAGTTTTACACGAGAAAAACCTGTTATTCCTTTGTTAGAGTACTTTTATCATCCCCAGCAACCTCACGCCTACTTTCAAGCCTATCTGGACCTTCTCCGAACCTTATATTGGGCAAAATTGTATTCCCAGCTTTGCAAGTAAATGAAACCAGGAGTATCAGAACAGCCAAAAAATCAATGTTTTCAGATTTCAATAAAAATTGGACAAATGTATGTTTTTACACTGTTTTTGAGTTTTAAAAGTTTTTATTTGGAAATTCACTTCCCTCACGTCAGCGTGCTGCATGCGAACTCGTTACTATTTGTAAGACTATGGTTTTAACATATAAACAAGGAAGGCAGAAACCGGTCTATCAGCCTTAATTTCCAATTGATAATCAGGACATAGCACGTTAAAGAAAAATCTACATAATCTTAGCCAGATAAATAAACTAATTTACAGATAAACATATTACTAATTCAGCCAGATAAACAGATGGCATTTACATAAAATTGGACGACAGACATTATACCATCACGAAACTAACCTGATTTTGCTTTTATTGATTTAACTCAGGTATTTCGTGATCGTTCTATAGTAACTTAGTGAGAATCTGCTTGTCAGTTCGTAAACATGAAATTGAATTTATGAGATGAAGTTAACTGGTCAATCAACTTCATTTCAAGAGGCTGGTGATGACGAAAATCCAATAAACCGTGATCATGAATTATTCAAATTGAGCTGATCAGCGGGAAAAACTCTTATATACAATGTAATAAATAGTTATTGGTTTATTTTGGAAGGATTTTAAAGCTGAGGCCTTGTGATCTTAAAATGATACCAAATCGATTGAGTTAATGAGTTTCGCGTGCGTGTGACCTATGGCTTCTGTGTTTTTCAACTGATGTTCCAAAGATCGTCAGTGAAAACCTTTTTAAGGTGACTGCTGTCCAATGAGAAACAATAATTAAGTGGTTTTCCACAAGATAAATTTATCTCTAGAGGAATTGGCGATGCCTTGCTATCGGAAAGCCTTGTCAACTAAAAATAATAACAAATATTGGTGTTTGTGAACCGTAAATTAGTTAAAACCGAAATGTAGTTCTAGCGCAGACTCTCCACCGCACCGCAGGTTTAGATCAAAGACACCACAAAAACCAATTATTACCATCTGTCACCGTGTATTGGCACCTTTCAGACACTGCGCCTCGATACGACCTTGCACCACGTATAAAGTAATTGACGGACTGGGTACTATAATGTGGGTACTTGTGATATCGGCTAAGCGTTAAAAGGTAACAGAATTTGATGTAACTATAGCTTATATGAAACATTTTTCTGATACAAATTATGTTTAGTTTTAGGTAGATGTCTCAATAATCATGTCTACTATTCACACTTCAGGAATTCTAATTAATGATCTTAAGACTTTGAATTTTTAATCGAAGTGTAAAAGCTATTTATACTTAATATAAAAGCGTTATACAGAATTTTAAATCGAGACTGTTCGAATACGTGGAATATTCTGTTTAGATCAGCTAAGAATATATGAGTAAAAAAGTTCATATTTGTCCAACATTTAAGTTACATTCTGGATTATAACAAGTAAATAGTATTCCACTGGTGTGGGACTGTAGCTGGGGTTCACAGCAGTAAATAGTTTACTTCAAGCTGTGATGTTTTATTATTTGTATAAAACTATTAAAATGCAATAAAAAATAACTTTAATTTAGTATAAAAGTGATTGTAGCAGAGTAACCGAGTGGGATATAGTTTCATACCGTAGCCTTATGTCATCTAAGGATTTCTTGCCATATTTGTAATCAGCGGTAAATAATGGAGTAATTTAACAAAGGTTGCCATAGGCAACAGTTGTTGGTGACATAATTGGTAAATATGGAGGCTATTATTTGCTATGAATGTATCTGATGATAGCATATATTTCGTACAAGTTCAGTTGAACGTGATTCGTGTAAACCTTTGTTTGTTAAAATAATTTAGTTGCAACGAAATTTGAACAGTAATTTGTTAAATTGAACAATAGTGTATAAAGAGGTTACTTTAAATAATGTTATAAATTAATACAATTTTCAAAATAACTTACGACTGTATGTGCAAACCATTTTTAACACTAATGCTGACGGGAAAAGTTGAAAGTAGAGAAGTTAAAAATCAGGCATTCTTATTTCTTGACAAAAATTCTATGAGTAGTGGTAATATAGCGGTTTAAAGTTACTTTCGGCACTTTTCCCCCATGTTATTCTTCTGGGGAGACGTTTTTGGACCGACGCCGGCTCCCGGCCTATACAGATTTCCTTTTTGGCCTATACTAATGTTCGACCCTTGCCAACATTAAAGAAATTTTGCCAATCCCAACCCGTCCCCTACATTTTTTAAAATTGTCAAAAACTAACTTTGGTGTTTAAAGACCGATTTGTTTAAAATTTAGATTTGTTGTAGGCTAGTGTACATGTACACACCACCTACATTTCAAAAACTCAGAATAACAGTTATTTAAAGAAACTTTCGTTTTCACCTAAGAACAACATAGGGATTTTGACCGACATTCGATATTTGTTGATTATGTTATATAATATATTATGTTATATAAATATATTGCTTAAAATACATGTTACATAGTCAAAAGTATCATAATCAACAACAATCAATCACAAGTCCCATTATATGTACAACATATATGTATATGTATATGTACAAAATATGTACAACATCTATTAGTTTATTTTCAAGCTGGATTCAGCGCCGATGGAGATGACTTTTACTGGACCAGGATTTTCCTCCCCCAGGATGAATTCGGTTTTAGAATTTTATATAAAATGTAAAATAATAGTATGTAAAATGTAAAATAATTGTATATAAAATATAAAATAATTGTATATAAAATATAAAATAATTTTATATAAAATATAAAATAATCAGACAAAAAATATAATTTTGAGTTATTGAACTTGTAAATTTTCTTAGAGCTAAAAAATATATTTTTCTTATTTCAGAGCTAAAAAGTATTTTTTTTTATTTAAAAAATATGAAATTTCCAAATTCTCAACAAAGGTTATATATAGAAGTCCCAAAACCACATGCTCATTTCAACAAAGAATGTTGCCCTGTGCACAGAGCTCCACGACTTGCTCCAAAAGAAGTAATTTATTACGCCACTATCAAACTATTCACGAAGTTGTTCCTAAAATTTGTAAAAAATGTCATAAAATATTTGACAATAACAATCGTTTTAAAATGCATATGTTAGAGAACCACAATAGTTGTAAGGTTTTTAAGAAGGTTGTTAACTGTCAAAAGAAACGCCACTACCGGCGATGAGACAAACGACAGTACAATGTGTTTAGGTTTGAGGGGGAGTCAGCAGATATACTAAACACTCTTCTGTCATGTCCTTTACCAATTAAATGGATTCTTCTTAGAAAAGTGAAATTTATTAAACACACAGTTAATAAGAATGGTGAATTGACTATTGACAAAGAAAGTGTTGCCAGTTTTCGTAGTTTAACGATGTTGTGAATTGAGAAAAAAATCTCAAATTGAAAATTGACTTTTGAAGATCGATACGTCTTTACACAATTACCAAGCTCCAATACAGTGGGTGTATATATAACTATACACAATATTGGGAATTGCATGTTTACAAATATAAACCTCTAACTCCAAAATCATACATCCTCAAACCAGAAAGAATTAAATCGAAACATGCCGTATTGAATATACTAAATAGTGATAACAAGTCTTTTCTATGGTCGGTTCTCGCAACTTTATACCCAAGAAATTTTTTAAATGAAAATGCTAAAAGGGTCTCCAATTATGAACCCTATGAAGGTCAGTTAAATATGACAAATATAAAATACCCGTAAAAATATCCGACATTGATAAATTTCAAACACAAAATAATATAAGTGTTAATGTATATGGGATTTACGGCAAGAAATGTATATATCCATTGAAAACAACCAAACAAAGATAAAAAATACCACAGATGCGTGATATTGACATACATTTGTTTATCAGCAAATTGTGAGGCTTTACCTATCGATAGATTCCGTTGGATGACTGAGAAAGATTATAAATACAAACATCAAAATGAAAGCTTGGGATTTATTTTGGAAGTTGATTTAAAATATGGTAACAGTTTACATGATTTGCACAATGACTATCCGCTAGCACCAGAAAAATGAATGGAAAATTAATACCGCATTTAAATGACAAAACTAAATATACTGTATTTTACATTAAAAAACATTACAAAAATACAAAGAATTAGGATAGGTTGTTACAAAATACCACAGAATTTTAAAATTTAGACAGCCGAAATGGCTTGCACCCTACATTAATTTTAATATTGAAAAGCGGAAACAGGCTGAAAATGATTTTGATAAAGACTTCTACACAAACTGTTAAACAACAGTCTCTTTGGTCGAACAATTATGAACCAACGTAAGTTTCGTGATATACATCTTATAGATGAGTCTAAGTTAACAAAATACGTTACAAAGCCAAGGTTTGACGGTAGCAAAAAGTTCGATAACAATTTGCATACTGTACATTTTAATGAATTAATTGTTAAGTTTGATAAACCAAAATATTTAGGATTTGGGATATTAGTAAAGTATTAATGTATGATTTCCACTATAATTACATGTCAAAATTTTAGAATAAAAAGATCCTAATGACAGATACAGGCAGTCTGATGTATTCTATAGGTACAGAGGACTTTTACAGGGAAATACAATTTGATTTGGACTGTTTCGAACCCTCTGCGTATTGTAAAGACCATTTCCTATACTCTGATAAAAATAAAAAAGTTACAGGCAAGTTTAGATAGGAGTTAAATGGTAATATTATGTATGAATATTGCAGTTTAAGACCAAAATGATACTCTTTCATTCCTTTACAATGGTTATACGAAAAATAACAAAAATCAGAATCAGCTAGAGGTTAAAAAAGCAAAGGGGGCTGACAATACTACGGTTAAACATCTCTTAAGACACCAACATTATTTAAATTGTCTTGCAACCGGGGAAGATTACTATGAGAATGTTACAAGAATTAAATCCACAAACCACTATCTTCAAACATTAACGATAAATAAAAATGTACTCTCTTTTGACGATGACAAGAGGTTTATTCTCGATGGCATCAACACTCTTTCCCTTGGTCATTATAAAATTGGTCAAACATAAATCTGTATTTCCCGTTATTCTTTGGCCTTTCTTTGTCTATTACGAAAAAGCCGTATTTGGAGCTATCCCAGCATTGATGGCAGAGATTTCTAAATTGTTTAGATGAAAAGTCATTCCTCACATGATTGTAATACACATGTTTTAAGATTAAATCGTCTTGTTTAAATAATACAAGGAAATTAACATTGTCACGTAAATGTTTGTTTACTTTACTGTAAGATTGACACAAGTAAAAACTGTTAATATTTTTTTGTCTGCCCATTGAGAAAAATGGTGTAATATTAGTACTATTTATGTCGTCAAATACAGCAATCGAATGTTTTTCCACGTCATTTGGTGTGATATCACAGTCTGAATATGTGTATAATTTAATTTCATCACACAGATGAAAAATTGCAATTATTTTATTTTATTTTTCTTGTTCTAAAGACTTTGATATTATATATACATTTGTAAATGTTAATCCTTCCTTTTTTACAATTAAATAATAAATTACAACCGTTTTCCCTGATCCACTAGGGCCACATATAACACATCGAATATTGGCTGGCAATAGACCTGACTTCTTTGGTGTATTTTCCTAATGTGCTATTTTAAATTTATTCTTTTGTTTAATAAATGACATTTTTTGATATAGTAAAAATGGCAAAGAGAAAGTGTTAAAAAGTTCGTGGTAAGGGATTATTCCTAAAACCATATAGAGGTCGAGGGTTGTTAAATACCCTTATAAACAACCTTCCCTTCCCCCTCCATATGCCATCATATTCTTATTGTGGACCTGGGACTAAGATACGTGAAAATTTAGCCAGAAACGTACCTCCAAAAAATAAGCTAGACTCTTATTGTAAAGAGAGCGACATTTTTATATGAATAATCCCGATGCCACCACCCGGAACAAGATAGATATGAGATTAGTGGACCAGGCTTGGACTAGAGTTACTGAAAAAGTTGCTATTCTGGCCGAAAAAACAGCGGCTTACCCAGTGAAAAATTTGATGAAAGCTAAAGCAAAGATGGGAATGGGATTAAAATTTAATAAAAAGATGGACAACTTTCAGCTGTTAGAGGCCGCAAGAGACGTGCCCCACTTTAGAGGAGTCTACCTAAAAAACAAGCTAAAACTCAGAAACCAAAAGTAAAAGAGTGCGGAATAATTAATTTAGACAGTAACGGGTACACATTGGACAGAATATCGTAAAAATCAAGATATTTTAATTTATTTTGACCCATTCGGAATAAAACTTCCAAAAGAAGTAATTGAATATTTTGTACCGTCTAAAATTTACCATACAACTGATCAAATGCAAGAATTAAATAGTTACATTTGTGGAATTTTATGTTTGTCATTTCTGAACAATTTTAATTTATAACAATAGCCTCATTTACCAAAACATTTTTGGAAACAGAGCCAGAGTTAAAGTCAGCGTTCTTTCCTCCTATAGAATTAAATGGTGATTACGTAATTGGGTTGGTAGATTTTTAAAGTTATAATTCTATATTTAATGTTAAAAAAACCTCTAAATACTTTGACATATTACAAAATGCAAAAATAACAACACCAAATGGGGAGGTCCCAATTGACGAATTAAACAGGGCCTTAGATGGTAAAGTTGAAGTTAAAATATAAAATAATTAAGCATTAATTAATATTAAAGTCAAACTTATATTTTACAAAAGGCTATTTCCAAAATTAAATAAATTAAATACACAAAATTAATTAACTATAGTCGAGGGTGAGGATGTGTATTATTACGATCACAAAGTTCCAAATGTAATTGAAATTACAAAAGGGACTTATGAAGTATTTAAGCTTGCGAAGGAAATTCAAAATAAACTCCCAGACATTTTAACTATAGCCGACTATGAAAGCCACATTACATTCTGGCCATGTGTCTGATTTTACAAAACCGTGTTTAGGGTCTGTATTATTGGGATTCAAAGGATTTTCTAAACAAATTTTTTATTATCATATTAGTGTTGTTATTACTTACGGAATGTAATAAAAGACGTCTTACAACACTTAAGATATATTTACACTTATACTGATTCACATACAGACGGTAAACATATATAAAAGATGGTACTAGGCTATCGATTTCGACCAGTCACACCAATCATCATCAGGCCAATCTAATTTTAAATCACATTTTAAAATTTTACATTGGCCTGATGATGACTGGTGTGACTAGTCGAAATCGATAGCCTAGTACCATCTTTTATATATGTTTACCGTCTGTATGTGAATCAGTATAAGTGTAAATATATCTTAAGTGTTTTAAGATGTCTTTTATAACATCCCGTAGGATTTTCTACTCCAGATGTTCCGTTTAAATCCGTAAATAAAATCAACATAAACAATGTAAATTTGATTAAAGTAAAATGTAATATTGCGAATGGGTCTTATTTAATGGTGACAAATCACACACCATACACAGTTTTTATCCGGAAGCTCCTCCCGGCTACAACATTATTATGATGGTCCTAAGAAATATTATATATGTCCCTACAAATAAGAGAAGTTTATATGTGTTTAGCATTACATTTGCAGATCAACACGACAGACCAATTGACTTTAATGGAAACTCACAATTACTTGTCATATAAAAAGATATGAGAATTTAAAGAACGGACTGAGTGTTCGAAATGCTAGGTTTCTACGATCAATTGGACTGAAGTTAACATTTTCTATTAATAAAAATGGATGATTGTATAAACGTTACAGGGATGTTCTAATTCGACGATAGTGTGGTTAAAATAACAAATCACTCCTATGTTTCCCACAACACTTTGGCAATAAATAATTCCAATGGCATTGGTTTACCAAACTAACCTACTAGGGACACACAATAAGCTTCGGTTGACGTGTGAGGATCTTTGAATCTTTGGATCTCTGAATCCGTCCCTTCAACAACACATAAACAACACATAAACATAAATAATTCCAATGAAATTCGAATATGTATAAATAATCAAGATTTACCAACACTCCCATGCAGCAGTTATCTGTATATTAAAGGAGAAATAGACAATCACAATAAAGGACATTTTATAAATAATGCATTTGCATTCTTATTTGACGAAATTAGATACGAAGTCACTAGTAAAGAAATATATATTGTAAGAAATCCAGGAATTCCCAGTCTTATGAAAATATTGTGCTCTTACAATAAAACCACTTAATTGTCAAATGTAGTATTTGATTCTGACACAAATTTAAAGGAGTTCCATAAAAGTGGCAAGTTTAGTACTTGTGTCCCATTATAGCTGTTAATGGGTGTTTTTGAGAATCTCAATAACGTATTAGTACATTTTAAAAAAGAATTGGTGTTGAAAAGATCCAAAAATGACTTGAATTGCATGTTAACAACAGCTAATGCTCCGACTAGTGGGATCAATCCTATTCCCAAAATTACAATTAAATCGATCCAGTGGGTGATGCCACATGCGATTCCATCTGATGGGGAGAAGCTGCAATTACAAAAGATGTTATTGCAAAATAAAAATTTTCAAATTGCATTTAGAAGTTTGGAGCTACACGAACTCCCATCATACTCCGAAACCAAGAGACATACATGGTCAGTTAAGTCGTCTTCGAGTTTAGAGAAGCCTAGGTATATTATTTCCAAACCCTTAGGGACAATAGTGCGCGAAAATAACTGACGAATTTGATCATTGTAAATTGAAAAATATCAAAGTGTTTTCAAACTCTGAGTAATAAGCCCTTATAGTGATTTAAATCTCGACTTTGAAATTTAGATGCTTCTAAGGGTTACGAAGTTTTTGTGGGGTTTAGAGAGAGTTACTACAACACTGTCCCCGATCCTATGTTTAACAGAGCTGACTTAATAAAGAAATATCCCCTAATTGTAAAAGACAGTTCTAGGTAGAATGAATCGGTCAAAGAGGGGGTTGTAAATATTAAATTAGTAATTGAAACTGCAGAAAATGTCCTTTCACATCTGTATATTCACATCTGCATGTCCTAACACATCTGCATATTTCTTAATAATACACGATAAAGTATTTGAGTATTATCCTTTGACACATGAGATAAATAAAATGTAAATAAAATGAAAACAAATATTCAACAAGATTTGATAGACTCTGCAAAACAAATAAGAGAGAAATTTAGGGCATTAAAACATGGTAAATTTCTAGAGGCTGAAGAGAGGTTCCAAACATTCCAACAATTAATAGAGCCTTTGCAAGAGTTAAAACATTTAGCCACCAAAATTACAGAGAAGCAAGTTCTCCCTTTGATTTTAGGAAAGATTCTATCTAGAATACCAAGACTAAGCCAGATGACGCCGCACAAATTAGATTTTGGACTTTTAGCATCAGACTATTTAGGAAATTACCTTAGTAGAAGTAGTATGACAGACACCACGTATGTTAGGCGAGAAGCAAATAAATTTTTCATTGGGAATCAGGAAGTTAAAATTGCCAATGATGATGTTACAGTTAGAGATAAAATTTATAAAGGGACAAAGGGTCCGTGGGAATTGTTAACTTTAAAATAACCCGTAAACTATAGTCAGGCTGATTTTCAAAATTATAAAGAGATTTTGGAAGCTACAAATACACTTTTAAAGGGTTATAAAACGGGTGTGGCGATGTCAAGTAATAAACACACTAAATATCTTAATATAATTAAACCCCTGTTTAAGACTGTTGGTAAAGGTTTAATGCAGGTAACTGATAATAAAATAGACTATGTTTATTTGGACGATCCTAATAAGCTTGTAGATAGGTTAAGACTGCTTTGGCTAAGTCGAGAAGCTGGGAATTCTGGAGTGGATAATGAGATAGATTCTATTATAGAAGAATTGAGGGAAAGTGGAACTGTTTATTAAATAAAAATACCTTAATAGATACATTTTATCGTGTGTATAATCCATATAGTAAACCTCCTAATCCTAGAACTTTTAAAGAAACTACTTTAAATCTAAAAGATGATAGTTGGGATGCTTTAAATATAAAATTGTTAGTGTTAATGATGGAGAGCTTATTGTCGATGTATCGACTTTGGGCCAGATGTTAACCAGATAAGATGGTGCCTTTGTACAAGGTAATAATAAATATGAGTTTTTAGAATCCCAGAGTAATAAGTGGAACGCTAATAAGCGCAAAATTACTAATGTGGAAAGGTGTGAAAGTTTAGATTATGTACCCACATTAGAGCACTTTAATAAGAAAAGATGGTGCCTTTGTACAGGGTGATCATAAATATCAATTTTTGGAATCGGAGAAAGATATTTGGAACGCAAAAAGCAAAAGATTGGGAATGTTAAGAATACCGAAAATTTAGATGAAGTCCCAACTGTACAACAGACTTTAATAAGAAAAGATGGTGCTTTTGCACAGGGTGATAATAAATATTAATTTTTAGAACTAAAATAAAACAAATGGAATGCTAATCACTATACAATTATTAACCTGGGGGAAGGCGAAGAAAGCGGTAATGCTGTGAAGGTTTCTCAAGTACCAACAAAGAGTTAAGGATTTTGGGATTCAGGAAATAAAAGACTAGTTCGCGTTAAACCCGCTGTCGATGATTATGTTAAAAACATCAGAGTATAACATTGGATGGTCTTAAATTTGATGGTAAAAATAAGCAACTAACAAACATTTTACCAGGACCATTGCCAAATGATGTGGCTGTTGTCAATCAAATATTAAAAAAGGTGAGAAAAGCATAATAAAACAGGGGGATAAACATTATAATGTAATAACATTAGGTAACGATGAGTGGGATGCCGAAGAAAGATTAATACAGAACGTACCCAAAGGCAAAGATAGGAGAGATATGTGTTTAATGTCACAGGCTTTGAGGCATGACAATACAAATAAAAAATATAGACAAGACAATTATATATTTTATATTAATTTAACACCACAGGCTTTGAGGTTTGACATTAAAAGTAAGAAATTTATGCAAGACAATAATGAAATCGATTTGATGATGTACAATCCTAAATTGTTAGTTGAAAATTCTACATCTTTAAGCGGATTTAAGACTTTAGATGGAGAGGCATATTTACCAAAAAACTATGTATATCAAAGAATGAATGATGGTATGTTAGTTGGTAGCGATGGAGGTGTTTTTGAAACGACGAAGACTGGTAGATATGTTAACATTAAAAACGAGTTCGCACGCAGCACGCTGACGTGAGGGAAGTGAATTTCCACATACAAAACTTTTAAAACTCGAAATCAGTGTAAAATCGTACATTAATTCCAATTTTTATTAAAATCTGAAAACAGTGATTTTTTGGCTGTTCTGATGCTCCTGGTTTCATTTTCCTGCAAAGCTGGGAATACAATTGTGCGCATTATAATGTTAGGAGAAGGTCCAGACAGGCTTTAAAGTAGGCGTGAGGTTGCTGGGGATGATAAAAGTACTCTAACAAAGGAATAATAGGCTTTTCTAGTGTAAACCCCCCATAAGACAACGTACTGTGTTTAGTCGAAACACATTTTCTTTAATAACTCGGTATATATCTAGAATAACGAGAGAGGGCTTAAACTTTTTCCTCACTAATTCCCCTCTTACATGCATTAATTTTATATACGGGGCTTTTCTGCCCGTTTTTGGGCCCAAAAACTCTAAATTTAAAAGATTAATCCTCAAAAAAGGGGTTTAGAGTTTTCCGATTGTTTTGCCCAACGAACTTGTCCAACTGATTACAGAAAGGAACGTCCCTAACAAATTTGAAGTAAATCGGACAAAAAATGCAACCGCTAGAGTGCAAACACATATATATTATATATGTCTATATATATATACATATATATATATAAATATGTATGTATATATATATGTATGTATATATATATATATATACAATTTTTAACTACCCCCCAAAACGTGTTCAGGGGGTCACGTTAGGAACTTCCATGGTGATCCCGGGCTTAAGTTTCACCTTGCGGGTCATGCTAATAGTTCATTTTCCAAAGGAAATTCACTAATAAAGAACAAAAATGGAAAAGATTGCTTACGAACTGCATAAGCCCGCGAGAAAGAATTGTGATAAAAGATCTTTTAAGGTATTGGGTATAAACAAAACTGTTCAAATCGATTTAATAGGTATGCAGAATTATGCTAGAGAGAATTCTGGGAATAATTTTATTTTAACTTTAATAGACACATTTTCTAAAAAATCTTAAGAATAAGTCCGGATTGGTGGTTACAGAAGCTTTAAAAACTATTCTACCAAAGGGAGTTAAAAATATTCAATCTGATAATGGAAAACACTAATTTAATGAACATTTTACCAAACGAATGATAAAGCTAAAGATGAATCACTATCACACTTCCTCTGCAACTAAGGCAGCTATTGTGGAAAGGTTCCAGAGAACTTTAAAGAATTGGATATATAGAGAGTTTAGTGCACAGGGGAATTATAAATGGTTGGATATTAAGTTGGTTGATATTAAGTTCAACTTCAACAAAACGTTTCTGAATGAAGTTCAAATAAACATATAACCAAGCATTATTAAGATCTTTGTTTGTAAAGAATTATCCAAGCATACAGAAGATAAAATAACCCAGGCAGGCAACAAAAACTAAAGAGATACGGAGAATTGTAGTCGTAAAGGGAAGTAAGCGTAATAGCGAACTAAACCACTCCCTTCAAATAAACAACAACACACTATCTGATCCATACTGTATAAGAACAATTACAAGAAAACATTTTTCACACCCATCTGCTGAACTTCAAACTCAAAACCATGCACAGTAATATGAAGTAACACACCTAACAACAGTACACCAGCGTTAAAAACCTTCACAACGATATTTACGAAACTGAATTAGAAATACTCTTCAATAAAACAGAGTCCAATAATTTAGTTTGATTTGGTAGCATCACTGGAAAATAATAAGATACTGAGAGTAGGACTTCATAAACCCACATATCACGTAATCAATGTATCCTTTCAACAAGCAATTGTTCCCAAAATCAAAAATAAACAATCCAACCAATTTTCAAGAAATGCGAGAAACAAGACCCCACCAACTATAGACTATACATCATATTCCAATCATATCTAAATTACTCGAGCTTGTCATTTCAACTTCATAGCCCATAAACAAATTAATAAACTACTTTTAATATGCCAGCATGCTTTAAAAAGCATAAGTACAAGTGCAGCAATTGATACGTATAAGTCATAAATAGCATATGGGAAGAAAAAAAGAGTGCTTTTGGACTCTTCTGGGCTTTTGATAATCTTAACAGGAACAGCATAATCTACAAACTCAATATTCAATGCAAAGCAGTTACTGGCTTCTACAATGTCTTGCAGATAGGCTCCGATATATTGAAAAATGACTTAAACATAAAAACATAATAGGCCTATAAACATAAACACTATAGGAAATATCACATCATCTTTTAGATAAAGGCGTACCACAAGGCTCGAATTTAGGTCGAATTTAGGTACTTTTGGATTTACATAAATAACCTACCAGAAGCATCGGATAAAGATCAGAAATGTATTCGCATATGACACCACCACAGTAATACCGACAGAATGTCCCGTCAACAATATAATCATAGTAAATGCAACCCTGGACACAGCCACTGCATTCTCTAACTCTCTTAACCTGAATATAAATAAAAACAAAATAATGAGAACCATCACTAACGAAGAAACAGCACTTGTGGTCTATCACTCAACAACCACTTTAAATATTAACATCCTTAGTTCCTTATCAACTTAATACCCGCATACTACCTTTACCTCGTTTTCACGCTTATAGTTGCATGGAGATCAGCCTTATAAAAAAACATTGATTGGATACTTATGATTCCAAAGGAACAGTCAGAACAATGCTTAGGATGACTCCACTAGAACACTGCAAAGATTATGTCATTAAATACAACATCCTTACCGTAATTTCTTTGTATACATACTGGGAACCATAATCCTCGCCAACAGCTCAACCCAAATTCTAAGATATGGCAAACTCTTCTAAAATGCTCGCAATAGAAGCAACGTAGACCTACCACAACACAGACTGCATGAATTCAGCTCGGTATTCAGGTTCACATTTGTTCAATCTTTAACATATCCCAAAATCATAAAACTTAAAACAAGAAACTCAAATTTCATAAATAGGCCTATTATACCATAACTCACTACATAAATGACCATACATTCCAAAACAAAAGGTGAACTCACTACGTGATTACCCCGCAGTCGGGAAGAAAATTCAATAAGGAAATAAAATTGACCACGCCGTAGGGGAGAAAATCTTTCTCGTAATGGAAAAAAATCACCACAGTTCATTGGATTGTGGAGAAATTATCATGTAACATATAAGATGTAAAAGTTTGCCCACCTGTAATATTTAACACTTTTTATTTCCTACAAAATATCAATACAATTTATAACAGAATGGACCCTGATTAAAGGTTAAAAATAAATAGCGCACTAATACAAGTTAAATGCAAATCCTTAGTGTTTTTTAAATTGTATGATTTTAATTAATTAAAATGCTTCAAATGAAATTCGAATTATTGTTTTAAGTAAAATTTTTCGGTGCAGTCTTGTACTATAAACACTCCAAAAATTGTTCTATATAAAACTGCGTGATACAATGTTGCACTTTGATAAGTTGTACTCAGATATAATTCAAACTAAAAATGTCTTAAGAAATGTATGTTTGGACTACGTCATCTACGTATGCACCCATGCGTTTACGTATGGGTAATACACATACCATTGAAGCAAATACAGGAATAATACTGTCCTAAATTATGGTAGGTTTAGATTTAGGTATCTATATTTGAATGGTGGCCCTTAATGGTTTATAAATAAAAATTTATTTTTTATATATCTCAAAAACTAAAATTTGTATTATAAAACATCTATTATTTATACAATTCAGTCCGACAGAGGATAGTGTTAATATTTTAGTAGGCAGGAAAGTTACTAACTCCAAAGCTACACTTGTTTTTAAATAAAAACAAGTCAATTCTTTACGATTCATACAAAAAAACATGTTTTCACTTACAAAATCCATTTTGAACTCTCACTTAAAATGTCATTGACCTGCAAATGTTTAATACCATTGCACATGAGACTCACTTTCAAGTTTATGTTTCTGCGTAAAGCGTATTTAGTATAAGGATACGTGTGAAGTTTTATGTTTTACTTAAATATCACGATTGATTTCTAAGGTACGCGTGTTATCATAGAAAGTATATGTTATATAGGTATGAATAAACAACACATACTCACAGAACAGAACACAAAGCAGGATATATGACCATATTTTAAATAATTGTAACCCCTAGGACAAACTCCTGAGTTAAATGTATGCATTTTGGAGACTCTACTTTCATTATGTTGCTGATTATACGGTTAATTAGAGAATAATTTTCTTTCTCAAATTGAATAATATCTTGCGCACTTTTCAACATTCTCCTACATTTTTAGGTTTATCCATTATTAGTGGAACTTTGTCATTAGAGTGGTAGGATAATTACCCAGATGGTCATCAAGAATGGTTTACAGTCAGGTGCTGTAGACAGAGACAACTGATGACTTCATCGCCGCTGTCACGTGGCGCATTACCGTCATCTAATTGGCCGAGCCGCCGCCTTTTGAACCGCCCGCGCTGCCATACATGCTAATGTGCCAGTCTAGTAGTGACTGCATGGCTTCGAGTCCGTTACCACGAGTTAACGAGAATCATCTGTAGCAATTTTTGAGGTGTTAGTGTTATTTTAAGTTTTATTACTAAACCATTGTTCAGAGTGCGCAAAGCTAACATGTCTAAGAAATTAGATTTGTTTTTGAGGTCCCCGTGGATCTCTTTCAAGTACATATGACCCAAGAAAGTATAATCACGAACGCCTAAACATATGACCAAAATAAATACACACATTTTTATAACGTAGTATTCCAACTTAACATGAAACATAGCATGCTGAAACTTGTCCATCCGGCACTTGGTACAGCCGGCAGATGAAGTTAATTACAATAAACTAAAAGTAAAATAATATATTTAGATGTTTATTACAAATAAATTTATAGATAAACTTACGTAACTGTATGATTTCAGAATGGTCATACATACAATTTGTAAACAGCATGTCTGAAGCTAAACAGTGCTACTGCCTTATTATGAATTATTAACGATCAATACACGTTATGAAAAAGCTGCTATACCGTTAGCTGTCCTTATCATTGTCTCACTGTCTCAGATGTTAATTGGAGAATGTTGCAGCAGCTGAATAGACGGCGAGAAATGGGCATATGAGATGACGATTATATAAGAGGCCGATTGACGGAAGCTCGGTAAAACGGGTCTCTAGGCGCGGTAAAACATGAGTAATATTCGTGGGCATCACCGGAGAGTATGGTATACACTAACGTTTATTGTCATTAGTAAGCACTTGAGATATAACATTTGATTTTATTTTTCGGTTATAATATTGGCTCTTAGAATTTTGTATGTTGCAAAAGACTTCAAAGATATTGTTGTATAATTATAAAGACAAATATGTATATTCACTTTATAATTTAAAATGATTTGTTTAGATTATGTGTTCAAACAAATCACCGTATTTATGAACTGGTCCATCTTTTCAAAATATTTGAAATGCCAATATTGTAGTTCTAATGTAATAACTTCAAAATAACTGAATTTATCTAAACAATGCAAAATTGCAAACCAGCTGATATACATAAAGTATTAACTTATTAACTTGATTAAAAGTAACTTTTGAATCTTGTAAATTGGGTTGCATTTGAAAACTACAATACCCTAAATGGTTATCACTGATTTACTACCACAGCTAAAAGTCAGACTTGACTTTGACATTGACTCGCAATAGTAAAACATAAAGAGAAACTCCCACTAGACTTGTGGAAAGTAAAAACTTTCACAAAAATAAATGTTTTACATGAAAATACAGTAGATAAGCTTATAAACACAATCTTAAACCGGGATGAACTGGTGACGGATCTGACACTTTTCATTTCAATATCAAACTATCAATTTTTTGATTATAATAGAATTTTAAAATATTAATTATAATAATGTTTTCGTGTTACGAACTAGCCAAACATTTTTGGTTTCGCGTAATTGAAAATATCAATCTCAATTGAATTTTCTAATTTAAAAGTGTACCACTGTAAAAACTCAATGATTATAATAAGCCTTAAACCACTAATGCATCAGGTAAAATAAATTAAGTACATTTAAATTTGTATTTAACTAAATTCAAAATACAGAATATTGGTGTTTTATTTTATTAAAAGAGATTACTTAATGATAACATCTGTTACATACGTTTTTATAAGCCCATGAAGTCAAAAAATTTCAGTAGAGAAGAACCGTTATGGAACTTTAATTTCTATAGAAAAATAAATATATAGTAATAAGATTATATGAATCATTCAGATAAGAGGAACTTGTGTCATTACTAGAACTTGTGAAGTTTGTCCTAAAATTAGAGAAATAACCTGGTTAAATTGTATGTATTTCTACACAAGATTCCGCCAAATAAGGTAAAATCGATTGTATTTCTCGTTCCACTCATAATTCATGTTGACTAATGGAGTAACTTGCTCACACGTTGCCGGCGTCAGCAGATGTTGGCGACAGTCTGCTAGATATGGAGATATGATGTACGATGAATGCTGTCGATGATTAGCACATACCACTTGTAATTGCTATCCTCTAATAATTGTTATAAATATAAACTGCATTTGCGGTTAAAGGATACGTCAAAAACGAGACCCTTTCAATTACAATAACTAGAAGTGTAACTCACCTAATAGCGACATTGATATAGGAGATGTTGTAATAGACCAATTTTGTGATAAAACGGTTGAGGTATATAGAAATGACTTAATTTTCTGGAAAATGGGTTGTTATATAACTATAGAAAAATTAGCCAACAATCGTTAAATATACTGCAGCTAGATTTAATATTTTAATATATAATGTATTTTTGTAGTGTAATGGCTTAGTTATTTTTTCATTTTATGATGAGATAAGTGATTTCATCGCCACTATGATAAAACTATGATGCTAATCTAAACTGAAGAAAACCACGTGGTAGCTATAGCTTAATTATATTAATAACTTTTAAATATTCGGATAAAGTATATAGGGTACATATATATATATATATATATATATATATATATATATATACATAATATTAATCGCTGATCTATTCTAGAGATAAAACTTATTGTTCAGTCAAAGTTAAATCAGAGGATTACTGGCAAGCAGTTTTTCTAGAACCTATAACAAATTAATTTAGAAGAGAGCTTGGCTCGAATTTCTTCGGTATCTCTCATTTCAAACTTTAACTTCGTTACTGTTTGGAGTTTGGAATGGGTTTCAGGAACCAATTACTCCACAATTTTACCCAAGTTACATAATGATATCTTCTCACGATAAGGGTTATGAGTGCAACAATCAATAAACAGAAATTGCTTTACCAAGAACACGAAACGGAAGTACATTTTACTGATAATTAACCACCAATAAAATAATTCATTGGCTATGGATTAAATTCTTCTTTTTGTTTTAATTGTATAAATAAAATGTCACGATAAATAATACTGAGCCACACAGGAAATATTATTTTATGAAAATTGAATACCAAATACACACATTTTATTTCTAGAACTAAATATTAAATATAAATTTGTGTATGTCTTGAAGTAAGGAATTAAAAATAAAAACTATTTTGATAAGAAACAATCTTAAATATGTCTTTATTGATGTAAATCTCTAAATTCGTGACCAACAATAAGTAGCTAAATTAACTATGCAATTCAAACAGAATACATTCCACTTATATAATATTTATTGCTATATATGCCGAATATTTTTAAGCAATATTATGTTTATTACGTTACCGGTGTATTACAAACTACATTCCACAATAATCTGTACTGTTATCAGCATGACCTTGACCTTATCTACACCAATCATCTCTCGTTCTAACAGAATATTAGATCTCTAGTCGAATCCGTTTAGACCCTTGTTTAAGACAGATGTTGTAGATTAGACTTCTTGACAAATCTCGCGTGAAACATATGATAGGGTAGTTCACCCGGACCTCATGGAAATGGCTACCGTTGATGTACAATATTTTCACACCCCTGTCTGACAATCATAAACCATTTGACTTCGACTTTAAATAACACCGAAATAAATTGATGTTATACATTTGTTTTTCCCATAACCATTCACAGATTCATATTGCAATAATATTAAGTACCATAATCATTTTTGTTTTAAATTCAAACTTAAGGGGATGCGCCACTACGATGACCCTTTTTGTTTTGTTTTAGGTTTTAACCACTGAAACCATTTTTATTCTGTGTAGTACAACTAAAAAATATGTTTTGGGGGAGAGAAATGTTATCTACCCATTTAAGTATTTTTAAACCGCTAAAATTCAATGTTTTAAAATTTTTGTATAAATTTTTTAATAAACTGTTTGCTTTTTTACCAATTTGAACCAATTTTTTTATTATGTAGTCTAACATATAAAGAAACACTTTGGGTATAGTAACTCATGTACTAATTTTAGGAAAAAATATATAAAGTTTTTAGTTTTAAAAAGATTTACAATTTTTTCTTAATATGATTTTTTTTTAATTACTAGTTTTTAAAATTATAGTGTTATCCATACCCAAAAATCTTGCACGCAGACTCAGAAAGGTATGTAGATTACAAAAAATATATATAAAACAAAATTACCCAAAAATTCAAAAATATGCCGAAACTTGGTGGCGGATCCCCTTAAAAACATTCATTAGGTTTCAATATATAATAACGTGATGTAAAAATATTAAATATTGTTGTTAAGTTGTTAAGGAAAGAGGAACATGAAGGTTTTTACTCTAACTTTTATCTATCAATCTTTAATCAGATTGGTTTCCATGCAATAGCTTACTGTAATTTGTTTCTTGATGTGAGGTCATGACATTTATTTTAGAAGTATTTGATACTCTTATAATGCTATATACCCTATATGCAATTAGCAAAAGAAAATTACCATAACGATTAAAATAAATAAACTTGAATAAAAAATTACATGAACCAATTACCGTGATCCTTTTAGTGAATTGTTTTTTTAGATACATGTGTTTTCAGATCATATCATATCAATGTATTATACTACTAATATCCCTAATCTGTAAAATAAAAATACTCTTTTACTTATGTCTCAATTTCAGGTTGCTTACAGTTTGCCACTCACCATTGATTTTATCAACGTTGAGTTCCAATAGTTACAACATCAAGTGTTCTATGGAAAATATTAAAAGCCAAGGGATGGTCCCCGAGGGGTGGCGTGACTATAGAGCACCGCACCCTGGATCCAGGGACACGCTACATCGCATCGCCGCAACGTGCTCAGCTCAGCTGTTTCAACAAATATCTGAGCTGTCTAGGTGGCCTGACGAAATTTAGTTAAGTATAATAATAAAAATATTTAAATTATAGTATTTGTTGGTCTTTTAATTTGATTGTACAGATTCCAAATATTTTTGAATTGCTATAAATATGTTGTGAGAAATAAAGCATTACGTGCATAAAAAATGATTTGAGACATCACTTTTAATGTACCTTGACATTTTACAATAATCAGAATGTATATTCTTGAAAGATGTAAGAACGGTACATAACGGAGGTGTAAAAAATAAGTTAAAGTACACGTGAACAAGTACAACAGTAAACCTGAGAAGTGACCATTAATTATTTATCACTACGACTGCATAAACAAAAGTTTTAGCCAGTATCGCAATCATTTCAGGTATAGAATTTTGCATGACGTCAGCAGTTCTGTGTTCTTGGATGTGTTGTATTATACTGTGGGGCACTGAACGTCTCATTGAATAATTAATTACGTCTCATTGATAATTAGTAAATGTGAAGTTGAGTACTCGATGAATATGTTTTTACTTTAGGGGATGAAATTAAATTATGATATAAATAATAAACTAGTGACTTTTAAAAGTTATAACCTTGTATATTAATTTTAATGGATGTCCTGTTTACTGAGAAAAATAAACCAATATGAAAGTATGAAATGTGGAAAAGTAGCCTAACCAAGCAGACATTTTACAGTTTCCATGCTTTTCTTACGGAGACAATTTGAATTTATTTCTTGCTGACGATGCAATAACTCCAACCAAAAAGCAACCAAAAAAATATTATTCCCGAGTCCCTTTTACTAAATAGCTTTAATTTTAACAATCTACCATAATTCAATAATTTTATTAAAATATTTATTGATTACATTCTTTTTTAAATTGGTCGTTTAAAATTAAATTTAAAGTACCAACAATCGAGAAAAAATATCCGACAGTAAACATCATCAATAACCACATGTTCAAAGAATTCGTGGTATTTATTTGTAACATAGTATACAATTTACACGGATGTTCTTCCATTATCACAACCGACTATTAATAAGTTGGCCTGTTGGTTATAGCTCACAATATTTTCAATAAACTACTAATAACAAAATTAAGGAATTAGATGATAAACAAAGGTTGTGTGTTTGTTTATATAAACCGTTGACTTGGTATAACTCGAGTATGAACCACAGGCCCTACTATTGATTTAGATATAAATATAATTGAACTACTATATTATTAATTCAGCTTTAATGAAATTCGCTACATTGTTTGTTGTATTTATTTTATTGGCAGCTTTGAAACATTTTCAGAAAATAAATTACAAAGCTACCACACGTTAAAGTTGAAGGCGAGCCAAAGAAACTTGGGGCGACTTTGGGATAGGATCAGCATAATTTTGCAGCAGTTGGCAAAGCACCACATTCACTTTGAATTCCATTTTAGGAATTTTACTATTTTAACACCTGAAAATACGATTTTTCCCGCTGTGAAATTGTAATTACTATAATAATATCCTAAAATTACAGGATTTTTTAATATATGTTAATTATTTCGGCCGACCATTTACATTGCCATCTTTTACAGCTAGAGACGCTAAATGCACAGTTCGATAAGAGGCTGAAATTGTTATAAAAATAACAATTTCAACCTGAAACGAGTTCGCACGCAGCACGCTGACGTGAGGGAAGTGAATTTCCACATACAAAACTTTTAAAACTCAAAACCAGTGTAAAAACATGCATTTATTCCAATATTATTGAAATCTCAAAACATTGATTTGTTGGCTGTTCTGATGCTCCTGGTTTCATTTACCTGCAATTCTATGAATACAATTTTGCGCATTATAAGGTTAGGAGAAGGTCCAGTTAGGCTTGAAAGTAGGCACGAGGTTGCTGGGGATGATACAAATACACCAACAAATGAATAACATGCTTTTCTCATGTAAAAACAACCATAAGACAACGTACTGTGTTAGGCCGATATATATTTTCTTGAATAACTCGGTAAATATTTATGCTATAATGACGAGAGAGAGCTTAAAACTTTCGTGTCACAAATTCCCATCTTAATGTATGCATTAGTTTACCGTCCGGGGCTTTTCTGACCCTTTATGGGCCCAAAATTTCGAAATTTGAAAGAATAATCCCCAAAAAAGGGGTTTAGAGTTTTCCGATTGTTTTGCCCAACGAACATGTCCACCTGATTATAGAAAGGAACGTCCCTACAAAATTTTAAATATATATTATATATATATAAATATATATAGTTATAGCCGATGTAGTTATATTATTAGATAAAGCGTGATGGAACAGTATATTATATTATTGGTTTTGGCGTGATGGGACAATAGACAGATAGGCAGAAAGACAGGTACCACCTCATTTTTATAATAGTAGTGATAAACAACTGATCAACATCTATGTAACTACACAACTGGGTAACTGTGCAGCTATGTAACTGTAATAACTGATAAACAACTTGTCAACTTGCCTATTAAAGAACTTACAAGTGCAAAAATATTAAATGTAGTTTAATTATGAGACATCATCAAACTTCTTAACTTTTCCCTATTTTATGCCTGTTTAAACTGTTATTTGCGGTTACTGCCCTGAGGTAGGGCATAATTTAAGAGCTATGTTTTTTTACCCTGTTTGTATTGGTTTTATCGGTAGTATACATTTAATGAGAGTTTCAAAAATGCAGAACTACACCCATAAAATAAACCGGATCCAGCAACCACACTAGTCACTGCCAATTTTGCAAATTCATTAAGTGTCGTTTTAAAAGTTATATTTAAATCTTGGCCAATAAAATAACTCTTTTTTATGTGAACGAATTCTCTAACAAAAATTCTTTAATTGAAATACATTCTAATCCAAAGTTGCAATATTATAAAACACAATCCGTGGTGTATAAATTTATCTCTTATTTGGACCAACTGGTTTCGGCTTTTCGTGTCGTTCAGCACCAGAAGTTGACGCAAGAAATACGTTTGGCGCAGTTCCAACTTCTCCCCTTCGACAACTTTTCTAGATTAGCATAAGTACTAATATTCAAAACTCTTGCAATAGAATTAAGAGCGTTTCTTAATAAGATTATTTATAAATAACTTACTGAAAGTACTATGGTTCTTTATAATTTTTTTCTATGAGCTAATAGTTATACATTTCTAACCTTCAAATTCAATATTGTGTCAATTTTAGTTAATGATGCTGTTTACCTAATTTGGTTACCATAGTATATTCTATTACTAGTGCCGAAAGTGGTATTTCCCGGCAGACGATCGTGTTTTCCGTGCGAGGTGACAGCCGACACGGAAATTCGATCAAGTCCCGGAAAAACACTTTAGGCACGAGTTATGAACGATATTTTTCATCACATTGTAAATAATAACAATAATGCAACATCTTTTTCAGACATTTTTAACAGGTATTCTGAGTAATTTTTCTCACAAAAATAGTTGTAATCTAATAATTAGATTAATAAGAACAGCTGATTTCGAATGCAACACTGATGCTATTTTGAGACGCAGTAAGCTACTAGCACTACTCGGGTCAGAATAACTAATAACAACTAATTAATATAGTTTCTCTTGCTAATTCAGAGTATTGATAGCCAGGACATAAAAATTATTTTTCAAAGATTAAAACATCAGATTATTTAGTTCTTTCCGTCTTCTTAACTTAACTTGTGTGACAAACGTTGCCAGCTGTTTTTACGGCACTAGGATGGAAAAGCATCACCTTCGGTACTCACAGCTGAAATCTAAAATAGCTAATTTCGGCATAATGTGATGAAAATACTACCTAATTCAGTTACAAATAAATGGATATTTTTATTGATTTACTAAATTTTTATAAACCTCTACGTGTACAAAATGCGCAAGACCTCAGCCTAAAACTGGGTTGATATTAAATATTTTGCTGTATTGAAATTTTTGATGACCCTTATTAATAAATCTTCAATGATAAACGTTGAACATACTAGTAATAGGTTCTGCAGTTTATTATAGCCACGCACTGGCTAAAGTTAGACAATTTTACGTGTTTTTAGCGAATTTCCCCTATAGGGAAGAAGCTATTATCGTAGTCGGCATGGTAAGACCTAGGCCCGGGACCATGATAACTTTTCGTTTTGAGGTCCCCAGACCCCAAAAACACCATTCGTTCGAAACTGTATATATATCTATATATATATATATATATATATATATATATATATATATATATATATATATATATTATATTAATGTGTCCGTGGGTGCGATAACTCTCGTAAAAAAGGTCCGATTTTGATGAAATTTGGTACAAACGTGTAAAGCAGCATTTATGACTTTAAGTTCGAAAACCAGACGGATCGACCTATCCGAAGGGGTGTTTTGGGGGGGGTTTTGTACCCCAAAAATGGGTTTTTTGAGTTTATTACATATAATTTTTGAAAAAAATCAATTTTATTTTTTCCCATTGGAATAAACTTAAAAATACCTACAATTTGGTGTTTTAATCATTGTTCTACGTCAATTGGTTACTGAGATATTGAAAGTGCTAAACACAGTACGTTGTCCAATGTTATTCTTATGGAGGATAAGAAAAATTCTATATCTCGCTTATTTATCAACTTATCCTGACGAAACTTGGTATATTGCTTCATTTCACTGTGGTCTATTGATATTTGCACAAAAACCCATTTTTTGGCCGATAGTTCCCATAGCAGCTAACCTGCATACTCAGCCCAATGTTATTCTTATGGAGAATAAGTAACGTGTTATCTCCTTTAATTATGAACATAAATTAATAGAACTTGGTCTGTGGCTTTACCTAGTTGAGTCATATTGATATTTGTATAAAAACCCATTTTTAGTGTTCCTTATTTCAGCAAACCTACATTCTCATCCGCCATGTTATTCTTATGGATATTAATTAAAATGCCATATATCGTTTATTTATGAATGTATATTGACGAAACTTTGTGTGGTATTAAGATCAATTAATATGCCTTGGAAATTCGCTGAGTATGCAGGTTTGCTGCTACGGGGGTATTTTATTATTTATTTTTTTTAAGAAAATATAGAAATAAAACAATAAAGTGCGGGAAAAAATCATACAGTTTATCAGCTAGCTTTAATTGTATACTTTAATTGTATCATGGACTATACTGAAGAATAGGATGGTTTTGTGAGTCCGATAACCTAAATAATTCACCTTGCTAGTTTCATGTCAAGTTTCGTTACATATTACATTAAATTTCTTAATAAAAATAACAACAAATGTCAAAATAACCCGAGTATTACAACTTGTAACTTGATATTCACACCGAAGTGGCACAATCCCTCGTGCTACTACCGTGACCACTGATCACGCGATTCTCCACTATCACGACAATGCTTTCGCCCCGACAGGCTACATAACATCTTAACTACTTAATACTGTTGGACTTGTAATGCAAGCCTATTTTCATAGGTGCTTAACAAACTTTTGAATATGGCTACATTTTACACATTTCTGGTATTAAAAGTAAAACCAATAATTTAATATAGCTACCTTCCATTGAGTAATTTCCATAATACTAAAATAAAAGAAGAGACTTCCGCTTCATTTATTGCTAAATCTAAAGATGCTTTGTCACTAAAATATGTGTACAAAGTTTTGGAGCTCGTAAACGTATTGATAACGTAAAGTTAGAAGTGATCAAATTGATTTTCTGATATATAATGTCGTTTATCACAGGAATTAGATAAAAAATAGAGACACTGACTTTATTAAAAATATTATATGAGATTATGAGTATTTAAGCATAAAATATTCATAATATTTGTACTAGGCCCTCTATGTAGGCCGGTCGTGCAAACTATAATTAAAGCTAGTAAGAATATAACTTATATATACTATATAATACGTGTTTTCCTTATAACCGTGAAAATAAAGAAACCAACACACGTTTAGTAATTGAGGAAAACCTATACACAAACAGTAATAAACATTTACAAAATAATGTTTCATAAATTAATGTTAACTGTAATAAACAGTTATAAACATTTTATACTTTTAGTTCCATTAGAGATACTTAAGAATTTTTTTGTTTTGAAGACAAGGCAATCATTATTCTCCTTCAGATCCACAGCTAAATATTGCTGTGTTAGGGGTGAAAGTGCGGTTAAGGGATCTCTGACCCACAGGGCTTGGCTCAGACCACGCATACTGATGGAGGGGTGTCCGAGAGAGGGCTAAATGGTCAACGTAATTTGATGACTCTACATTATATTATGAATGAATTATTGCAGCATTTTAGTGCGTTATTGATGTTTTTAATGTACATCTATGAAGAAAAACAGAAAATACTGCTACACCATATATTGTAATTAAATTATTTTGTCCTGGACACCACATACGCAATCTCAGCAAAACATTTTGTTCGAAGATCCCTTAAAGCTGTTTTACATCTCGAGAAAATATGTTTTATAAGACAGTCTGGCACTAAGGTATCACTTTTCCTTGGTATCTTGTAGTAATAAAGAAAAGAATAGTTACTCTTTACCTCCGTGATTTTGGTTTTGGATCATATGATAGAAATTAATTTTTCAAAAATTGTTTTACAAAGATACCCTGTTGTTTGAATAAAAATGGATGTGTCAATTCTTGGTTCCCATTTCTTCTTTAGAAATTGCGTTGTAAGAAAATTCAAATAGGATGTATTTAGATTTACGTTTATAAAAATAAATTATTGTACACTTAACTCACAAAACCTTATATTCGGAAAACGATAAGACTCTAAATGAACGGATTCATTAACTTATTTAAAGTTTTTAGCTGTTAGTTACTTTATCGTTAACAATCATAAAATATAAACTAAAACCTTTTAGCTTATTGAGCTATTAATGTATTTTTGTAGTTAGCAGAACTGTTTTACATATACTACATTTAATTGAAATTGGTAAATAATTATAATGGTCAATCACTTTATAAAATACTAAAGTCCCGTAGTCAATCAAGAAATTAAGTGCAAATTATTTTACAGAGTGTATATAAATTGTTTAACGAATTATGCACATTTAAGGTGTGCTATTTCTCCTGAGAAAGGATCGAACTAAAAACTATGATTTTTATTAGATATGTATTTTATTTTGTAGCTTCAGAAAACTAAACTTTTAGTGTAGCATATAATATGTTTTAATGCCTTTAAAGAATAATAGTAATTATAAAACTAAACTTTGAATTTTATCCAAGGATAAAAGAATATTTACAAAATGTCATTCATAATAACTATGCAACCTTACTTAAAGACGGTTTCAGATTCCAGCTCCCGAAACGTTATGAAACTATTTTCTCTTATCAGTGGTGGAAATAGTCGGCCTAATTTCTTTATTAATATTTCTTGTATTATTCTTTTATAGATCTTAGAAATAAAATAAAGTATAACTGATTTATCTACCTAATGAAATTGTTTGACTCCCTACAATTACGTAAACATTTCTCACTATTTCCTTATTGTGGACGAATCTTTATCGCTTCTACTAAGAATAATTGACTTTTTTATGGATAAAGTGACTGTAGAATGACTATACTTCTACACAAATTAAGTATTTAAATGACTTGGAAGTCTGTTGAGTTTTTAAAACAGAAATTAAACCTGATGATACTGTCCACATTTTGCCTGTATTTTGCCTCATTCCAAAGCTGTGAACGGCATTTTTTCTATTATCTGCCTCTTGCAGCGCCTGGACAGTGGCCAAAGCTAACCCTCTTTGCCGCGCTTAGTCAGCGTTACTGGTAAAGGGAAGCTCAATATAGCTCTTTCACTGGCTATTTGTCTTTGACGTAATTCACTATATAACTCATACGAATAACTGCAACAATTATAGTTTTATAAATGAATATTATAGAGTTAAGTTCAGTGGGATTTACAAACAAATTGACATATCTCAAACAGAAGTATACTGCCAATTTACATTAGTTTGAAATGAATGGATCTATTAACTAACGTTACTTAAGGAACTAATGTTATTTACGTTTTATAAATACCTGTATATTCATCAAGGGAGGGGGAGTTACCCCTTGTAATGTTTTCGGGGGGGGGGGGGGGAGTTACCCCGGATTTGTAAAATGCCTTATTACTTCAGTAATTTAACCAGTTAAGAATATGTTTAAGAGAAACCAATTGTTTCTACTACTCAAGTAACGGCCTTCTCGTTCATTACAATGTTCTACACGTCAATTATGTAAGAGAATCTCTCTTGAATGAGCCTCTAATTTCAAAAAGCAATGGTGAGCTTATCAATTTATAAAAGGTAAATCTTAATAAACCAACATTTCAAAGATAAGGAAACAATAAAGTCACTTCCGAAGTAAAACAAATTAGTTATCTTCCTGTAATTCGTCTGGAACTTTGCGTGTTTGCCGATTGCAGGGGGAGTGGTGGGGGATGAGGGTGGAAAGGGTGGGTGGACCGGGAGTCACGCCAGTCCTGCGGGATCCCCGTTGCTACTGACAATCTCTTAGTTGGCTTTATCGAGCATTTAGATGCATCTCTTGTCCTTTCAAAATTAAAACCAAGGTTTGTTTATAGGCGATTCCCACTAATTCAGACTTATGTATTTAATACTGCGAGAAAGTAAAATTCCACTCATGTATTAATTTAGCCAGAAGGAAGGTAATATAATAGAATAAATATAATAAATATAATAGAAATATTCCAAATCAAACTGATTTTATCTTTAAAATAAGAAGTATATTTTGTAAGTAGAATCCATATTAATAATATTCCAAACTATTGTTCGTAATTCAGTACATAATTTTTCAAAACCAAAATCAACATTTTTCCAAATGGGGCAGTTTATCTAAATATTATTTTGAAATAAGAACATTGGCGAAAACCAACTTAGCTTATACCTTACCTTTAAAAGGCAAAGCCCTCACTCACTCACTTATCACGAATACTCCTACTTCCTGTTACTTCCTGTAAGAGTTGAAATTTTGCACACTGATTATTTAGGCATAAAATAGGAAAACTAAATGGTTTTAAACTTGATCCATACAAACAGCTCATTCTGATTCTTAGTAGTTCCACGGAACAACCACTGAATGCAGCACACAACTGTCATAGTTTTAGTGAATTTCCCCTAAAGCTATAGAGAAGAAGCTATTACTGTAGGTGGCATGGTAAGACTTAAGCCCGAGACCATGATAACTTTTTGTTTTGAGGTCCCCAGATGCCAAAAACACTATTCGTTCAAATTTATATATATATGTATAACTGAATTGAAAAGTTAAAACATTTACCTAAGAAGCTGCATCTTACGTAAAAAAGTCTGATGAGTTCATTGAAAAGTTAAAACATTTACTCAACCCTTACCTCAAGGGGTGCAATTAGTAACAATTGATGTTGTGTCATTGTATACAAATATCAATCACAATGAAGGTATCAAAGCTGCTAAATATTTCCTCAATAAAAGAACGACAAATGCACAACCAACCACAGATTTCCTCACTACATTGATGAATTTTATTCTTAAGTGTAACTGTTTTCGGTTTGAGGATAAACACTACCTTCAGCAGTGTGGAACTGCGATGGGCACTAGAATGGCTCCCTCATATGCTAACTTGTTTATGACAAAACTTGAAAATGACTTCCTAAATACTCAACTCCTGAAACCTCTTTGTTGGATGCGTTTTATAGATGATATTTTTATGATATGGACACACGGTACTGAAAAACTTAACAACTCTTTAGAATCACTAAACTCATTCACCAACTTTAAATTTACATGGTCCATAACATCGGAATCCGTCACATTCTTGGACATTGACGTTTTTATTGTGAACAACATAATTCAACACAAAATTAATATAAAACCAACTAACACTTTTCAATATTTGCATTACAGTAGCAGCCACCCACTTTATGTTAAGAAATCAATTCCAAAAAGTCTGGCAACAAGAGCTCAACGTCTATGCAGTAAAGACAGGGATGTGAATGAATACAAGATGAAATAAAGATTTATTAGAAAGAGCAGTTGTTCAACACTGAACAACTGTTGAATGAAAAAATTTAAACTCAGAATCAACATGGTGCTTCAAATGTGTTTGACAATGACGTCTCTAAACTCATAACCCAGTTTCATCCTGGACTTCACAAAATTAACAGTATTATAAAGATTGCCTTTGGCATTCTACAGTCTTCACCTCTGACAAACAATATCTTTAAATGTCCACCTAGAGTTGTCTTTAAAAGACCGCCTACTCTTAACGATATAATTTCAAAACCAAAACTTCCCATGACAGAGTAAACAAGCGGAAAAGTCGCCGTATCGCATCCCTGCAAGAAACCCCGATGTCTTGTATGCAAACAAATTGAAGAATCGTCAACCTTTAGTAGCAGCTCAACATCAAAAATATACAAAATACCAGACAATTTATCCTGTGAATTAAAAAATATTGTATACCAAATAAAATGTAAAAAATGCCCTAAGGATTATATTGGCTCTACAACAAACACACTAAGAGTAAGGATGACGGGTTTGCATACAAGCATCAGGATGAGACCAAAGCCCTAGTGACACACGGAAAGAAACACGGTGACGGTTTAGAAAATACTTATCAAGTCAAGCCAATTAGACAAATCACCAAAAGTTCAGTGTGTCGTCACTTAGAAGTCTCGAACAGGCATGCCAACTAGTGACCGAGTCAAAGTGCCCAAAAGGCCTAAACATTCGTTAAAGATAAAGAAAAAGTTACACAAAGCTCCAATTGTTTAATATATGTACAAATTTACTGTTTTTAAAAACATATGGTTTCTGATAAGATTTACAACACATGGTACTCAGTTGTTATCAAATATGTAGGTTATCTAATTTTGTATCAAGTTCTAAAGATGGTGTAAACCGAAATATAAACTGTTTTTGTAGATAATTTTGGTTTTATGTGATTATATATATATATATATATATATATATATATATATATATGTATGTATACATATATATATAAATTTTACCGCGATAACTTTTGAAAGAAGCGCCCAATTTTGATGAAATTTGGCACAAATGTGGAGAGTAGCACTTATGACTTTAAGTTCGAAAACCAGATCGATCGGTCTATGGGAAGAGAGTTTTATGAGGGTTTAAAATTTTCCAAAAATCAGTTTTTTGAACTTTTTACCATAAATTTTTAAAAACACTAGATTTTGGTTATGGCCATTTTATAGAGCTTAAAATACAAACAATTAAGTATTTTGAATCATTAGGCTAGGTTTAGTGGTTGTGGAGAAAAGTCAAAAATGTGTCCAAAAAAATTCCCATGTTAATCTTATGGGAATACGGTTTTTAGATTTCCTCAGATAATTTCACTAAAAACTCCAAATTACTTTCTACCAATCAGTTTATCTCTACAAAACAATCATTTGGGCGTTTTAATTTATGGTTACGTCCAACCGTTGCAGTGATATTCAAAGTGCTAAACACAGTACGTTGTCCAAAGTTATCTCGATGGAAAATAAATAAAATGTTATATTTCGATTATTTATGAATGTATATTGATGAAACTTGGTATGTAGCTTCAACTAGTTATGGTATATTAACATTAGCACCAAAAAAAGTTTTTTTTCCCCGGTAGCACCAAACCTGCATACTCGGCCCCCATGTTATTCTATGGAGAATAAGTAAAGTTTTATGATCCATTAATTATGAACCTAAATTAATACAACTTGGTATGTAGCTTCACTTGGTTGAGTTGTATTGATAATTGCAAATACCCCCCGTCGCAGCAAACCTGCGTACTCAGCGAATTTCCAATGCATTGATATGTTTCTCACTAGTACATAAAGCCACTCGCCAAGTTTGACAAAAATACATTCATAAATAAGTGATTTATTACATTTTATTTATTCCCCATAAGAATAACATTAGGACTGAGTACGCAGGTTTGCTGCAACGAAGAAGATAAGAAATGAGTTTTTATGCAATTATCAATGTAACTGAACCAGGTGAAGCTACTTACCATGTTTTATTAATTTATGTTCATAATTAAGGGAGATATAAAACTTTACTTATTCTCCATAAGAATAACATTAGGGCTGAGTATGCAGGTTAGCTGCTACGGGGACAATCAACAAAACATTTATTTTTTGTGCAGTTATCAATATACCAGTACAACATGAAGCCACATACCAAATTTCATCAATATACATTCATAAATAATCAAGATATCAAATTTTATTTATTCTCCATAAGGATAACATTGGACAACGTACTGTGTTTAGCACTTTGAATATCTCTGCAACGGTTTGACGTAGAATCACAATTTAAACACCAAAATGATTGTTTTCTGGAGCTGAAGTGATTGGTAAAAGAAAATGTGAAGTTTAAAGTAATATTAACTGAGGAAAAGCCAAAAACCTTTTTCCCATAAGATTAACATGGGAGATTTTATGAGCATGTTTTTTGGATTTTTTCCGCAACCACTTAACCTAGGTTAATAATTCAAAATACCATTTTATTTGTTTTTTTAAGCTCTATAACATGGTCTAAACCTAAATTAAGTGTTTTAAAAATTTTAGGGTAAAAAATGCAAAAAACTGATTTTTGGAAAATTTCCCATAGTCCGATTTTTCTAGTTTTCGAACTTAAAGTCATAAATGTCAGTTTACACATTTGAGCCAAATTTCATCGAAATCGGACGTTTTTTACTCAAGTTATCGCATTCACGGACACATATATATATATATATATATATATATATATATATATATATATATATATACATATATATAAATTTGAACGAATAGTGTTTTGGAGATCTGGGGACCTCAAAACAAAAAGTTATCATGGTCTCGGGCTTAAGTCTTACCATGAGACCTACGGTAATAGCTTCTTCCCTATAGGGGAAATTCGCTAAAAACACATTTATTATCTTCCTTGTTGCAGCAAACCTGCCTACTCAATTATAATGTTATTCTTATGGAGAATAAATAAAATGCTAGATTATATCACTAATTAATGAATGTATTTTTGTGAAACTTGGTAAGTGGCTCTAGGTAATAGTGATACCCATATATGAATTGGAAATTCGCTGAGTACGCAGGTTTGCTGCAACGGGGGTATTTATAAATCATTCTGCGGGTAACAGCTAGTTTAAAATAACTATATAAATTTGTTTTTAGCGAATTTTCCCTACAGGGAAGAAACTATTACCGTAGTCGGGATGGTAAGACCTAGTCTTGGGACCATGATAACTATTCGCTTTGAGGTTTATATATATAAACGGGTCATATATATGTGTGTGTGTGTGTGTGTGTGTGTGTGTGTGTGTGTGTGTGTGTGTGTGTGTCCGTGGATGCGATAACTCTTGTAAAAATGGTCCGATTTTGATGAAATTTGGTACAAACCTGTAAACCAACATTTATGACTTTAAGTTCGAAAACCAGCCAGATCGCTTCATCAAAAGGGGTATTATGGGTGGGTTTTGTAACCCAAAAATGGGTTTTTGAGTTGTTTACATATAATATGTTATTAATTTTTTTTTTTTTTTAACATTGAATTCAGCTTAAAAAATTTGGTGTTTTTATCACTGCTCTACATTAATTGGTTACAGAAATATTGAAAGTGCTAAACACAGTACGTTGTCCAATGTTATTCTTATGGAGGATAAGAAAAATTGTATATGTCGCTTATTTATCAAATTATCCTGACGAAACTTGGTATATTGCTTCATATAGTTTTTCTATTGATATTTGCGCAAAAACAATGTTTTTGGCGATAGTTCCCTTAGCAGCAAACCTGCGTACTCAACCCCCATGTTATTCTTATGGAGAGTAAGTAAAACGTTATCTAAGCCGTTAATTATAAACATAAATTAATAAATCTTGGTATGTGGCTTTACCTAGTTGAGTTACATTGACGTTTCAATAAAAATCCATTTTTTGTGTTTTTTGTTTCAGCAAACCTGCTTACTGCGCCATGTTATTCTTATGGAGAATAAATAAAACGTTATAAATCGTTTATTTAGGACTGTATATAGATGAAACTTGGCATGTGGCTTTATATGGTATTAAGATACATAAATATGCGTTGGAAATTCGCTAAGTACGCAGGTTTGCTACTACGGGGGTATTTTACTTTAGGGCCTATCTAAAAATCTACCAAATCGACTTATTTATTTTATTTGATTCAAATTCCCTGCTCTTCTGAAAACAAAAAGAGTATGCTTATGATAGGGTTATCTTTTATGGTTTGGACACAGCGACAGTTTGAAGTAACCTCTGCAGATTTAGCTGGAAAACCGCTATGCTGTAAATTATGTCAAAAATCAATATGTGCGCCTCGCTACACAAATTGTTATAGAACCTTTATTTTAGAGAATTTCCCGTGGCATTGTAAGACTTAAGCCCGAGACCATAATAACTTTTTGTTTTGAGGTCTCCAGATGCCAAAAACACTCTTCGTTCAAATTTATATGTAGTTGTATATACAACAAATGATTTTTTGTTTAATATCACCACAGCAGCAAATCTAAATACTCAGCCCTAATGATACTCTTAGGGACAGTAAATAAAGTTTTATATATCCCTTGATTATGAACATAAATGATTAAAACTTGGTACGTAGCTTCACCTTGTTGAGTTATATTGATAATTTCATAAAACACATTTCTTATATTTTCTGCTGTAGCAAACCTGCATACTGAGCAGCCCTAATGTTATTCTTAAGGAGAATAAATCAATTTATATATATAACTTATTTATAAATGTATTTTTATGAATCTTGGTAAATGGCTTTGTGTGGTAGTGAGAAACATATACATGCATTGGAAATTTGCTTAGTATGCAGGTTTGCTGCAACAGGCGTATTTTTATAAAACCTTTGCTCATTTGACTCTCTTTGTTAGTCACAACAGTTTTTGCTCTGACTTTTAATAAATAGGATACTAATTATTATATCGCCATTCAGTACAATATATAATGTCGTAAAAACTGATTGGCTTATTTGCATGGTGCGAAAATAATATAAAGTACATAGTTTTTCTGAACTATGTTTTTGTTCAGAAAAACATAGTTGTGTTTTCACATTATATTTAAAATACGATAATAGAGTAATGCCTCAGTGAAAGTGTAATAATTTGATTACTTTTTAATCATTACAGTTCATAACAAAAATATTGGAATGTTATAAGTTTTACAAAATCTCCTTAGATTCTATGTAAATCAAGGATTTGAATGACATTATTACATACTGCACATATTATGCCACTAAACACGAAGTTTGACTCTTCTTTCCTCACCCCAAAAACATTTTTATTTACGCATGTGTTCCAAACAATTATCGAGTTATAATGGCAAAGGATTTTTTTAGGACATAAATGCCTCTTACTTTTGATTAAACCACAAATCTATCCTTACTCCTAAAGAGGTAAAAAGAAGTAGTTCTAGTAAATAATTCACTTGTTTTCGTATTTTCATGTTAAGCATTAGGACAGACATTCTCAGTAATTTTATCAACATCTTATTCCATCATATCATTACGTTGAATTTATACTACGAAATTTACCTAAATATGTTTACTCATTTTCAATAATATAATAGAAAAATATTTGTTGTGGTTGTATTGAAAATATAATTTTAGCTCTTAGCTTTATTACAAACAACAGATCTCAAAGAAGACTATCATCCTTAACACGAAACGATTTAATCTGGTATCTCAATAATTATTGTTGAGTGCTTTTAAGGAAATATTTTATTAAAATATTTTATTTTATTATTTTATTTTATTCGTTATACTAATCTTAGTTTAATTATTATTCATGCCTGGACCTTTGAAAATTTGGTTTGCAATTACAGTAAGCTACTGTTTTATTCTCCACAATAATATAATTTGACTTTACTTAGACGTTTTAAGAGGTAATTTATTCTTTACATACAATAAAAAAGTTAAGGAGCTTTGTATGGTCTGTGAATTTTGTTTCCTATTAACCTCTTTCTGCGTATGAATACTACATATGCATTCTGCATATGAGATATAACATATTACTTTTAAATACGCTTACTTCCGACTTGAAAACAGGCGCTCATAGTAAGAGATTAATAAATGATTCCCTTTCAAAGATTTCTTGGTCTCACTAAATGCTCGCGAAAGTGCGCTCTGAGATGGTAAAGTTGTTCATGAAACCAATACCGTCTTAATTTAGCTGAAAGCTTTGGAACATAACCGGAAAACAGCTTCTTTACCTCTAACTCGGTTACAGTTCCGGCTACAATCTTTGCCAATAGGCCAATAAATTGAACATAAACTTGTTATTTTCTTCTTTATTTTATAGATGTTTTACTACGCCTAAGGCTTTTCGAATGGTATTAGACTATTAGTACGAGTCGTATGACACATATTACAGTACAGCTGGTTAGTAGTTTAGGAATGCTTGTATTAACCTAGCGTTGGTAAAATTGAATAGCTTAGTTGGATTTCCAACAATATCTCGAGTATAGGGATCACCACTTTCTCAAGTGTCTCACCTTAACATGTCACATCATACAAATACAAACACTGAGAAGTTGAATAACCAAAGGGTAAAAGTTTACAGGACCCTAGTGATGGTGATCATGAGATGGAGCAATTATATACTATAAATTATATCAATTTATTTCCATTTTCCTTTCTGCATATGTTATACAAAATATATATTTAGACGCTCATGGCCAGTTTATTAATACATTTGTTTTTAAATCAGTTAATAAATCCTTACCTAGTAGGACATTTCTAGCATTTTCCGTTTAAATATTGGGGCCATTATTCAAGTTTCAAACATTTTCAATTTTAATGAACACTCGAGTTACAAAGCTAACTATCATCAACATTTTATATTTTAAGACTATTTAAAAGAAATTGTAATTTTGTCACCTCCACCACATACAAAAAATAGCTTTTAAACCAGTCTTACTTGTACATTTTTAAATGTTTAAATTAATTTGTGATTTCATTTTAAAGTTCTTAGCTTTTTAAAAATAGAAGAAGATTAAATTGTTTGGAAGTCAGAATTAAAATACTAACTAACACTTCAAAATAATGGGACATATCTTGCGTGTAAAGATTCCGTTGTGTGTATTGCTGATGGGTTTTAGTTATGTATTTAATGATGGTTTCAATCTTATACTGTGCGTATGTTAATGGGTTTCAGTCATATTCGGTGTGTGTTTTGTTATTGGTTTCATTGTCTAAACCCTTTCGATAACTGCACCTTTCTTATCTGAAAGGTTTAAAGTCTGGCATTTTGTATAAAAAAGTTAGTCAGTGAAACGGCACTTGATGTATAATATTATTACGACGATATTTTATTTTTTGCGAAGAACGACACTACGCCAAGAACTAAAAAATCACTAAAGGTTATTTCCAGTTAGTTCACGAACGATACAAGTCGGGCATCAAATCCCTGTCGGCACCTGCTAAACAATTATCATCAGAAGAGGCAGCCGAGGGCCCAGTGGCTGATTATACTGCCTCTGTATGTAAAGTGTGCGTGATTATATGGTGGCCAGTGTGCCCCAAATTGCGGCCGGGACGCACCTGCCCCGTGATGACTACATTACACCACAGGCGCCGACCCGCTATTACTTGTTAGCGCTGTATCGCATTCTTTACTCTCTTTATCGTTTACGGCTCGGCTCCTGTTAATTTAGGACTGAGGCATCAAAATCTCTTCATCAACGAGCTGCTGGTCCTCCACCTGCCCGAGAGCGTGCGACCACACATCATCCGTGGGGGGGGGATTCCCAAATACTCTACGTTATTATTTTATTATGTTACAAGTACGCGTAGTTAGTTTACTAATTTGTAATGTGTCGTGATATAATTTTGTTTACAAGTATTTTATTAGAATTTGGTGAATCATTAGCAACAGTTTGAGAGCTTATAACCCGTTTGTACGGTCAAGGTAGGGTTTGATTTAACTGGTTTACCACTTAATTTTATTACTTATGTTTAAGTGTGACAATTTTAATTTTCTGTGTAATAAAAAGGGCAATTGTTTTATTTCATCCACGAACTACAGTTAAGTTTTTGTAGTCAGGAAACTTGTTCAATACTTTGACTTAGAAGATAAAGCGATATTATCTCTTTACGATAAAGCGATATATAAAGTTGGCTTTTATTAACAACTGTTTTAATTTCACACCCTTAATTCTTAAAACTTATACTTAATTGTTTAGTATAACTTCAAGACCTAACGCTACGTAGAATTATGTACTACACTTCACGCGGAATATCTTGAGTCGTGGCTTACTACACTGCCGGAGTGACTGAGATAACCAGCTGACGAACAGTTATTTTATATGATAACAATATTACGATTAGTTTACTGAACGGATAATTGGAACAAAAGGTCGCAGATTTAGACCGATGTCTAAATCTCGCTCTACTCCAACTGTTTGAACTGAAAACAGTTTCCACAGCTCAAGATATTCTGCGTGAAGTGTACTAGCAGACCCGTTGCGGCTTCGTCTGCGTAAACTATGACAGTTGTGTGTGCTGCAAACGTGGTTAGCCCGTGGATCTTCTACGAATCAAGATCAGCGGTTTGAATTTTCGAATGGCCATAAGGTCATGGTAATTCTAAAGCACTGTGGAACCAAACCCTATAGTTTAATCGGTATTAAAACACTTTGACTTTCCTATTATAGACCTAAAGAATCAATGTACCAAATTTCCCCTCTCTAGTATGCCTGGAAGTTGGAGTATTAGTGATTATGAGTGAGTGAGGGCTTTGGCTTTTATAAATTAGGATTGCCTAACCCATCAGAAAACAAGTTCGAACCATATAAGAGATTGTGATGCATGCTTGGAGATTGTGTTAAATTTTCAAACTGTGATTTCAAGACTAAAGTTTAATGACAAATGTAAACCTTGATGTAAACATTGCCTATCTTAAATTATGATTCGAGAAGACAACAATTAATTGGCATACTTGTAATGTAATTACAATATGTAAAACGTTCTAAAAAATTTTCAATCCTAGACACCAAAACAAATACATCTTAATACTCGCATTTTTACTGGAAATTACAGTGATTCGCCTATCGCATTTAGTATAACAGTGTTACGGATAGTCATTAACCTCGTATATAACGACGAGTGGAATAGTTTATGGATCTTATAAACTTCGCCATGCCACCAGGCGAAATATTTTTAATTAAAACACTGTATAGACTAATTGAATTAGTTTGTATAGGTGAAGTATCCTATAACATCCATAAACTATATCCCTCTTACCCCCGTCAATTATATCAGTGAAAGTGGTAAATGGCTATTCCACTGCAACGGCTATAGCACTGTTATATTAAATACAGTAGGAAAATTACAGTAAACTATTTATAACAAAGATTAGACTCTGGTATAATCTTCCTCAACAGCAGGATCTCGTCATACAAAGGTTTATACTTCAATATATAAAATTAAGTTAAATTTATAAACTAACTTTTCCTTTGAGGAACTAAATATATTTTCTACATAATAAATACGACATAAAAATACGGCTTAGTCATTGTACATTTATTTGTTTTAATGTTTTATGGGAACTGAAATATCAATAGTTTACGGCTTACAGTACATAACGATATATGTTAGGCTCTATTATCTTTGAGAATGAAATATTTAACCCACACTGATAAATCCGTTTAAGTCGAGGTAGCAATTTTCTACAACAAGAGGTTCTCGGTATTTGCTCGAAGATCGGCCGGCAACCAATTATTATCTCGGTTAGGTGAGTTTCCAAACAACGAAAAAAGAAACCGGATGAAATTATAAGGCGCAAACTGGCGAGATGAGTGCTAACAATAGGGCTGGGCCTGACAGATTCGGGCATACATCATGGTGTTACTCGGCCATGAAATATGTAATTTTTATGTTTCGGACTGTAATAAATAAAACTGGTTGCCACATTCGTCTCACCATCCGGGGACTAATGACGGAGAGGCACCCGGCTGCAGGCTAGGCCTAATGACGTGGCCTGTCTGGAGGCTACCTCACTGGCCAATAAGAGAGCAGTTCTCAGAGCTGATCAAGACATCACAGTTTATGATCCGCCCGCGGCACCGCTCCGCGTCTAACGGCCTCAGCCGCTACTGTAAATTTCCAACCATAAAACTGAGACGTAAACTATAATTCACCGGCATAATAACATTAAAATATATCTTACCAGTTGATGTTCTTGAGGATATTGCACTCATACAAAATACTAATATTACAAAAATGTAACATTTTGTTGCCTGTTCTGGAAGTGATTATTCAACCAATCAATAAAAAATCAATAAAATACAAATAAAAAAAGAACCTTTGGAGACCCACAGGTATCTTTTTATATGAAAATAGAACCAATGTAGCCCATGTAGTAGCCAATGTAGCGCATGTAGTAGCCAATGTAGCCCAATAGCCTATGTATATCACCGAACTTCATGAAACATTTCAGTTCAATCAGGTCAATAGTTTTTGCGTTGTTAAGACAAATAGTTAGCAATAAAACATACAGATACATAGGCATATACAATATTCCTTCTATAATGCATGCCATGAATGTATATACAGATTTAACAGAGTATGTTTTACACTGCCAAGTATGTTGGATTAACTCAAACAAAGGAAATTAACTTAAATTTGATCATGAGTCATGTCATGCAGGATGCTGGAACGTGGTACAATTCAAATAAGTTGTTGCTGAATCGAAACAAAACACAGATAATTAATTTTACTTTAAGCAATAATCCTTGTAATTTTAAAGTTGTCAAACTGTTAGGTACCCCCTTGAATGTAAAACTCTCATGGAATGGTCATATTGATGAACTGTGTAAAGAATTGTCACGTACTATATATGTAGTTAGACATCTTAGAGCTTGTTTACCTGTTGAGTACGTTAGAAATTTGTATTTTGAATTGTTACATAGTGTTTTATGGAAAATTGTTCCAGTTAGTATGAGATCTTGTACTGGGGAAACAATTATTTGTTAATAGAGTCTTACTATTGCAAAAATTACCTTGAACACTGTAGACCGTTATTTAAAAGAGAGAACATTTTGACTATTGTTAATCAATATGTCTTTGAATGTCTGGTTAATATTAAGGAGAACCTTTGCAACCTAACTTTAAATTCGCAGATGACACGAGAAGTAGTTTTCTTATCCATAGAGACTTCAATAGGTTAAGCTTTTCAAAGAAATCATGCAAAGAAATTGGCATAACCCTTTTTATTAAACTGCTCATAGGGTGTCAGTTAATAATTTCAAGAAATCTATTAGGGCATGGTTATTGGATAATCCCATGTATGATTTAAATGAAATTTTTAATTTTAATTTAGGTATTGTTAGATTTAGTTCCCTTGACTGTGATATTTGATGCATACCTGATTTTATCCATGACCTGATCTATTGCATGTACTTTGCTTAACGATCAATAAATATTGTATATTTTCTATGGATTCTTATTGTCACTTTTCCTTTCAAACACTCTCGTCCATTTAAGCAAGGGTTTTAATTTTGTAGTTTACTTTTCAATTTTCATCACGACGGCTGATAATGTAATGGAGAGTTTCTCTTTATTTTGAATCCGTGAAATAGCGCTGGAATCTGATCTGTTCTAGTAATAATAATAATTGATAAGACATAGCCATTCATGTTTATTTCGCAAAAACGTCCAAAAGCATTTATTAATGTAAAAATAAAAATAACTATATTTCTCTGAAATGATATATATAAAGCAATTCAACAATAATAATTATAATATTGTCATAAATATGAAATACATTGACTAATCAAAATAAATATAATTTACCACATGCAGAGCATCCTAAGGCAAAATAACTGGTTTAGTTAAATATAATAAAGAACCCACTTTTACTTTTGGAATGCCATGAACAAACTAAAATAATTACAATTCTACTGTTAGTAAATTAACAGTGTTAATTAAATAACGTTGTTTCTTGTTCATTTTCCACATTCCACTAACTTGACTGTTTGTCTATTATAGCATTGGCTGTTTCATTCCAAAATAGTCTAGCCCAGCAGAAAGCGAGATACTCGTGAACATTATACCCACGATTATACCGTTCGAATTTTCATGCAAACGGTGGGAAATGGACGCCTTTACTGCCTGAGCACGGAATGAGACTAATTTCATTTTGAACGCAACACAAAACAATAATAATTCGAGCGGCCATCTTGTGTGATTGGTGGGGAGTCTAATAACAGCAATAATCTTGGCGTGTCTGCAAACAATAACTAGATATTCAATGTAGGTATTGTCGGCCGCGCGGCCGAGCTCTCGGCACCCTCGCCCTCGCATCGTGTTCTCATTTGAATTTATTATCAGTAAGAGAATTTGCCGAATGTTCATTACAGCTGTAATAACATGTTAGTGTCCAAACACCACGATTGCTTATTCGGTCACGAATGTCTCATGGAACAGGTGGTAATTCACATGGTGTGATATCGGTGGTAGTTGGAATTAGTTTACGAATAAAGCAATATAAAGTCATACACGAGATTGCTATTTACACTGTACAGCTACATTTGTATTGTAGTAACCACATAATCAGGTTAAACGCCGGATAACAGTTTCACATCTTGTAATATTATTAAATCATTGCGTGTTATTGATTATTTCCAGTAAAGACAGTGTTTGTGCCTTCCTGGTGCCTTCCTACATTTTACACCTTTTAACTAATTGGAATTGGTTTAAGATTGATTGAAATTAAATCTCTAAAATTAACTGCGTACGTGGGTCATCTCTTTTGAAGATGATTATATTCTTATCTTATCATAACTTAATTCGTTTCCTATCACTAGTCTAAATAAAATACCAATTATATTCCAAAAGGTATATTTCAAGTTTTAATCTGAACTCATCTTCAGCCTAGTTCAACATATTTGAAATACACCCGTCGCAGCAAACCTGCATACTCAGCGAATTTCCAATGAATTATAACATAACACATTAAGCCACTTAACAAGATTCATAAGAAATATATTCAGAAACAAACGATATTTAAAATATGAATTATTCTCCATAAGAATAACATTGGGATGAGTACGCAGGTTTGCTGCAACAAGGAAAACAAAATAATGGGTTTTTATGCAAATATCAATAGAACTCAGCTAAGTGAAGTCACATACCAAGTTTCATCTATATACATTCATAAATAAGCGATATATAACATTTTAATTATTTTCCATAAGAATAACATGGGGACCGAGTACCTAGGTTTGCTGCTACGGGAACTATAGGCGAAAAATTGTTTTTTTGTGCAAACAACAATAAACCACAACCAGATGAAGCCATATACCAAATTTTGTCAGTTTATTTTCATAAATAAGCGAGATATTCAATTTTTCTTTTTCTCCATAAGAATAACATTAGACAACGTACTGTGTTTAGAACTTTCAATATCTCAGTAACCAATTGACGTAGAGCAATGATCAAGATACCAAATTGTTTGTTTTTTTATGCTGAATTCAATGGTCAAAACTAAAGTTTGATTTAAATAAAAATTACATGTGAAAATCCCAAAAAACCCATTTTTTGGGTACAAAACCCCCCCAAACCCCCCCTTTAGATGGTGCGATTCGTCTGGTTTTCGGACTCGTTCAAATAAATGGTACTTTACACGTTTTTACAAAATTTCATTAAGATCGGACCTTTTTTACAAGAGTTATCGTGCTTACGGACACATATATATATATATATATATAAATAAATAAATAAATATATATATATATATATATATATATACACATATATAAAAATTTGAACGAATGGTGTTTTTGGCATCTGGGGACCTCAAAATGAAATGTTGTCATGGTCCCGGGCTTAAGTCTTACCATGAGACCTACGGTAATAGCTTCTTCCCTATAGGGGAAATTCGCTAAAAGTAAACAAACAACTATAAATTTTCCATTTTACAATTAAAAACACATGTTTAAAATTAAATTACTTAAAGTAAGCTGGTAAGAAAATATTTTTTAATCTATAGATTTAAGATATTTAATTTGGAAAAGTTATTGCGTTTTTTATTTGTTCTTTGATTAACGGAATGAACATAGGGCTTATTGTATAGCACTTATCTATCACGTTAATTTAATTGAAATAATGGGTCGGGTAACTATTACTAACCATGTTATTTAACGAAAAAATATATTTAAATATTACATAAATATATTAGTCGAATTTAGTTTTAGATTAACAAAGATAACCGCTGTGCTGGCTCAAAATTACATTAATATGAAAATGTCCCCTACGGTTTCCTTGATTTCCAAATAACAATATCAAAATAATCAATGGTAATTGATATTCGTCTGAATAAGGAAAACCGGGTCCAGCGTAAGGCAATAATTACAGGCTGCCTCTCGGGGATTAATCTGCTTAGCTAAGATAGTTATCGGGGCTGCGTACTTCGCCTCTCCATCAAGTGAGAGGCGGCTCGTGGCTCCCTAGTCGCTACTGCCGCTGCTGCCGCCTCATCCGTAGGTGTTCATGGTTTTGAGCGGTGTTTAACGTGACAATTTCTGTATGAAAGTCGATCTTGCGTAGGACAGGATTAAATTTAAATAAAAGAATAGTTCAAACTAGTTAAAGTGCGTTTTTAGGGGTTTACTTCAGTTTATCACTTTAATCGGAAGTACCATTTGGGACAACCATCGGGTCAATTCGGCAATAAACGGTAGTCTCTCGCCGGGTCACTTTTAGTGGAGCCAGTCAGACGGGAGTTCACTGCAACGATCATAGCCAATCATCTGTTAGCTCGCTGAAGCACCTGTCAGTCGTGGCTTTACTACCTTCCCATTGATATTTTTTACACTCAGTTCTGAGAATAATATTATAAATAATAGGGGAAAAATGTCTCGTAACTAGTTCAGAAAGAGCAGGTTTATTTTATTATTTTAAAACGATAGTGCATTAAAAGTAAAAATAACATTAAGACAATAAAAAATTTGTAAAATAAATAATAAAATGGCTGTCATAACAAATATAACCTAATTCATACATTGATAAGAATGCGAGTAATTATATCATGTTATACATTTACTTACGTGTTAACGTATTAATAATGTGCCTACTTTAAATTTCTTGTTTTATGTTACGTTTTACACTGTGCTAGTCTGAGTGAACATTCAATGAACTGGCCAATAGCGTTTGCTTTTAACGAAACAGAACATTTTCATTTTCTAACTAGGTTTTCATTCATCATAGTTTCCCCATTGCCAAATTGGTCGATTGCATGGTTTCCAAATATTTGGGTAATATTAGCAAACTTTCGTTCAGTAACTTTGCCCTTTATCACTATTTTTTGAAATTGTTATAACAGGACTGGTCCATTACCAATATAGCACTTGTATTTAAGGGCTCTCGGTGTCAACTGATGCGTTTCATGTCAATTATAGTTAAATTTATAAGTGTAAGACGTTGTTAGTTTAGCTCTGCGAACTAAAAATATCGCACCATCAATAAAGCGCATTCTCTGGGAGATTCTACCATAAAAAAATAAATCTGTTTGTTTGACACAAATAACATAAATGTAAAATCGTCTGCCGTTACCGTGTTCATTCATTTATCCTTACTTTTGTTGTCTTTCCTATGCCAACGGTTGACCGAAGGTGTTTTAGCTAGTTTAAAACTGTGTTTTACCCCGTACTAATCTTTATATTCGTTTTACCGCCTTAGCTTTATTTCGGCTGGTTTTATGTTTTTAAAACATAATCAAAATCTTTTAAAACGATAACGTAAAGTAAAGTAACTATAATTCTGAAAGCGAGAGGCGAGAGAAGGATCTTGCACAGTTTCACACCTGGACGTTGAGTCATTCAGGAAACTCCAGGCTGCCGTTCCGTTTAATGTCTCAATTACCGATTCCCAGCATCGTGAAGGGTTCCAAAAACTGGTTAATTGTTAGGGAACTGTGTCTCACACTGAGTTGGGCAATAAACTACGAGATCTTAGCTGATTCATGCCTGATGAATCAGCTTCACTGAACAGCGTGACGTTTGCGTGAATGTTGCGAAATAGGAGTTCCTAATACTAGATAGATTCTAGATGTCTTACAATTTAAAATATCTATAGAAATATCTCCATAATTTTTACCTTAAAGCGTATTCAAAATGTTTCTTTTCCTTTCAAAGAGACTCTGGTTTAAGCTGAATCAAAAATAACGAATTCGTGTGCCTTGCGATATTGTACTCCATCATTGCCTTTTACTTTTATTATATTTGTTCATAATTGTATCTTACTATTTTTCTTTATACTATCTTCGGGCAATTGTTTAGTAATAAGATGCATTGGTAAATAAAATTACTAATAACCTGATCTTTTGTATTTGTGATAAATAAATGTTCAGTTTATTTTAGTTTTATGAACAGTGAAAAGACTTACCACCCACTCAGAAATAAATTCACAAAACGTTGTAAAGATTTAAAATGTTTTGATATCCGCTATGAATTCTTAAAATAGTGTTTAAATTTGAATATTTATCCATGAATAATGCTTTTTCAGCAAAAATAAATAAAAATCCCTTGCCCTTATATCCTCCTACAAAACCTGCAGGTATAGTAACATCCCGATGAGAAATAAACAATCCACCAAAGTAACCCCTACTACAGTGTAAAACAACTAATGCCGCAACGAAATAAAAGCAAGTGGCTTTCTTTGATGAGGTGTCGAGGTAGGCTCGCAGGCACAGGTGGTTCGCCCTAGGTGGCCGCTTGCTGATGGAGACGTGATCCCCTGCCATGCCTCTGCCCCGCCGACAGTACCATGTTTACAGGTAATAAACAACATCACTCTTCAGGATTACTCCTATGACTTTTCTGCAGGTATTAATAAATTTCCTCTTGCAAAATTTATTATCCTGCTGTCAGGTATGTGACCGCTGTTCCACGAGAGCCAATGAGGGAGGACCTTCGTCGACGTATTACATAAGCAGCTATATAACACACATGCATTTGTTTTTAAACTTTCTGATCGAGTCATACAGACTCATTTGAAATTGTTTAGAAAAATTGTAACATTCGTGAAGATAGGTCTACGTTATACTTATTTTCTGTATGGGTCTTGCTATCTTTATATATAACTAGTAAACCATGTATTTGTATCTTTAATCAGCTGTTCTGCTTATTTTGTCTTGCTGTCCAATGTTATTTAAATGAGCCAAAACCGTACTTTACGGTGGCTTCCCAAGAGTCTTTGGTTCCACGTACTGACTTAGACCCTCAAAAGGCCCAAAGGACGTTAAGGGCTTTCAAACGACACGTAAATTATCAAAATCGACCCAGTAGTTTGGCCATAATATTCTGCACAAAAATCGCCTTATTCTTTTAATATAACGATTCTGTAAGCTAAATTTTGAAGTCCAAATTGTGGGAGTTTGGCAAATTACAGGATGACGGGAGAGGGCTCAACTTAAAGGACATAATATCAATTACTCGGGGAAAATAGCAGTATTCCAAAAACATTACTGTACCAACAAACGAGAAATATCTTAAAACATCCCCCCTAAATAAAAACATGGGGATTTGAAAACGCCTGTTTTGTTATTATTCAAACATGTGATTAAGTGCCTACTTTGTTTATGAACTGACATGTGTTCCTACGTATATTGTTTTATTTTCCTTGGTATGTAAAGAGAGAAAAAATCAGTTGAAGCAGAGTATTGGAGCAAGGTTAGGGGCTATGGCCCATTCAAGCCACTAGTTTTAACTATATTGCATAAGCGATACTGAATGCGTCTTTAACTACGAAAGAGTCAAACTAATTATTGTTTTAATTAGTAAGCATTTATGAAGTAACATAGCAGGACATTTCGCAGTTTTATATTAACATAATAAAAATAAATATCACCTAATAAAACGTGGACTTGTGAAATTTGTAGAGTGAACATTCCACTTATGTACAAACCCGCTTTCGACAGTCACCATTGAAGTAAAGCTCTATTGAAAAATGAAAGCCTAATAATCAAATGGGTTGTACATAATGAGCGAAATTAATCGGTCCGTCACATAAAGAACACAACGCCAACTGGAATTCGTCATCTTGCCAATCTAGATCAAATCGCTACTGCTATTGAGAAACGAATTATTTGAATAGATTAGTCAGTGTTTTACCTGGGATTATCAGAGTCCTCTAGCCCGGTAACCCCTAAACCCTTTATCCCGATGTTCTTGCTCAACTATCAAGTCATACTTCCTAATTGACATAATACAATCCACTTGGTTATGTAAAAGCTCTAACATTTTTTATTACAACGGAAATGAACTTGAGACAAGTTGAACATTTTATTTTTGGAGTTTGCCCTAATATAAAAAAATATATACAATATGTTTTTGCGAGTGTGAAACGGGAATTCACATACCGAATTATTAATTTGTTATACACGAATAATCAACTATGTTGACGCCAACTATTTATACTGGTATATACTGGGATAATATAATATTAATGGGGAAAATTTATTAATTATTACTGATTACTTACTTGTACAGCGTGTGACAAAAAAGTTTCACTGGCTATATATTTTCGGATTCTACACCCAAAAATAACCGAAAAATGTTGGGTGACATTTTTCGAAATTCCGCTCCATTTGGCGTCATTCGATCTGTTTGTTTTTTACTAAATTTAGTAAATCTACTGAATGTTAAAGGAAATTTTTTGAAACTTGGCATACTTCATGCCTATTCTTAATGATTTTCTGGTATTGAATTTCAAGTTTCTTTCTTTCACCGTTTCAAAATGGCGTTCGTTTTTGTTTTTCAAAGATAAATAATCTTAAAAACCGTAAAATGTATAAAATAACTATAATAATTAAATAAACTTGTGTAAGTTTTTCCTAAGAGTAATGACATGAAGATATTAACTATAGGATAAAAAAATAACTGATTTGTTTGTGATTTTTATAAGTTAAAATAGGATTTTTCAGCCCAGAAGTAGCAAAAGAGCATGTTTCAACTTATAAACATCACAACAACTCAGTTATTTACCATCCTATTGTTACTATCTTCACATCATTACTTTTAGGACAAGACGACACAACGTTTTTGCTTCTTACAGTTTCTTTGTTGTTTTTTTTATAAAATGTACGGTTTTTATGATATTTAGCTTTGAAATCAAAAATGGCCGCCATTTTAAAACATATATGAAATATATAAACTTGAAATTCAATTCCAAAACATCATTAAGTATAGGCATGAAGTGTGCCAAGTTTCAAAGTAGTACCTCTAAAGGTTCAAAAGATATACTAAATTTGGTAAAATACACAGACCGGGAGTGGAATTTTTAAAAATGTCACTGTATATTTTTTGCTTATTTTCGAATGTAGAATACGAAAATGTATAGCCAGTGCACCTTTTTTTGTAAAACCCTGTATATACAACATTATTAACAGAAACATTTGTTTTTCTCAGTTTGTTCTTACTTAATTTGATTCCACTTTATAAATCAAAAAAAAACATTTTTTTAGTTAATGTATGTCAGGCTAGTATAATCCGATTTATAAAAAGTTTTAAATATTAAAAGTATTTAAGTACGTTCATTTTTACATAGGATATACCTGTTTTAGTTATATAATATACATAAACCAAGTATTCATCTTGGATTATTGAAAATTTATTATTTATATTTATTTTCCTACAAAGATTATTATAACTTAAGCTAAAGAAAATTATTCTTAGCCCCCACAAGAATTACAAATTTAAGGATAACACCTCCAATAATAATTCTCAAAAATAACATTTTCCAGGACTGCGTTTTCAACATTTCAACCATCTCACAAACTGAAAGTAATCCTGGACTCCACTTCTGCGTCTAATACATTGGCTTTTGATACTCTAAAGATTTACGTCGTCGGATTTCCTTCATAGCACGCCGCCGCCGTCTCGGGAGTTGACCGCAACCTTTTAACCGATTGAACACCTCCAGATATTAATGTACAGTCGAACTCGGTGATAAAAATAATATTTTTTGAGCGGTTTTCTATTATCTAAAGTTATTTTTTTATTTCATATAACAGAGTTAATTTTTGTATTGATTTGTTTCAGGAATCAGGAAATAAATTTTTCATATAAAGAGTGCTCATTTATTTCCAGTACTGAATTAAGTATGTAATTTAGTGATATAAAATAATGCTTACCAACGTATGAACCTGTTTGGATGTTTTATTGGTATAGGAAATAAATGCAACACTACTGAGTGAGAGAATTCTGTTTCCTTTATAGCGCACAAAGAAGACAAAGGTATCACGAAAAATCAACAATTAGCGATTTAATAAGGGAATGGCTGGCCTATAGACCGAGTTCAATGCCATAATAGAAGGAGGGAGGGAAGAGGAATACCGGAGAGAGAATTTTATTCTTTGTGACGATTTTTACTAACTCGTTTAGTACGGTAAAACTATTCCAAACTTCCATAGTCTGGGTAAGAGATAGGGCAATTATTTTAAATAAATTTTAATTAATTACGTGGATGGCTAGGAAATTTATAGTCGATGTAGCAAAACGATTCTGTTCGGCCTCTCACAAGGTTTGGATCTCCATGGGACCCACTGCCGGTAGCCTAAGATCTATTACGTGGAAGACTAGGCAATGTATAGGCGATATAATAGGGGATACATAATAGTATAGGTGATTCTGCCCGGCCGCTCATAGTGTACTCATCTGCATGGGACATCGTCGGTAGCGCAAGATCTATTACATAGAAGACTAGTGAACCACGCCCCCGCACCCGCACCCAAGCCAACCAGAATTGGAAGCGTGCTCCCACGGACGCGGGGCGAGGGGCGGCTCACAGCCCTACCTAAATGTAAAGACCGTGGAGGAAAAATTAAAACGCACCATTTGAGAGGCACAAATTGTAATAGCAATCAAAAACAACAATAATACATGTGAGTTAAATCCTTTTGGAAACAACAATCTTTCTCACCTGCCTTCTAGTTTACATGTTCAAATAAAGGTGCTTTCATTCTATAAGATTTCCAAAAAAAAGCAGTTTTAAAGTTTGGCTAAGTTAAAAAAAATCCATTCAAAATTAATTTAAGTTGATGGAGTTGAGTTAAATGTTGACATTTTCAATTTAAAAAAAAATAAATTAACCAACAATAGATAAACATTTAAATAAACACTTCAACAATTCAATAAATAATTAACAATAAAACAAATAGGACAACGAACATTTCAATAATAATTTACTTAATTGCCTTTTATAGATCATTGGTTGGAAGGGGCCCCCTTAAATAGATAACGACGATTTCCAACAATTGTGCCTAAAAACTAAATAACAATAATAAACATTAAGAGTCCATGGTGGCAATAGTGTTCAAAAAACAACAATCAATAAATAAATAAATATATAAACAATAACAACAAAATTCTTATGGTAACTTGCGGCAGGCGGCGGTTTACTGGGCGGGTCGAAGCGGCCCACCGGAGGGGCGACGAAGCTGGGCGGAGAGGGGGGCCAGGATCCGATGACGGCAGCCAAGTTGGAAAATCCCTCTCCGCCGACGCTCATGGTGTTGAGGTGGTCGCGCTCCTCCGGGACCCCATCAGACGATGACGGCTCGTTTAGACGAACATTACGATGACAACATTCAACGAAAACATAACATAGAACTTTACTTATCACAAAACTTTAATACATAAAACACAACAGATGCTCGTCGTTTGACAGCCACACGATCTATGAGCAAATTGCACATTGTGCAACGGAAATAATCCTCGGGGGTCACAAGTCAACGCCCAAGGATTCCGTGCGTACTAGGTACACTGCCGTGCAAATGGGGGCGTCAGACCACAGACACTAGAATTAGTACTATATAAACACTAAATGAGGCGTGACATTCGTCGGTGGAAAGTAGTCACGGCTCACTAGGCAATGTATAGGCGATATGATACGAAGATTCTGCCCGGCTTCTCACAGTGTACGCATCTGCATTAGATATTGTTGGTAGCGCAAGAGTATTACGTAGAAGACTAGACAATGTATAGGCGATATAATACCAAGTTTTTTCCCAGCCTCTCACATCTGTATGAGACATTGTCGGTAGCGTGAGATCTATTACATGAAGACTAGGCAACGTATAGTCGATTTACTACAAAGATTCAGCCCGGCCTCTCACAGTGTACTTATCTGCATGAGACATTGTCGGTAGCGCAAGGTCAATTATGTGGTTTAGTCTGCAAGCTATAGTCGCAGTTGCGCTCGAAGCCTGTCCGGCTTGTTATTTACTGCCCTCTCACTCGCCGATGTTCTGCGATGATTATTAATTGGTGTCGATGCTCTTAATTAAGATTATATCGCTTAATTTATTGTTTATGTAAATGAAACTGTTAATTGACCTCTACGGAGGATACGGATTCCAACAGATTACTTAGTTTTAATTAAAAGTATATAGGAAGGCTATGCAAACCCAATTGCATACTTTGTAAAGTCAATAATCTTAGTGGAAGAGGATTTTAATTAATTCCAATATAAAGAGCTCTAATGCAACTAATAAAAGACAATTATAAAATATGACTTGAATATTATCATCTTTTAGTCTGTGTAAATGGTTAGTGAATAAAGACACGGATATTATTATTGAATCCATTTGATTTTCTTAAACCAAATACTATCACCGAATTGAAAAACAAACAATAATGAATAGTGTATGTTGTTTGATTTTATTATTCTGGTAGCGTTTATTTTTAGTCTGTTTTTGTGTTTGACAAAGCAAACAATTTCACTTGTTGTTGTATTTAGCAAATTGTACGAGTATTAAGACGTGACCATGCATATTTAATTTTTAAACTTACTTTATCACGTTGGACGAATTTTGAAAACTGATTTTGACATTGATATATTACATTGATATATAATCCTACAACTTAATGATACTAGCATTTAATTTTTTAATCGACCAGCAAACAGTTCATTTGATTTTTTGCGTATTTAAAGGTTTTAATGGATGGAAGTTTGTCTTTTTGTGTGGTAAATGTGGTATTTCTAATTATTTGTTTTTAATTTTTGTTTGCTATAAATTATCTTGTTATGGTAGTCTGCATAGTAAACCGACTGAGCGAATAAACCTAACAGGTTTTGGTGGAAATTGAGAAAATAAACCTGTTTTATCAAATGATTCTATTTAAATGAACTTTTGTTTTTGTTTAGTTTTAATTAAACCAAACAATCACATACAATTCACACATAGAGATTTAAGTCTCTTATATACTGATGTAATGCTATTGCCTTGTTCCTTTGGCATCCGATTAGTTGAATTTGGTAATTTTTGTAAACAATTATGTTTAACTGTCGGACAATAACAAAGATTATATATAATACAACGATTAACATGCTCGTACCGTCACCAAAATCCAGTAACTTGCACACCCGTGATACTGTGGCCAGGGATTATCATCCTCAGGTAATACTTACTGGCATCTTGATTGTAAAATAGATGATAACAGTTATAAATTAAATCAAATAAGGTAGGGCAATACATTTTCTGAAATCATAAAAATACCCTCCGTCGCAGCAAACCTGCGTACTTGGCGAATTTACAATGCATGTACATGTTTCTCACTACCACATAAAGCCACTTTATGAAAATATAGTTTCATTCCATATAAAGCCATATAGCATTCTATGTATTCTCCATAAGAATAACATTACAGGCTGAGTACGCAGGTTTGCTGCACCAAGAAAGGTAAGAAACATGATATTGTGCAATTGTCAATATAACTTAACTAAGTGAAGCTACATACCAATTTTTATTAATTCATGTTCATAATTAAGGGAGGTATGTAACTTTACTTATTCTCCATAAGAATACCATTAGGGCTGAGTATACAAGTTCACTGCTACAAGGACAATCAACAACAAATTTGTATATGCAAATATCAATATACCTCGACCAGGTGAAGCCGCATACCAAGTTCCTTCAATATACATTAATAAATAATCAAGATATAAATTTTAAATTATTCTCCTTAAGGATAGTTAACATTGGACGATGTGTTTAGCACTTTGAATATTTCTGCAACGGTTGGACATAGAATCACAATTTAAACACCAAAATGATTTTTTTGTGGAGCTGAACTGATTGGTAAAACCAAATGTGATGTTTTCAGTCAAATTAACTGAGGAAAAGCTTAAAACCTTTTTCCTATAAGAATAACATGGGAAATTTTATAAGCACGTTTTTTTATTTTCTCCGCATCCACATAACCTAGGTTATGATTCAAATTACTGTCTTATTTGTTTTTTAATCTCTATAAAATAGTCAAAACCAAGATTGAGTCTTTTTAAAACGTTTGAGTAAAATGTTTAAAAAAACGGATTTTTGGAAAATTAAAAAACCCATAAACCATTTCGCTTCTCTCTCGCGTTTTATCTTAGGCGAATTAATTATTGTACTCTTATTTTCCTCCTCCTTTTTGTGTCTTAACCCTATATTCCAATACTTTGAATAGTATAAATATTTAATATAATTTTCTTTGTCAACTGTTGACAATTTTTAAGACCAAACTTCGAAATATCAAAACTTCCTTTTACAAATACTCTAATGATTATTACGGGTTGTGACATTTACGTATAAACACTGTAATCAATGGTTTCATTTATTTTTGTCCACTATATGATTGTTTGTGTATTTTATCAGTTGTTCACTAATAGGTCAGTTGCGTTACAATCAGACATCCTTCGGTTGCGTTACTCTCTTATCACTTTGTTTAAGTAACCAACATTTTCCAGTATTATTGGGTGATAAATAAACGTGGGCCACACATTTTTTCATTACTGGGCACTTTGGAAGAAGTTCTGAAATCTTTAGACATTTTCTCTTCATTAAAAATGCAATACATATGCAATATAAATTCAATGGACCGTTCAGTAATACAGCGGGGAGTTTAATTAATACATTTTGTTGTATTCTATATTGTATACAAACAGTGACTAATACCACAACAGGTGGCAATCTTTTTTTGGCAATCGGACGCGGTAGCTCAAAGGTACAGTAAAGTGCCTGAGTAGAAAGTCAGACGTGGCCGGTTCGACCCCGGTCCCGGCCGGCTCCTGTAGGATCATGAGTGGTCACCTCTGGCTTGCCCACGTGACTAATGCTGTTACGGTACCTCGCTGTCTTTAGTTCACCGCACAGGTCAATAGCCTATGGAGACGGGCAGTTGAGGTTTAAAAAAATCTTCTAAGGATATTAAATTATGTAGTTCGTATCACTGTATAGGAAGTAATAAATTTCAATGTTGAATTAGTTTGTATTTAATCAATCTTTAAACGGCTGTACTAATAAATGGTAAAAACAAGTGAAAGCTATATTATTGAATAGCTGGCTAATTTGTATACCGATATCAATCGACTAAATTATCATTACTACATACGCTTAGTATACATAGTTTATCATTTTTAAAAGTTTGATGTTTTAATTTACGGAATGTTGTATTACCTGTAGTTTTTTTATGAACTGTTTCGCTAATGCCTGATTAAAACGTTCAAGGAGTTCTGAGAACCGTAATTATTAATATAACTACCTTCAATAATTGTTATTGTACTTGTTTACACAGCATCGTTTTCTTGCCAAATCTTCGGACGATTTCAATAGTAATTAGTTTGTTATTTGAGTTAACGAGATACCAAATTTAGGACAAGTTAATTATAAAGTTAGAGCGAGAGGTTCTTGATTGCAAACTTCAGAGAAGATAAAAGTTAGAGTTGTTATTTATGTCACTTCGCCTTAACTGCTGTTCAAAGAATTTCCTACTTTAAGCTCTAATGAAATCTGGACAATGTCGTCAGCATTGGGTTTCTTGAAAACAGCGTATTCTGGATTATCTATTGCGTATATATCTCTTATTTATAAATTGTATATTGAAGGAAACAATAAATTATAAATAAAAATAGTTAGTGGTAATATAATGTAGCATTTTAGGTTTACTTTCTAAAATACTGGAAAATGTCATTTTGTACAAAAGGAACTTTTAACACCACCATATTATTTTACCACGAGAGCAACAATGCAAAACAATTAATATTACGTTTTATAATATACGGTCTCCGATCTCTTTTCGAAAACTTCTAGTCCTTGTTCCTGGGGACAACACAAACAATAAATGTTATGTAAACATAGGGGCTCACTCCGTTAACTTTTTCTGTATCTGTGTTTTTCAATCAATACAGTTTACCTTAGGAACCCCTTGAGGTACTAACTTTGAAACTTGACACGTGCATAATACTATATTAGGGCAAATTTGGTATTGAATTTGACGTTAATAACTTTAACAGTTTCAAAATGGCGGCCTTTCAAGTTTTTCAAGCTTAATTTCTTGAAAACGGGAAATTTTTTAGTAATTAATCTACGTATTGAAAAAAATTATAACTTTAAGCCAAAAACAATGGTATGAAGACTTTAAAGATCACGTAACCCACAACAGATCAATTGCAATTTGTATGAGTAAAATCGTGGTAATATCTAGTAATTTGCGCAGAATTTGTATGATCATACTTCCTTTGCGGTATACAAATATTGGGAGATAGATATGTTTTAAGTCGCTAAGTGCACAAATGTACTGTACCGGTACAGTTTTTCGAATTTTCTGGGAGTTTCGAAGTTCTAGTGAATTTCCAGTATGCAGCAGGTAGGACGGCGTTTCGTGTGCGGGGTCGAATGTAATAGGTCGAATGTGATGACTAGATAGAGCTTGCAACAGGTGATTTGATTTGCGAAGGTGGTGTTCTCAACACGCCTCATTTCCATATAGTTTGCGGCGGGTTTGATTGAGATCGCACATGTGAGAAGAGGAGGCGGTGGTCCGATGCCTCGGGTGAGAACTAGGTTGTAGGAACTTGTTATGATAATTGAACAAAACAGCACGGAATGGCGATACTAGCTGGGGGGCGGCCCCACACGCATGCGCCTGCCTGCTCACTGTTCATGCGCACCACACCACCGCGCCACCCAACACCACACCACCACACCACAACACACCACCGCACCACCCAACACCACACCACCGCGCCTCCCAACACCACACCACCGTACCACCCAACACCGCACCACAACACACCACCGCGCCACCGCACCACCATTCCACAACAAACCACCGGCAGACTAGCTGGGGGGCGGCCCCACACGCATGCACCTGCCTGCTCACTGTTCATGCGCACCACACCACGGCGCCACCCAACACCACACCACCACACCACAACACACCACCGCACCACCCAACACCACACCACCACGCCACCCAACACCACACCATCGTACCACCCAACACCGCACCACAACACACCACCGCGCCACCGCACCACCATTCCACAACAAACCACCGGCAGACTAGCTGGGGGGCGGCCCTACACGCATGCGCCTGCCTGCTCACTTGCCTTCTCACTGCTCATGCGTACCACACCACCGCACCACCAGCAGATTTTGAATTAAAGCTAGACCGTTGGATAAGCAAACTCTTAACTGAAAGTTTGCAGGATATATCCAACACCTGGTGGGAGCAAGACTATTCCAATATCTTTGATTTGAGCAGGGAAGACCAAGTTGTGGCAGGACCTGTAAATATCTGCATCATTTGTTGCACATATCTTGCACAGGTTTTGTAAGAAGGTCGTTAATTCAACGGCACAATTATGTTTAGAATTGTATAGTAATATTTAATATTAACTGACATTCATTCTCAAACTGAGCCACATTTATTTCGAAATATTAAAAGTTATTAGTTTTAATTTAAAAAGGATGTTTAAGAGCATAAATATTTTGTCAAAGTCACAAATAATTAGTCTCTAATTTAACATTATTTTTAAACCTAGTCCTTTTAGAGAAGTATACAGATGACCAACGTATTGCTTATTTCTAAAATGTTAATGATTAAACATAAAACGATCGAGAAATGCGATATTATTTGCTCTTTGTGAAAATGGCCAATGTAAGGGTTTTGGTGAAATTGAATGAGGAGAATCCAATGAAGTAAATCATAAAAGAAGATTACAGCCTATCATTGGGGGGGGGGAGTATCCGATCCAGATGTAACTTCGTTTGTTACAGTCGCTATTACTGTTTAATCTATTGTTCATTTTGCGGTTGTAAACCTCTTATACCCTACTACAGAATAACTTGTATATACATTTCTATTGGTTCCATTGCTTTAAAAATGGAAACAAACAGCGATATTTATTTTCAATTAAAACAATCAATACATTTCATAAGCATATCAAGAACACTAACACTTTTAATTCTTAATAATTTGTTTTAGTTTTCACTCATAAACGTACAACAAAAAGGGAAACCGTTTCTGGGCCAATTTCCTAAGGTTTTGGAATTTTGGAATTCATCCCATCACCGGAAATCAGCCTTGCACGTCTTGGCGAGTTGTTGTGGGTTTATTTATTTACTAAAGAGAAATTCTGATTTTCGCTACAAACTAAGAAATCAGACATTATACAAAATTAATTGTATGTGTCTTCTTATGATAACGCAAGAAGAACAAAAATCCCCCATAGGTTACAATTTGTCTTGTTAGTATTTGATTAATCACTTTATTAATTTTTAGTTAGTCAAAACTCAATGTTTTCATCAAGCTGGAAATCTTCATTCAAATCAAGTATTCGATTTTGTATCACAACAAGATGTTTTTAAGCTTTATTCAACCTGAATTTTAACACGACATTTGATATTTTTACTGCTTAGTCAAAGCTCTTTTAAAACAGTCTTTAATTCAAAATATTTCATTTTCATGCAAATAAATGTAACATGAAAAACTAACTATACTATATTTTCAAAAACTCAGTAGTTAACAAAATATTCACTCAAAGATGATTCACTTTAGAAAAATACTTTCTTCCTTATCTTGGGAAATATTTGTAAAAATCATATTAGGCACTCATGTTTCAATCAATAATATTTTTATATGTAGAATATTACTATTGTATTAAAAAGTAATACAGTTGAAAAAACATCATACATTAATGGCTGTTTTGATTTAATTTTCAGAGTGATTAAAAACAAAATATTATTAAATAACGACTGTTCTTAAATTGTCAATTTGATGTATTTTAAACGTAATTTCCGGGTCAGCAGTGTCCAGACGTGTTTTGGAAATATCCTTTTTTTATACTCCCAATAATAATCATTGGCAATTACCTGCCTGCGTAATAACTGTATTTGATACAGGGATAATACTTCAAGAATCATCCTTTATCATGTTTTCACATTACTATTTTGGCTTATTTCTTTGCCTGAGGATAAGCACACTAAAAATAGGTTTTTTATTGTGCTCTATACCCAAAATGGTAGAGTATTATTGTTGAAGCAGTCAATGTAGGTACCTTTATTATCAAAATCCAAAAAGCAAATTGCCACTGCTTTAGCTTCATTCTCGATAAAACTACTTTACATTTTGCAACAGGGCTAATTTATAAAATAGATTAATATTTTCAAACTAATATTTTTGATTGATTTGGTGTATTTTACAACACCTCTAAATGTTAACTAGTATCTAACTCCTCATCATAGCGTCATATACATTATTCATGTGGTCAAGACCAGCCGATAGACGTTAAACCGTTTAGTAAAGGTCAATTGATTGCCAATTGCCCATCAAGCATTTCTTAATAAAATTCAAATATTCTATTTATCAAAATATTGAACATTGTCGAACAAAATACAATTTATTTTCGTTAGTTTAAAAGTTTGCTAATTAACATTCAACAATTGTTATAGTTTGGAATAACGATGAACTAAATTTACTGTCTAAAATGGAGTTTCAATATAATATTAACGAGGTTGAAATAAGTTCTGAACTTTAACGTAATATTTTGACTCGATTTTACATATCTTTGGACCTCTCCATATCAGTTTTTCATGTGGCGAGGTTAACAGTCCGCCTTAAGAGTGTAAGGTGCAGAGGAAGGCGTCAGAAAGAGTCACTTGACATTTTCGCGCTTCTAAGTGCCACTTAGTAAAATAGGACACATTTATTATTAAGTTCTTGACATTTTCCAAGCAATCTTATTACATGGATAAAAACATGAATGTGGGTGCAATGGCAGAGAGGGTTGCTTTAATCATTTTATAAAGACATACAGTTTTAGTACGCCAATAAACCACAAGGCCTAGGTTACGGCAGGTGTCTGTAAAATGGGCAATTTGGCCCAGAAATAAAAGAGAACAGTAATTTAAACCTAAAAAGCAAAATCAGTAGTATTTTCTTGCAGCACTTTATCAGTAATTTGCCTTAAAATTGTGTTTTACTGTGCAAAATAGTGTTTTTATTCTTTTAGATAGTTTAATGTACTTTATATCGTTTACATCTGTTATTGATTTATATTAAATTGCTGCGACGAGAACAACTATAAAATATAACGTAGCCAAACAATATAATTCATCATACCATAGGAAATTCCATGATTTAACATTGAGTTTAAAAAATGTCTATATTAAAGCGTATATTAAGGGTATGACATGTTTGATATTTTAAATGTATTAGCTTGGTGAATGGTCAGCCAAGTAGACTTCCGAGTCATAGTAATATGGTGTTCAAATGAATAAGGTCCCGAAGTCTTTATCGTTATTGGTTAAACATCTTGTCTTGGAAACAGTTACTCCCCGACGGCTACAGCCTGCCCACACAAGCCATCTGACCCAGATATATCATTTTAAATCCAAACATGAAACAATTATATCGGACAAAATAACTTCGAACAATTTCGAAAAAAATATTCATTGGCTTATTGACAGTAAAGTGTATGTTTAGTAGTAATCATTTCGGTTTAATATAAAGGGATTATGCATTACTACACTAATATAATTCTGTAAAAGACATATGTTATGTCTACAGTTTTTTATTCTTGGTTTAAAAATGTGTATTTTAAAAATTTAACTATAAAGAGTACGACATTTCGCAATACCGTGCATGATTTCAAAATCAGTTTAATACTACAATATTCCAAACAAATCTTAACATATTTTTAATTTTGTGAGTCTTTTAATAAAGCAAGTTTAAACATATTTACGAACGTTATGAACTCTCAAATGAAGAGAAATGAACTAAAGCTGTGATATACAGGTGAGCTGTCACTTAAATCAAGAGATATTTCCTCGTACATTTCTCACTTATGTAGCCTTGTTCTATTATTTATGCAACAAACTAATAATATTACATCAATTATCTCACAACAAATTTGAATTAAATTCTACAAAGAAATTCTAATAACATATATTTAATAAGCTGAACAATTAAAACTCAATTTACAGTAATAAATTGCTCTTAAAGGTTTTAGTATGCTAAATGCAGAGAGCCTACAACGAGTACGTTTCTAACGGAAGACATTTGCCCACGTTAGCAACAGACGGCACACAATCGTGTCTCGTGTGTTATAGAAGATGCCCGATGATGCATAATAATCCTCGACCGACTAAGGCAGTACGTCTGTATGTTTAAATGTGGTAATTTTTTAAAAATGTGTTATTTTCAGCAAGATTGCACTTGGATACCCTATAAAAAAAGTGTAATAGTAGTTTGGTGTAAAGTTAAGATTTTATTTATTTTAGGTTACTATTTTTGCATTGTCTTGCTTCGCAGAAGCTTAAATAGTTATGGGAGCCGAAAATGTTGGGTCGTAAAAGATCACACGTCAAAGAAATGTTTGTTCTGCGCATTCCCTGAATAAAGTATCCAAATCATTACGCACCTTAATTGATTTAAAAACGTTTGTTTGAATATTTGAATTTTGAACCATCAACAAAACTGGTAGTAACTACAAATTTATTGCTTCACGAATATAATATTGACAGCAGTTATTTACTATTTTAAACTATGAAAGACTAGTCACCCGTGAGATTTCACTTTAACTAGCCCGCAGTACATCCGTGTATTGTGGGCGGTATTACAGTAACTGCAGGTGCTAAAGCAGCGGCGAGGTATAGTGGACAACTGATAAATTGAGTAAAGCAACGCGCTGAAACTAAGCACCTGTATAAACATAGGAAAACGAACTCGGGTTTTATTTTGTGTAAAACTGTTATGGACATTTTTAATAATGCATTATAAGTTTGTATTTTTACTTACATTACCAATATAAGGTTAATTATTATCTGCCCCACGTTCTCTATTGAAAAACATTTATTTGAATTCTCGCCCATCCTTTCGTTATGTAACGACCGTTTACACAAAAAATGTTTATAAGTGTTTAAACAAATCTGATATATGAAAAGTTTGTTTGTTTTGTTTATTTTTATTGAAATTTCTATAATTTGATAATTTCTCTTTAGTAAAATACGTTTTCACATCCTATGTATTGTTCAAATCAGACCGTAAAAGTGTTTGGATACAAGTTGAACATTACAGTCATAAGTTGTTTTGTATATAAGAGTGAGTCAAGTCAACAAACGTTCTGGACAAATTTATTTCGAGAACATCGTTTAGAGACAGTATTCGTTGACTCAATATGCCCTATTTTTCTCTAATACTATTTAATGCGGGATGTAATTTAAGACGTCTTACAACACTTAAGAATATATTTACACTTATACTGATTCACATACAGACGGTAAACATATATAAAAGATGGTACAAGGCTATCGATTTCGACCAGTCACACCGATCATCATCAGGCCAATCATTGTTGTTGTTTAAATTAGTAAAGAAGACCTAAAACTGGAAATGTAATAAGACAAAATCAACATAAAACTAATATTATTTGAATTTTTCCCGTTTATGTACAAGTCATCAGAACAAAGAACGGATGGATATAGATGCTGAAATAATTTAAATCCCTGGAGAACAACTTTTTGAAAGTGTGTCAGATTCAATGCACCTTACTGCGGGAACATTGAAATGAAATACGGAGCCATTTACAGAGGAGAAATATGTAATGGTGGCGCTGCGCTGTGCCCCTCGTCCCTGAAGGGAGATGTCGACCAGTGCAATGGATAACGCGAAAATAATATCGCTTGCTGTTTGGTTCTTCCGCTTTTTAAACACTTTTGAATATTATATAGTCTATATAAATATTATAGGAATAAGTATAATTATTTTGTATTTTAGAATTATCATTAATTTTATATGATTTAATATTTGGTCTATTTATTGGCTACCGTTGATTATTAATATATTTTATTTTTTGTCTTATCAAGACAATTAGGTTAGTTTTATGAACACCATAACATTTAATGGTGTAATACACTGCCGTTGTGAGCTTGGAAAAAGTAAATAACAGACCATTCGTGATCATTAATATACTCAGATAATGATACATATTGTAGCTGGGCATCCACTTGTTTTGTAGTATTCACAAAACAAATAAATAAATAATGTTTGGAAAACTCTTATACATTTCTGACATAATGATTTTGTAAAACCTCGAAATGCAAAATATGTTTTTATTGTTTTTACAAAAGGGCTAAATACTAACATAATATCCAAAATTATTGCTGAAGCGAGAAAAAAAGTTGTATGTTGGATTGAAAGTTATGGTTTACGACACCTTAAAAAGTTATTTTAGAATTATTTCACTAACACGTACTTAAATGATATGTTAACTAAAATATACAATGAAATGAGAATTATACATTATAGTTGTCAAACATTTCTTTTTATTTGTGTAAATATTTCAGTTAAACGTATTTAAGAATAACAATGATTAATAAACACTGTTTGGTTTAGCTGTTATTTTATAGAATCTTGTATAGAAAGTCCACGGGTATCTGCCATTTGGCATATAAAAAACATCAGGAAGTCATAAAATATATTTATTGAGTGGCCTACATAAACAAGGGAGTGGAACGGAAATTAATCTAGAAGTATTTCTGTAAATATATTTGTGAATTTCATATGCGACTTAATAAACCTTGGTACGTTTTGGAATGGCAAACAAAGTCAAGCAAGAACGGTCTGACAACACATAATAACTTGACAAATGTCAATGGTTACAAATGGTGTGTAGTTTAATCAAATCAGTACTTACAATTACAACATTCATAAATAGAGTAAGAATAAAATTCTCTAAGATATATACATATGATTCATTCATTATTTCTTGCCTGTTAACGATGATGGGTTATATCCATTTTTTATTCGTAGTCATTTGAAGCTGTGTAACTGATGGATAAATATTTCAAAACTCCATTTTTAGTTTATTGATGCTCTCTTATTTGATTCATAAGTTTATTCGTTTATGTATTTAGCATATACAAACCAGTTACCCTCAAAAGTAGTTTAACAAGTCAGTAGTATAGACTTTTCAATATATAGATAGATAATTAGCTACAGCAATTTTTGCCTATAAATATTTCTTTGACTTATGATATGTTTTATATTTAATTTTCCCTTACCTTCTAATACTGCACACGCTATTCAAGCATAGTATGATTTAGTACTTATTTGTACTATAACATCTTACATTAATGACTCTTTAAAAAAAGTGGTTGATCTGAGGTATACTTAAATTTCTTTTCAGTCTATATGGTAACTGTGTGGACAATATGCTGTGTTAATATTATTTTATTATTTAAAAGACCAGCTGATATTTTGTGACATGTTTATATTTGGTAGTTGTAAACAAGAGTAGTGAGAATAAATGCACTAGAATTAACTCTTAAATATTTTACTTAAAATGCCTAATAAAAGACGACAAAACATGGTGTCAGGTTCAGAAAAAGAACCACCACAGTTAAAAGAAACACCACAGTTTCGACCACCATCTGTAACAGCTCCGGAACAATTGGATTGGGAAAATCCGAATTGAGAGGCTTGGCTCAGAGGGTGGGAGAGATACAGAATTGTTGCCAAATTGAATGAAACTTCAGAAGAATATCAGGTAAACATGCTAATGTACGCACTCGGTGAGGAGGCTGAAGATATTCTTAAAAGATACAACCTTTCGAAAAATGAGATGAATACTTACGATACAGTTATTGAGATACTAAACAAATATTTTTTGTGACAAGTAAATGTAGTATTTGAAAGAACAAAGTTTTTTCGAGACATCAAATGAAAGGGGAGCCTGTAGAGAATTTTGTAAAAGACTTACATAAAATGTCTAAATATTGCAAATTTCAAAATTTGACTGAAGAACTAATAATGACAAAAATAATACAGGGTATTCAAAATACGAAGTTGTCAGAGGAATTACAACTCGATGTCCATACATCAACACATCTTGATTCTAAGGAGGGACAGAGTTTGGCATTGGGATGCAAATCAAGAAGTTAGTTTTCAGACAATAAAGTCAATCTTAACCAATTCTCCAGTCTTAACATTTTTTGAGACTAATAGAAATACGAGAATAGCAGCTGATGCATCACTCTCTGGATTGGGAGCCGTTCTAGAACAAGAGGTCGAAAAAGTAGTGTGGAAACCCGTACAATATGCGTCTCGTAGTTTAAATGATACTGAAAGAAGATATTCAAACATAGAAAGAGAAGCGTTGAGTATTGTTTGGGCTTGTGAACGATTTCAAGACTTAATTTTAGGAGGAAATGTGATAGTTCAAACTGACCACAAACCGCTTTTGGCACTATTAGGCAACAAACCTCTGAATGAATTGACTCCTAGAATTCAAAGACTAAGAATGAGATTAATGAGATTCCAGACCTCTCTGGAATATGTTCCGGGAAAATGTTTTTTCACACCAGACACTCTATCAAGATGCCCAATTAGGAAAATCGACAAGGAACAAACACTGACAGAGGATCTAGAAATTTCGTTAAATTTAGTGAGCCAACCTAATGTGTCTGATAGAATTTTGGAAAATGTAAAGAAAACACAGTCCAACGATGAAGAAACCAAATTGGTTAAACAGTACATAGCCAATATATAGATATATTGGCTATGTACTAATTTTGGATGGCCTTCGAAAACATCTGATGTGACGGTGAAGTATAAACGTTACAGCAATGGCCTTTGGGTAAATAAAGATGTGTTGATGTATGGACATCGAGTTGTAATTCCGCACATCCTACAAAAGGAAATAATTGAGAAGATTCATGAAGGTCATGGAGGACAGAAGAAGTCTTTATGGAGAGCTAAAGACACTGTATGGTGGCCGAATATAAACCAGCATATTATTGAAAAAGTATCAAAATGTCGGGCCTGCTTAGAACATCGTAGCCAACCACCGGAACAAATGATAACGTCCAAACTTCCGGAAAGACCCTGGCAAGTGTTGGGTATGGACTATTTTAAGGTAAATGGTAACTGGTATCTTACTGTGGGAGACTACTATTCAAGGTTTGTAGACATTCAGAATATGAAAAATAATTTGAAGACGGATGCAGCGATAAAATATTTGAAGAGACTGTTTGCATTTTTCGGTATACCAGAGGTAATAAGGTGTGATCAAGGTACTAACTTGAATAGTTTTGAAATGCAAGAATTTGCAAAATCATGGGGTTTTCACATTGTAACAAGCAGTGCTAAATATCCAGCCAGTAACGGATTTACGGAAGCGATGGTGAAGATTTCCAAAAACATTGTTTTGAAAGGAAATATTGATATTGGTCTTTTGGCATATAGATCAACACCAACCGAACTAGGGCCCAGACCCTGCGAGATGTTGATGGGGCGGAAGATAAGAGGAACTTTGCCAACTCATCCTGACAATCTACAGCCTAAATGGCCAGACTTAGAGAAATTGAGAGAAGATGATCATCATTTACGCTCACGAGGAAAACGCAACTTTGATAAGAGACATCGTGTCAAGCCTCTTCCAGAGCTTTGTGAGGGAGATGAGTTGTGGGTGCAAGATAGAAAAGAATATGGACGAGTCAACAATAGGGACGAAACAGCTCCTCGCCGGTACATCATAAGAATGCCAAACGGAGGAGTCATCGACAGAAACAGAAGAGCACTTGTTAAGACATAGCACGCTTTGAAAGAAGGGGAGATGTGTGGACAATATGCTGTGTTAATATTATTTTATTATTTAAAAGACCAGCTGATATTTTGTGACATGTTTATATTTGGTAGTTGTAAACAAGAATATTGAGAATAAATGCACTAGAAGTAACTCTTAAATATTTTTCTTAAAATGCCTAATACAAGACGACAAAACAGTAACCAATTCCACAGATCCCTATGCATTAGCGTAATTACCAGAATACCTATTAGAAATTAACTTGATTAGATATACTAGGTATTTTTTCGATTAAAATAAATCTCCCATCATGTTCAACAAGAATTCAATTTTAATAATGACAAATTGAACTAATTGTATTGTTATACACATAAAATTATAAAAACACGGATTCAATTTGTCAATACCATTGATTATTAAATTCAATTAGTTATACTGTAGGATGAAATTCAGTTTAAATTATTTATTTTGTAAAAACGATCAATAAAAATCTCATTTTGGATGGAAAGTTTCCAAAGCCCTCCCTTATATAATGCGATTATTCTGGTCCGCGAACTCGTGAAAATTAATAATAGAGTCTTAAATTTCTTCACGAAAGTGTGAATTCCTCTCGTTATCGTGGTTATGACACATTAATTAGTGACGGGGTGGGAACATCGAAAGGGATAACTTACCATTGAGTTCTGCATCGAGTTCACCAAGGAATATGGTAGCTCCTCAGTGATGGGCCCTTGCCTTTGAGCGATTCACCTTAAGTGTAAAAGTGGAGGGTCATCTTATTATCAATGCAAGGTACGCCCTACAAATAGCCGAATCTGAACCCTTGATTGTGAACGCCACTTACCAAGCTTGATGGTATGAATAATTCAGGCTACGTTCAGCCCCTCCGAGAGTGGGTACAGGCACGGCTCTAGGGGGAGAGAGAGAAAGACAGCTAATATTGACCCCAGTAAGTAAAGCTCAGGAACAATAGGACTTTTACGCAGCAAGTGTAATAATGGTGAACTTTAAAATGTAAATAAAACACGATTTTGGATTGAGCGACCTTACAAAAACCTTGGTCATTTTAAAATGTTTAAGATTTCACATTGATTTTTCATAAGTGTAAAAAAATAGCTTTTATAATTTTAAGTTTTAAATTACTTAAAATGTTATGTCTGTTCAATCATGGTTTAAGATATAATATCAAGAGTTGGCGATATCAAGGATATTATGACACCTTCAAACTAATTCGTATATAGTAACCTTCTTACGTTATAGTAAGCTATACTAACACTATGCAAATATCTATAGCTGGGCGTATCTATTTAACATAGGTGGTAGCCTATATAAAATGAATAAGAAAATCAAAGATAAAACAATATACCTATATAATGTTATATGCCGCTAAAAGTGAACTGTTCTCGTCACATCAAACATTTTAAGAATTCAAAAACATTAAAATTGATTCATTAGTTACAATCAATTACATTCCCACCAAGAACTGTAACTTACAAGAACATAAAAATTGCTTGACAATTTAAGATTTCCCACAGAAAACAAGTCCGCTAACCGTCCCAGTAACTCTGTGTATACTTATGCAATAAATACATATGAAGCCTGTTACATATAAAACAGGTTTTAATAACAATTTTCACCATTCCTATCGCTTTGATAGGAATGTGTTCCTATCGCTAGTAACATGTTAACTAGCTGAAAATGTCACCAACTTTTTATTTAGATTTAAAGAGTTGTCGAAATATTAATAGTATCACACATAACAAATTAAAATAACCTATTATATTATATGAGTGTCCCAAGATCAACATTTTTCAGATATACAAACAAAACACCATTAGCACAAATGAAAAAACATACGATATCACGGGAAAGAGATCGAGTTTTAATTAGTAAAAATGTAGAGTATAAATACCCCCGTAGCAGCAAACCTGCGTACTCAGCGAATTTCCAATGCATATATACCACACCTTAATACCACATAAATCCACATACCAAGTTTCATCATTGTACGTTCACAAATAAATGATTAATGACATTTTAATTATTCTCCATAAGAATAACATGGTGGGTGAGTATGCAGGTTTGCTAAAACAAGGAACTGGAAATGGAACAAGGAAATGGGTTTTTATGTAAATATTGATATAACTCAACTAGGGAAAGCCACATACCAAGTTTGATTAATTTAGATTCATAGTTAACGGAGATAACATTTTACTTATTCTCCATAAGAATAACATGGGGGCTGGGACCGCAGGTTTGCTGCTACAGGAACTATCAGCAAAAAATTGTTTTTCGTGCAAATATCAATAGAACATAACGGTATGAAGCAATATGCTAAGTTTTGTCAGGATAAGTTGATAAATAACAAGATGTAAAATTTGTTTTACTCTCCATAAGAATAATAATGGACAACGTACTGTGTTTAGCACTTTCAATATCTCGGTAACCAATTGACGTAGAGCAATGATCAAAACACCAAATTTGTTGTCTTTTAAACTGAATTCAATGGTGAAAAATTGGATTTACTAAAATATTATATATAAAAAAACTCAAAAAACCTATTTTTGGGGTACAAACCCCCCCCCCAAAAAATACCCCTTTGGATGGAGCGATATGGCTGGTTTTCAAACTTAAAGTTATAAATGTTGCTTTATATTTTTGTACCAAATTTCAGTAAAATCGGACAATTTTTACGAGCGTTATTGCACCGAGTGCCGACTACGATAATAGCTTCTTCCCTATAGGGGAAATTCGCTAAAACTAGGAGAGTTTAATTTAAATTTTGATTGAGGGTGTCGTAATAATTTGTTTAATTTAATACATGTTTATCAACTATTTGAAATTAGTTAACAAGTAAAAGAAATATTTGGAACTATTATTACCTAAGTTTAACACTCTGTCTTAATAGAAACAAGAGAGCTGTCACTTTAGGTCATAGTTATTGGTGTGTTTATATTTTGATGCGCGTATTTCAAAATGCATTTGAACAAATAGGAACTCCATGGTTCGATATTAGAAAATTGTAGTGACGACAAACCTATAATCTAGTATGTCATATTTCTATATTTATCAAAATTGAGAGAATATTATAAAATCCCTTGAATGATTTCACCTTATTGGTTTTCTGTATGTTTATGAAGATAGGACCACATACAATAAATTTGGATTGGAGTAAAATAAATGTTTAAAAGCAGCAAAAGTTAATTGGATTGATCACAAAATGCGACCCAAATAAATGTTTTTGTTCTATGAAAAACATGGGCAAATATTTTCCTCGTATAACCGAGATCTTCCAACGTAATTAGTTTTCATATTCTCCAAAAATCGTTGTGTAACATGTGTATTTCCTCAGAAACCTCATGGAATAATGCATTATTCTGAAATAGCTACTGTTTGTTTCGAAGCAAATCTCAGTAGTGGGAGGTGAAATAAAAAATAATAATTTTCCATTAAAAATAATACAAACTCCCTTATACAATTTTAATATGTCAGTATAACAAATGTTTTTTTAATGTTTCCTTTCAACAATAAGTAATATTAATAGAATATGTTATTTATAATATTTATCATTAAACAATTAAAGTAATTTTAAATTAAACTTTCTCATGAGAAATGGTAAAATAAAATGTTTGTGTCGAAAAACAGTTAGCATATGATATATAACAGCAGAGAATAGTTGTTGCCGGACTTGAGGTTGTCCTCTCACCAGATATATGGCTTTGGTTTATACAGCTAAAAACAACCACTCATTAATGTACGTCATAGAAATGTTATCAATCTAATTTTTCTTCAGTTTCTTTCAGAGCCTTAATAACTGTTTAGTAACTCATTTAAAATTTAAAATATTTACAAATATTGAAAAGTTTTAATATTTTGTATGGCCTTTCCCAATAAATATATTAACTATTTCAGTTTATGAGTCTGGCTACTATACATTGCTGGAGAAAGACTTCCCAAAATATTAAAATCATAACAAATTAATAATTGTTTTATTTGTGAATTTCCTATGGAAAATGAACTAACAGCATGACCCACACGGTGAAACTTAAGCCTGGGACCACCATAGAAGCTGCTAACGTGACCCCCTGGACACGTTTTGGGGTGTCGTTTCAAATGGACAACAGAGGTATTTTTTCATATTTTTCAAAATTCGGCACTTTTATAATAAAAACTTAATTTTCTTAGCACATAAGAACTCGCATTGATAATGAAATTACATTTCCGAGTTCCCCATAAAATTTGCAATAGAAATAACTACATTATCAATAATTTTTACCTAATTATGTGTTTGAAATCACGGTTGAAAGTAAAAGAAATTAATTTTCATGAAACTCTTCATTTTTTTAACACTCATAAATCGGTATCGATTTGATTTGAGAACATGTCAAATATTTTTTTAAACTTTGCTATTTAAATAGCTTTAAAATGATATACTACACTTTGAGGTTTGATCATAATGTAGTTGTAATAATAAAGATTAACTGAAGAATAGTAGAAATATTAATACGAGCATTAATGTCATCAACCTCATGTCAAGTAATTGTATACAATGAGCTGATTAAGCGACCATATGTTATTCTATTGTTGTCCAGATGAATTTTATTTTAGATACAATCGTTTACTCATAGTGAATACATTTCTTTTAGTCTTACATTTTCAGTTGTTATCAATTTTTTAAGGTGTTTTACCAGTAAAGTATTTTTTAATTAAAGATAAATCCTAATTGATAGTTTTGTCATATAGTTTTGTTATGATGGCTTATTCTAACCGTGAGTATGCTGATATGCATATTGTTTATGGGTTATGCGATGGAAAGGCTTTGGCCGCTCAGAGAACATATAGGTTATGATTCCCCGAACGAAAGATTCCTAGTTTTCAAGTTTTTACAAGGCTACATCAAAGATTAGTGGAAAGCGGTTCATTTCAGAAAAAACGAAACGAGGTAGATCCGGCACAGAATATTGCCGTCGAGGAATATATCCTAAACCGAGTGAATGAAAGCCCAGAAATAACCAGTAGGTAAGTTGCTAACGAAATAGGAACGTCTCACACTAATGTTTTGAGAGTTTTGAAAAGAATAATTACCGTCCTTATCATTTTACAAAAGTTCAAGGGTTTGAACCAGGAGATATAATGCCAGGAGAATTGAATTTTTCCGCTGGCTACTGAACAGTGGCATTACATAATATAATTTTTTCAAAAAGATCTTGTGGACCGACGAGGCTCTCTTTACGAGGCAAGGTGTGTTTAATACTCACAATATGCACCTTTGGGCAACGGAGAATCCAAAAGCAGCCTGGGAAACTCCATTTCAACGGCGTTTCACAGTCCATGTTTGGGCAGGAGTGGTTGGAAATCGATTTGAAGGACCCCACATCTTTGAAGGGAATTTGAATGGTCCTATGTATTTGAACTTCCTTCAAAATGAATTGCCCCAGCTTCTCGAGGAAGTTGAAGAAGGCCGAAGGGAGAAAATCATCTTTCAACAATATGGGGCCCCTCCTCACTTTTCACGTGATGTGCTTCGTTGGCTCAATGCAACCTATACAACGTGGATAGGTCGCGATGGTGTTGTAGACTGGCCCGCAAGGTCACCCGACCTCAGCCCCATGGATTTTTCGTTTGGGGCTACATGAAAAGCTTGGTGTGTGCAATTCCAGTGATGACTGAGCAGGAACTATTGAACCGCATTATGGACGCAGCAGTTAAAATTAGAGAAAACCTTTCTTTAAAGTCACAGTAGGAAACATGAGAAAAAGGGATTGTTGTTGCATCAGATAAAATTGAGGATACAAACTTAAGTAACCGGTGTCAAGCATTATAAATGATAATTAATGTCTTTTTGCGATGTTTGTAAATACGCTAATTTTTCTTTGATAAAGATTTCTATTTATTTTAATTTGTGTTTTTATTTATTATTTTTTTGGTCACCAATATGTTATTACAATCAATTATGTAGTTCTTGCTGAAGATATTGTGTCCGATTACTTGACATGAGCTTGGTCTTCATTAAAGCTCGTATTAATATTCTTACTATCTACTCTTCAATTAATCTTAATTATTTAAACTACATTATGATCAAACCTCAAAGTGAAGTATATCATTTTAAAGCTACTCAAATGGCAACGTTTTTAACAATATTTGCCATGTTCTCAAATAAAATCGATAACGTTTAAAGAATGTTTAAAAATATCAAGAATTTCATATAAATGATTTATTTTTACTTTCAAGCGTGATTTTAAACAAATAACTAGGTAACAATTACTAATAATGTAGTTATTTTTATTGCACATTTTATGGGAAATTCGAAAATGTAATTACACCATCAATGCAAGTTCATCAATGTGTTTTCTGAGAAAAATAATGATTTTTGATAAAAGTACCAAATTTCAAAAAATATGAAAAATACCTCTGTTGTCCATATTTTTTTATTAGGATTTTTTTAATACACAGTTTAACTACATTTAGTGTCTACTTTAACCACATACAAAGTTTAACACCAACTTTGTTCCACCCTGTTTGTGTGTGTTTGCACTCTAGCGGTCGCATTCTTTGTCCGATTTACTTAAAATTTGGTAAAGACGTTCCTTTCTATAATCAGTTGAACAAGTTCGTTGGGCAAAACAATCGGAAAAATTAAACCTCTTTGAAATGCTGAGTTTTTGGGCCCAAAAAGGGTGAAAAAAGCCCCGGATGTAAAATTAATGAATGTAAGAATATTGGAATTAGTGAGACGAAACTTTTAAGCCCTCTCTCTTCATTCTAGCATAAATATTTAAAGAGTTATTCAAGAAAATGTGTATCGACCAAACACAGTAGGTTGTCTTATGGGGGTTTCACATTAGAAAAGCCTGTTATTTATTTGTTGGTGTACTTTTATCATCCCCAACAACCTCAAGCCTACACGTCTACTTTTAAGCCTGACTGGACCTTCTCCTAACAATATAATGTGCAAAATTGTATTCCCAGCATTGCAGATAAATGAAACCAGGAGCATCAGAACAGCCAAAAAATCTATGTTTTCGGATTTAAATAAAGATTGGAATTAATGTATGATTTTACACTGATTTTTAGGCTTAAAAGTTTATTATGTGGAAATTCACTTCCTTCACGTCAGCGAGCTGCTTGCAAACTCGTTTTATTTTAAATTAGTTAATTTAATTTTTTGTATTATTCTTAACAGAATATATTCCTAATTATTACTACCAACCTGTCTGCCTCATTACTATCATTCCCGAGCCTGAATAATAATGTTGGACTAAACCTGCCTGAATTCACCCCCTCCCCGGCCATTGAGGGTTGTTTGTTGTGGAGCAGCTGATCATCAGCAGCCGCGGACAGCGCGGCGGACTTGCCTTCATCAGCATCGCCTCGGAGGCCGCTTGGGGCCTCGTTAAGACTCTGGACTGGATTACATCTTTATAATTACCTGTTTTACCTATTTATCAGCTTCTTCCACTTTTATATAAGGATTTAGCTAGTTTTCAACATCCATACTAAATGGAAATATTAAAAATTAGTTTATTTTGTGTCAGAAGCTGAAATTAATTTACAAAAGGGTTGCAAAATATAACAAATAAAATTAAGTATAAGCTCATTTTTCTTTTGAAGAGGCTTCCGGTGCGGCGAAACTATTATGCATTTAGGTTATCATCTATATGTTATTTCAAAGGCCCTATGTGCCTTTTGGGGTTTTGGAAAACATCCATCTACAGTGCTCCGCCCCGTGGGCCATGTTCCAATGTTAATCTCATAGAAGAATAGCAACCAATTTAATTGAATATTTAACAGATGTTAATACTAACAATACACAGCTATTTCAACATAACTCCTGGAATTTAATCACCATATAAACTAATAGGACCTTAAAGTAAGGTCCTATAAGAAAGATTTATGAAAAGGTGGGTCGGTAATCCGAAACAAAAAAATTCACGAGTTCTCTTAACTGTATTCACACGTAATTTTAAATAATATTAAATTGTTAATTGCAGGGCTCTTTAGCTTGATTCACGTTTGAAAATATTTTTGATCCATTAAATAGGGGAGAGCTATGTTTGGTTTCATTATGCCTGGCTTATGATAATCACACCGACTGTCCATAAAAGAGCTGCTCGACCCCACACAGATTGTATGATGTGTTTATTGGAGGTGTTTCGTCAGCTCAGAGTTTAATGAATTAGATTTAAGGACTAATTGTCTAAACTTTCCTTCAAAACTTTCAAAATGGGTTTAACAGCTTCTCCACAAAGAAACTTAAATAGTTTGTGACTAATTGACACTATTAATAATACAGGAAAATTTCTTCATTACAATAAATGTAATTTATCTAACCTAATGAGTAAGGTGTATTAACACGCTTGTTAGTTTGTTGAATTTATTTATTACGTATTTCGAATTACAGTCGTATTGGAATACCTTTGATATTTGAATGCATTTAAGTGCATTTAAATGCTCAGATATTTTTATAAAGTGCTATTCATAAGTCTTGTTTGCAACCTGTATAGCTGGAATGTAATTGCTTCAATATTTTTAAACATTTTCAGTTAAAACCAGTTTGAAACATTTACCATTTTTATGATTGTTTATCATTAATTAAATACAAATAATACAATACTTTAGGTTAAACATTTTATGCTCAGATGAGCATATTAGATCATAACAACATGCTATATAACGTTTACCTAAACAAAACTAGCTGATTTGCTCAAGATACGTAGATAATTTAAGATAAATGAACAATTTTGCGGTTTACTGTAATTATCTTGGCACGTTGATATAAAAATAAAAATTCGATAGTAAAACAGAAGCCGTTTTGATTACATGATTATCTCCACCGGTACATCGGAGCCTCGGTCTCCATATTTCTGCACCGTAAATGGCTCCATATATCACCGCAATGTCCCCGCACCGAAGCGCATTGAATTTGACACACTTTCTATATTACTTCCTTCAAACAATATTTTTAACTATTTCAGTATCAATTTCCAGACTATTTCCCACTTTATGCTACAATAACTAATAAAGACCGTTTTGTTGGCTTGCCAAATGAAACGCATTGATCCATTTTCTGATTCTCACATCGTTGGGTCCCGTAGGATCTTCTAGGGTTTGGTCGATTACTCCCTTTTGAAAATAATTTTGAAGTAGTTTTTGGTAATAGTATTGTGACTTGTTTGAAGGTGTAGGCTGTCTTTAACTTTCAGTTGATTCAATACATCCAAATTTGTATCACACAAATTTATTTGAATATTCATTAAACAAATTCTGTCATTAGGAAAATATAAATACAATATTTAAACTAATATTTTTTTAAAAACGTTATCTTCTTAATTCAAATTTTTTTTTAAAGATAATAATTACTGCTTCGTTAAACTTGTTCAAAGTGTCATTTTTGATACTGATGAGATTTATACTCAAGCCACTCCATTTCTTTTCAGTCGTTTTCAAAGGGTGACAGCATTGGGGGTGTAAGAATAATAAATTAAAAAATAAAACAGAAACAATTAATTTATGACTTGAATTTCAAAAGTCATTTTCGTTAATTTATTTTTTTAACTAATACGCACTTAAATACACTGTATTACGGCTTATTAGATTTAGTTATTTTTAAGAAAGTGCAGCTAATTTAAATTAAAACATTGGTTTTAATACTACGAAATTTGTGGTGTAAATTATACCGTTTGTTACCGAAACATATAATTGTTCGTAATTGTTCCCATTGTTTCGTTAAAAAGTTTATATTCTGCATCAAAATGTATTAAAATGTTAAGAAATTTATATCAGAATTGATTTAAGTTTAATTTAAACTGCATACTCTAGTCTCCTGGCTAACTATGAAAATAATAAATTACGGAATGAGACGAACAATCGCTAGCTTTATGCAACCTTTTACATAGAAGAAAAATGAACAGGTGGTGTAATTTACAGGTGAGCTGTCACTTTGAGTGAGAAATATTTACTCGTATATACCTTACTTCTTTCATCTCGGTATATTATTTATGGAAATGTTTTGAGTAAAATATATACGTTTGTAAAACATAGACTTTACAAATATAAAGCATTTTCTGATCCTGGTACATGGTTTATCTTTGTTTTGTTAAACATTTTAGCGAATTTCCCCTATAGGGAAGAAGCTATTACCGTAGGTCTCATGGTAAGACTTAAGTCCGAGACCATGATAACTTTTTTTTTTGAGGTCCCAGATGCCAAAAACATTATTCGTTCAAATTTATATATATATGTATATAACTTTGTATATGTGTGTGTGTGTCCGTGAATATGATAACTTGAGTAAAAAACGTCCGATTTCGATTAAATTTGGCTCAAATGTGTAAAGTGTCATTCATGACTTTAAGTTTGAAAATCAGACAAATCGGACCATGGAAAGAGGGGTTTATGGGGGTGAATTTTAAAAAAATAAGTTGTTTGCAGTTTTCACCCTAAAATTTAGAAAAAACTTAATATTGGTTTTGACCATGTTATAGGGCTTAAAAAAACAAATAATATAGTATATTAAATTACTAACCTAGGTTAAGTGGTTGCGGAGAAAATCCAAAAAACCTACTCATAAAATATTTCATGTTAAACTTATGGGAAAAAGGTTTTTGGCTTTTCCTCAGTTAATTTTAATGTAAACTTCACATTTGATTTTACCAATCAGTTCAGCTCCAAAAAACAATCATTTTGGTGTTTAAATTGTGATTCTACACCCAACCGTTGCCGAGATATTTAAAGTGCTAAACACGGTACGTTGTCAAATGTTATCCTTATGGAGAATAAATAAAATTTGATATCTTGATTATTTGTGAATGTATATTGATGAAACTTGGTATGTGGCTTCACGTAGTACTGGTATATTGATATTTGCACAAAAAGTTGATTTTTGGTTGATTATTCTCGTAGCAGCAAACCTGCGTACTCTGCCCCCATGTATGGAGAGTAAGTAAAATGTAATGACTCCCTTAATTATGAACATAAATTAATAAAACTTAGTATGTGGCTTCACCTTGTTAAGTTATATTGATATTTGCATAAAACCCCATTTTTTGTTCCTTGTTGCAGCGAACCTGCTTACTCAGCCACCATGTTATTCTTTTGGACAATAATTAAAATTGTATATATCGTTTATTTGTGAATATATTTTTATGAAACTTGGTATGCAGCTTTATGTGGTATCAAGACATATATTATGCATTGGAAATTCGCTGAGTACGCAGGTTTGCTGCGACGGGGTATTATATGTTGTCAAAGGTTATAACTGTTCATTCCAAACAAACGTTCCTTCTTTCAATCAAAAGCTGTGGTAAAAAAGTATATGTCAGTGGCAGCGGTGAGGAGTAGTACCGCACTGCAGGGTATCATGTTAGTCTAAGTCTATGCTACTCCGTCTTTGTAAAACTACACCTTAGTGTAGCAGGAAATATATCATAGGATTGTGAAATTTTTAAATGTACAATACGTTAATATGTGGATACAGGGTGTCCCGTATGTAGGTAGCTAAACTTCAGGAGGTTATTACAAAGGTAAAAACAAACCAAACATGTCATATGAATATATGGTCCATCTCGCTCCGTTTTCCGCCTGTCTGTCTGTATGTGATTTATACAAAAAGCTTAATATCTCAGAAGTTACTTAAGATAAATTATGAATCTTGGTGTGAATCTTAGGTTTGATATTTTTATTTTTTCTCAACAATTTCATTTTTCTACATTTCTTTTTAAAATGGCGGCTATTTTAAATTTAAGGTTTTTGAGATATTTAGCACACTAAATTCATCAATTTACTGACATATATTATAAACCACTAACGTAATCTATATTTTTTATGTCACGATTGTTTGCAAATTGTTTATTAAAATATTTAATTTGAATATACCACTAGCTTTAAAGGTTAATTTCGCAAGGCTGTATTTAATTTTCGCTTTAACAACTATAGTGAGATTCAAAACAAAAAATTACACCTATTGCAGTACTAACATTAATACTGATGTATTTTAAATATTTATTCCTATATTATAATATTTATTATATATTATACTTTGAAGGTTAAGGGTTGGATTTCGCACTTGATCAGTCGAGATATGCACTTCTTTGTAGTAAATATGCTAGTCTGTTAAATTATTTTTGCGAAGTTGCCGTTTGGGCTTAAACAAAAATGATAAATGTAATTGAACACATTTTCACCAAAAGGAGGAAATAAGTAATAAAAAATAAATCTTTGTGGACGAAGAAACTGGACACACTCGATAGAACACAAGACAACCATCAGTAAAACGAATGCACTTGTATGTTTTGCACGTGTGGCATAAAAGAACAGTTCTTTAAACCAGTTCAGTGAGAAATGTGGCGTTGGATGTCGCAGACACAGAATACGTGTTCTAGGTGCAAACATTCTACATTGCTCATCCCTACAGATAACTTTTTGGGTCAACTTCATTATATGTAATCTGATAAGCGGTTTCCAGTACATTTTAAACGTTCCATAATATGTCTTTCAATCATAAATATGTTTTTAAAACTAGTATATACGCTCACGAGATCATGTGTTTTAAAATGTCGTTAACGGTATAAAGGTTTTCAATTATTTTTTGTAATTTTTTAATGTTGGCTTATTTTTAAGTTTATGCTAACGTGGCCACATACAATGTAATAAATTTCCTATTTTAAAAGTGTTTATACAAAATATTAAAACTTCAAATCTATCTATTAAAATATTACAAAATAGAGTAATTTAGTAATCAAAGTCTGTAAAAATTCAACAGTTTAATTAACTAAGCCACTCAGTTATATCTCTCAACTCATTTTTTATAAGTATTCTTGATCTGTAATTATGATAGTTTGATTTAACTTCTAAGAAGGACTGGTAAGGGAAAAGTAAATATGTAACAACATTGTTATTTCGTCCCCCAGTAGTTTTCGGTAAAATAGTAGAATTATTTCTCGTCCTCTTTACCACTATTATCATACACTAAAGATATTTCCCACCTTATTTATCTGTTGTTTTCACTATACCGTATAGTTCATAGAACACACCTTCTTACTTACTTTCTAGTTGTTTTTAATCATTGAATCGGCTGTTATTGCTCTGTAATTTGGCTTTTTACTGTGTAACAGTTTATAATATAAAGTTATGAATAAGTGTCGATCGGAGGGTGTACTTAGTCCAATCTTACGGCATATATTCCTTCTTAAACCACGCCCTGATAGTTAAAAGTTAATTATGTTGAATTAACCTTGGATACTTTTATACGTCAAATGAAAGTAACATTTTCATGGAAAAAATAATTTGTAACTGTTAGAAATAGCGCAAAGCCTGAATGGATATCTTCATGATTTACACCTATTGAAAATAATAACTTTCTTCGAAAAAATATAAATTTCCGTTAGCTTGGCTACTAATAATCATAACCACAAGAAATTAAAAAAAAATAGGTGTAAATCGAATATAAGTGTCTTGATAAAACTGAACGTAATTTATAAATATGTTTAATGTACTATGTTAGTTTTAAAAAATTTTCTGAAGATATTAAGAATTCTTAATGTAATCTAAAAACACATTTCGTTCCAAAAGAATAATTTTTCTGAAAATTTTTAACTATAAACTTGTATCCAATCACAATCAAATGTTCAATACCTGTAGACCAATATTTTTGTTAAAACGTAGAAACGTGGGAACTGGTCGATAAAAAACTAAACAATAGTTTAAAAAGCACTTGATCAAAGTGGAGATCATAAGAAAGAGTTGTGTTTGTACTTCACAACAATAATCTTCCATTCTTTAAAGACATGGTTATAGGTGAGGTATTTTTTATGAATGATACTTTTCTTTTGGGCAATCTACTCACTTATTTAATAAACTGGAACATATCCGGTCTTGTCAGGAATGCACACAAAATACACATAAACAAAGTTGACGTCACAAAAATTACAAAATAAAGAAAAACTATAAACATGAACTATTCTGTTGTTTATGTAAATAGTGTAGGTTTTTTGTTTTTTTTTGTAAGTTTTGTGACGTCAACTTTGTTTATGTGTATTTTGCGTGCATTCCTGACAAGATCGGATATGTTCCAGTTTATTAAATAAGGTGAGTAGATTTACTTTAATTGATTGCAAATAAATCAAAGTAAAAATTAACAGACCTGTATGAGCGATAAAGTTAAAAGGTTTTTAGGCATATAGATTTAACTTGGCATTGATAAATCACCATGAACATTACCAGTTGAAGTATATAATTTAATTTTGAAAAGCACACACTTTTACAAATTACGGTGGATACAAATTGGAATAATAGCAATACATAAAAATACATTTCGTGCATACGGCACACAGTGGAATCCCCTTTCATCAATATTGTTGTTCTTGAAATTCTCCGACTTAGTTTATTATCTTTTAAAATAACAATTTCCTTGTGAAGGGTAACGTCATAATTATGTATAAAAGTAGTAATTTAACTTTATAAAATTTACTTTTTCACTGTAAGAACTGTTGTGAAGAATTATTTGTGCACTTAAATATGTAAATATAAGAAAGAAAACAGAGTATTTTTTATAAAGTTCTAGGGTAAAATATTAACGCTTTAGATTTTAAATACATCAAAACCTTCAATTACCCATTTGACAATTCCCAATTGCCTATATGACGAAAATGGAATTATACTTGAATATAACATGGCATACGATAAGTCCCACAATGGTTTAAAATAATGAACTATTATACGACGTGAGGAAGTCAGGTTTTATAACTTTGCTTTTCATTAAATTTATCAGGGGTTTATATGTCAGTTGCGTTGAATTTTAACTAAATCTTAATTGAAGGTCTAAAAGGGGGTACAAATTCACAACATTGACCCTGCAATGTAAACGGTATTTTCCAGCCTTGATGACATGAATAATTCAGATTACGTTCATTCTATCGAGAGGCAGTTTCTAGGGTGGGAGCTGTAGAGACGGGGTTGAAAATAGAAACTAAACCTGAGAATGGTATTGATATTTCATCCCTCAATTAGGTTTGATATTTTTATTATAAAATTATAGCATTTTCTTCATAGAATGTTTAGTAAATAAAATATACCACAATGATTTGTTTTAATCGCAGAGCAATATATACAGTAAGATAACATATGATTTATTATAAACAGGGAGATCTGATCATGACTTTTTTATCTTGGACACGATTTCCTTGCATTAGAGAAATAGGTTAGCTATAGATCTAATCTGTTACGAAATAAGGCTAGACATGTTACATATTTTTCCAAGGATAAAATTCATGCTTTCAAAGGGCACGTTAGAACTGGTTAAATAGAAATATGTCTCTTGAAACTAGAATCCTTCGCAATGCAATTTACACAGGTTTTATCTTAGCGTCGCAATGCATTCAATTAGATGTAATAAGTTAAAAAGTAAGCGAACTTAAGTAAAAAAATGCCATCTGAAAGAGTTGTGAGTAACTGGCTATATTGAAACATCCGAGCTTTAAAGGCCGGATTGAAGTATCAGAAAACTAAATGTAACTCAGATAAAATTATTCCTGTAAAAATATTAAAGAATTATTCACACCATTTTTATTTTATAGTATCAATAAGTTCAAAATACAATGTTAGTATTTTATAATTTCTTTAACTGGGCGTGCCAACAATTGAAAAGCCTAAATACTTCTATAGAAGATTGGAAAATCCCGTTTTTAGCAGGTCAGCCCCTCTCATAATGGGTGTTGGGGTGATTTTGATTTTTCGTTTTTGAAAGGTAACGTTTTAATGCTTGACCATAGAGGGTTTAGTGATACAGTAATTGGTACTATAAACAATTAATATGTATGCTCAGTGAACAGTGTTTCGTTTGCCAATTTCAATAAATCTGCAACCATTGGTCTAGAGCGATGATTTGAATTGTTTTACCGTGATACCAATGATAACAACATTTAATATATACATCTTTATATGTAATTCTGTAAGCGAAATTTTTAAGTCAAAATTGTGGGAGTTTGGCAAATTGCAGTATGACGGTAGACGGCTCAAACTGAAGGTCTCAATCCCAGAGACGCGGGAAAAATACAAGTATTTCCAAAAAGTTACCATCAAACGAGGAATAACGTAAAACACACCCCATAAGAAAAGCATGGGTATTTAAAAACGTCTGCTTTGTTGACGTTAAAAGATGTTATTAAGAGTCCACTTTGTTTACGAAAAGACATTTGTTCAAATCAGATGAAGCGAAATGAGATTGGAGAAAAGTTAGTGGCTTATATATATATATATATATATATATATATATACTTATATATATATATATATATATATATAAGTTAAGTACAGAAGTTCAGTCTAAAGCCACATTTTAATGAAATAATGCGTTACCTTTCTTAGCTCTTAAAATAATATCTAAAAAATTATCAAACACCTAAACATAAATATTTTGAACGTTGTCTACGGTTAAAAACTTATCTATTAAACCATATGCTTTGAATTTACCCTTTTATTTTCTAATATTTTATAAAATAAGGAAAGAGAAACATAGCAGCAGCCAGTAGGGTTCCTCAGCCTTAGCCCTCTGCAAAGTCGTTGGCGCAATGTAGGCTTCCAGGAATAATTAAAAGTTACCCTTAAATTTATCTCTGCCTTATGAATTGTTCTAAACTTTACAAAAGGAAACAATTAACGTTCCTGTCTTAAAACTCCAAAATTTTGTATTTCATTGTTATTGCAATGTCTATTTTAGTATAAATTAAAACACAATCTTGAAAACAACAATTATAATTCTATCGGTTTTAAGTGGCTTAAAGTCCTTTGGTGGCTCAACAAAACAATAAAAAAGTGTAGACATCTCTCTACCTGGGTTTTGAAAAATTATTACAAGACCATCAATCCATATTTCGCATATTTTACCACACCACAATAATGGTTGGGTTTGTTATTGTGTTTTTTTGTTTATGCTCATTGAAAGTTGAGTATTATTTATCAACATTAAATATGTCTCTTTAAACTAATATCACTTGCAATGCAAATGGCACAGTTTTTACCATTTACCTTAACCAAATAGAGTATAACAAAGTGTAATAAGATATCCAATATATCCAAACTAATGGCTTGAAGGAGCCCCTAATCCATAACACCCCTATATCTTGCTCCAATACTCTACCTCGTCTTGTTTTACTCTTGAAATGCTGAAGAAATTGAAACATTATATAGGAAGACATCGCAGTTCACATCCAAAGTATACTAAATCACGTGAAATAATGAAAACAAAGCAGACGTTTTTAAATTCACATGCTATTAAATGTGAATTATTAGTGTATTTCCTATAGAAAGTGAATTATTATCATGACCCGCACGGTGAAACTTAAGCCCGGGACCACCATAAAAGTTCCTAACGTGACTCCCTGAACACGTTTTGGGGGGCGTTCAAAATTAATTTGGGGATAATTCTTTCAAATTTCAGATTTTTGGGCCCAAAAAGGATCAGAAAAGCTCCGGACATAAAATTAATGCATGCATTAAGATTGGAATTAGTGAAGCGAAAGTTTTAAGCCCTCTCTCGTCATTCTAGCATAACTATTTACCGAGTTATTAAAGAAAATGTATATCGGATAAACAAAGTGCGTTGTCTTATGGGGATTTTACGATAGAAAAGCATGTTATTCATTTGTTGGTGTATTTTTATCATCCCCAGTAACTTCGCGCCTACTTTCAAGCCTGACTGGACCTTCTCCTAACCTTATAATGAGAAAAATTGTATTCATAGCATTGCAGGTAAATGAAACCAGAAGCATCAGAACAGCCAAAAAGTCAATGTTTTCAGATTTCAATAAAATTGGAATAAATGTATGTTTTTACACTGGTTTTGAGTTTTAAAATTTGTTTAAAATATGTTTTTTTGTTAAAATGTGGAAATTCACTTTCCTCACGTCAGCATGTTGCGTGCGAACACGTTTTACCCTGTGACAAATTGTCGGTAAATAATTGAGAAAAATTACTAATTTTGCCCAAAATTTCATGCCCAGATCTTTAAAATGAGATACCTCCCAGCTTTCTATGACCTTCCGTTCACTCACAATTTCTTTGTCATATTTGGGCTTACGGATATATGGATAACAAAAACTTCCCAGAAACCGTATGAGATATTGTCATAATTTTTTTCTGCTTGTGGGTAATCTCTTATAATAGTACGCTACACAGGGATTTTTCAATATAATATGTCTAAGTAATTTTGTTAATAAAAATCACTTTTTTACAAAGAAATTTCACATTTAAATATCTTTTCCTGGAATATTATTTGGAGTTTTCATGAAATCTCTTGGTACGTACTAGGTAATAAACACCACAATTATGAAATAATATTATATTTCATAAAGATATATATATATAATTGTCTGAGAAAAGTGACATAAATAAATAAAAAAATCTAAGATTCGGAAAATGTAATAAATGGCCTACCCATAGTAGCTGTCACTACTATCTGGCAGAGCCCTGAAATGTTGCACAAGCCTTCAGTATTTAATTTTTTCAACCAGTTACTTTATAACTATACGTAAATGAGTTATACCATAGTACAGAGGAAATTTTAATGAATAACTTACAAAAAATATATTTTTTTTAAAGTCCCCTTAAAGGTCATCAATTAACTTCTAACACTTTCATTAAATGTCAGTGAGGTTTTACCAGGATGATGTTATTAAACTTGACAGATGTACACTATTTAGAAAATTGTAGTGTCTCTTATTTTTAATTTTACAAAACTCTAAAAAGGGTTCCAAATGTAAAATTAAAATGAACCATTTACTTGAAATGATCATCACGTCCCGCGTCCCACGTTGTAGCTGTTCTTGTTACAGTAATGGGTGTTGCAATTAATGCTTCATTTTTATAATGTCCCTTTTTTATAATGATTTTCTAAATAAAATTATTTAGTTTAGTAATGCAAAGAACTACTCTGGGCATTTTTTATAATTGTTCCAAAATTGAATTAACCTGACTAGAGTTAACCTTTCATTTTTTAGCCTAAAGCAACGAAATAAACGTTGGAAACGAAGGGAACAACAAACCTAACATGTACTTTAAAGATTAAAAGGCCAATCCAAAAAACTTACACAGTATATACATATAAATAATTACCGTCAATATGTATCTCTGGGTCATATTTGAAGATATTTATGTCTGTCCTCCTGCTAAAAATGTAATTTTACACAAATTTAGTATTAGTACATGTTGTATAAATATTACTATGTGTTCTTTGTTTGTATTAACTAATTTACAATCAGGAGAAAGAATAATTTATAAGAATATAGGTATGTTAGATCTTAGGGATTAGGATCCCAGCATTAGGCATGACGCCCTTTTTGGGATATTGTATAGCCACCGGGAGGAATGTATCTTATCTGGGATGAGAAAGGTGGTACAGGGACAGGTAGTACAGCATTATCCTATAAAGGTGGAGAGTTACACCCCAAATTGGTCAGCACCTGAGATGACCTCTTGGGTCTATCAGGCAAGGAGGATCTTCTCTCCTACCATCTGGTGTCCAGATTCCATTGGAGAGTCCTTACCCCAGCTCGATTCACCTGATAAAGATGTCTTGCGAGGTCGTTCAGCTGATGCATAAATCCACAACATACTATAAGTCTTTGCTGCGAACATTACTCTTACGGAAATAACCATTCCTGGGCTAAATCTCTATGATCCTTGGGTGCGGCGTAAGACGGGCTAAAGGAGGTTACTTCCTTTAAGGGGCTTGAATGCGTATCCAGTCTCTGCCGCTGGTCTTAGATTCCAATAAACCACCCAGCGAAGAAACTAGGAGCTAATGAGTTTATTAGTTTCAGGAACTTACAATAATTGGGCTATGTTCAAAATCTGTATAGTTATGATTTATTATTACGACTCTGATTATTTTAATGTTTGTTTAAGTTTGTCAAATTTTTTAATTTGACAAAATTACCTATTATTTGATTTTAAAGTAATAGCTATTTGCGATTTATAACAGTGACAACCTTTTATAAACGTATGAATTTATCTTTATTCATATATTTGGAAAATAACGTTTTACTAATTCGTATTCAAAAACAAAATTAACTTTTAATTTATTTTAAAATATACATTTTAGCATAAAATATCAAAGTGAAATACCATTTTTACCTTTTTTAAGACATCGTTATGTCTTTATAGTTAACTATACACTGATGTTTTTAAATACCATTTTAACAATCTAAAATCATGGGGAAACTGTTCAGTTTCAATCTTAACAAACTGTAAAAAGTACAATTTAAAATACCCATAATAAACTGTAGGAGAGGCTCATTTATGGAGTGCACCGGTCGAGAACAGAGGAGTTCAGATCCTAGAAAATTGGAAGTGGATTCAAAACTCTTAATTTGCTGGGGAAGTTTGAAAAAAAATTATTTGTTTGTACAATTTAATTAATAACTAAATGAAAAAATACTCATATGAACGAAAACAGAAACAAAGCTTATAAAGTACTCAAAATTTATAGTAAATTACAAATGTATAATACATTTTTGGTGATCCAAACTTTTAAAGTTTTTGTCTCATTGTGGGTTCACGGGAAAATATCTTCCATGCTAACAATCGATGGTTCACTGAGAAAGCAACTACGGTATTATAATTCAATACTGACTTATGTTAGTGTAATTATTATTTTTCTTTTGTTAATATATAAATGTTACTTACCTAAACGTTGATAAATTAGTCTTCATTACCTAATTACAAAGGGGGATCCATTGTAACGTTTCACAATGTTTTTAACAGTCTTTCTTCAAAACTGTAAAAAAATTGTGACAAATCTTAATTATGGACATTTAATCTAAATTTATACTATCAATTGTTGGCTTAATTTAAAGAATCTATAAGTTATATATAATGGGGCCCCATTTCCTCCTGTTTTGTAGATGTTTTGGTGGTGACCTAATGCTAAATATATACAGTATATATATATATATATATATATATATATATATATTGAACTGTATTTCCTAGGCATCCTATTTCAGCGTTTCTGTTGTAGCTGTTGTATTAATATATCTTAGTTGTATAGATGACAACTGAGAGCGTTAAACTGATGTTTACCATATCTTACATATATTGTGACTCATATATTGTGACTATTTACATATTCAAAACTTTAATTTCCACAGAAACCTTTATTACTTAATCAATTTCAGTTTTTTAAATACAAATACTTCGTTGTTTCTACGCAGATTCCAATGGCAACAACAAAAACACCGATTAGAAATCCGGTGTAATTCACACTAACTGTTAATTTGTAACACTAACTGTTCGCCTTCTCGACAATGCGATGGAGCAATTTACGTTTTACCTGGTCCATTAGTTGTACCAGATAATAACAATTTAATTAATCTTTACTATTTATTACAAACCTATTTGGAAAGTACAAATATGACACTCAGTTCTTGGGCACTTTGTATTTAATAAAATTTACGTTACTTCTCGTGTTCAATTTACTGGGCAATAATTTTGTTTAATAAAAAAGTATGTCAATTAGTTCGTCTATGAACTTTTTGAGGCTGCTTACATGAGTGAATGCTTCGCTCTGTGAATTTTTTTAGATATCTCTTAGATCTTAGATACTAGATAAAACTTATATCTTAGATATAAGTTTATATTTTTATTATTATTTGTAATCTTTGTTTTCTAAAACAGCTCAAAAGTAAAATATGGTTGGGAAACTAATAAATAACAGCAGCTGGGAGGACGTGGAGCCGCCACCGGACTTGAGGCTGTCCTCTTGCCAAACAAATGGCCCTGTTTTACATCGCTGCAAACATTATCAATAGGGGTGTCATAATATTACCGCCAAGACTAGTTTCAGCATTTCATAATATATTTAATACAGTAAATTAATTATATGAATGAGCCTTCTAGGGTAATCAATTATTTGTTCTTCTTAAGATAAAATGAGGAAATTATTCCCATAAATCTAGTCAACTTTCATTGTCTATGTTATATGTTTGATAACTGACAACTGATATCTGTGGTTTTGATTTGTTTTACATTTCTGAGTGTTTTATGATTAATTCGATGGTGCTTTACGTATGCGGATTTTTGCGGTAAACGAGCATCATCAACTGAAATAATTGTGGAGTAGTTACCTAATTACAGTTTTAAAAATAAGATATATTTATCTGATCTGAAATTATTACACTTTTAACATTTCTTCCCACACTTATGCATAATCAGTATATTTAGTATAATTACTATAAATACACTCCAGTGTCACATAGGTATGAAGGCAAACATTTATTTTAGTATATAGGACGTCAAAACATAGGAAACATACAATTCAATCAGAAGTTGTTTTAGAATGGAAAAATCACTTTGATGAATAATCCAAAATGTAAGCCGAATAAAAATATTAGCTGAAAATTTGTACTTATTTGTTATCCAGCAATTAGAATAGCTTATGAAAATGTACAACTTATATCATTTCCGTTTCCTACAGTCATTATTAAATTTGTTCAATTTTCAATATCATTAATATTTAAGCTAGTTTCATCGAAGATCACAAACATTGAGCAGTTTAAAATACAGTTTCCTTAACGCCAGTATTAGGAGATAGGATACTCTTCGTTTTAAATTATATAAAAACCAAGGGGCCATTTCCACCAAATAATGAACGATTATTATTAAGTACAAATTCGTGTATCAATAATTTACGCATGTTCAGTTTTTTACTTTCTCCCTCTATGCATAGTATATGGAGAAAGTATTGTTTCCGTAAAAATTTTCGAATTTGAGTTGTTAGTGGAAATATTCGTTTTGGTGCTCCCTGAACCCAAAAAAGTGGTTTTTACGTGATGTCTGTTTCTGTGTGTGTGTGTGTGTGTGTGTGTGTGTGTGTGTGTGTGTGTGTGTGTGTGTGTGTGTGTGTGTGTGTGTGTGTGTGTGTGTGTGTGTGTGTGTGTGTGTGTATGTGTGTGTGTCTGTGTGGATGTGTACAGAGCTAGAGCCCTAACCAATGGGCCGATTTTTATGAAATTTGGTATTTAGCTACTAATCGACGATATCCCCAGGTATTTCTTTTCATTTTTTTGAATTTTTGATTTTTAAGGGTAATTATCCGCCAAAAACCGCCAAAAAACATGAAAAATAAAAATTTCTCAAAAACGGCTCTAACGATTTTGATTAAACTTATTCGTTTGTAGAACTTTAGTTTTCCAACAAAATAGCACCACCCACATTCCTGTAAAAATTCGGGTTCAGAAATTACAGGACTTAAAACACCCAAAATTCAGTTATTTGGATTTTTCATAAAAATACATAAATATAAACAAATATTACTATTCACCATTAAAAAGAGCTCAAAAAACTAAATAATTTAGTATTTTGAATTACTATTCTACGATTGCTGGTTTTGGAGAAAATTGAAATTTTCATTTAGCGGTAAACGCATTACGTTGTCCAATGTTGTTCTTATGGGGAATACAAAAATTACTATTTCTCTCTTATTTACTGATCAATTTCATTCAAACTTGATATGCTTGTCAATTTAGCATTGACCAACAGAGGTAATTCGAAATAAGTTGCCCCTTAATAACCCTGGGGGGGAATAGGGGGCATTTCCCCTCTTAAAACCACGAGTGTAGCAATGGATTCTGTAGTGCCTCAAAAGCAGGGATTTGGGTGGATGTTTTTGAAAACAACTTGTTTACAAGACTTTCTGTACATTCGACCGTGCTTTGTATTCTATATTTAGTAAATAAAAAGTAATTTATTCATTAAAGTTGGGCTAAAAGGGAGAAAGTATGTGTCAGTTTCCTGATACCGTTTATTCTTTATTATTTTTAGTGACTCTTACGGATTTTTTGGGATTTAAAATTAGTTTTACTGCGTAGTACAGTTGAAAAACGTTTGATATTTACATATTTAAAACTTTAATTTCCACATAAACCTTTATAACTTAATCAATAAACAAAGCCAACAACCACGAGTGTAGCAATGGATTCAAAACTGAAAAAAATGGTATTGGTAAATGGTATGGTGGTATTTAATTGTGTATCTATTAGTGTATTATTATTTGTTTGTTTGTATTTTTTATAAGTTTTTAACGTTTATTGTGTTTTGGATGTGGTTTTTTAAATAAAAATACTTCGTTGTTTCTACGCAGATTCCAATGGCAACAACAAAAAGTACTATGAGAATCTGGGGAAATTCTCATCAACTCCCTTTTAAGTCTTAAAATACTACTTGAATTACTTCCATGTGATAAAGTGTTAAAATTTAAGTTGGTGGGCGAAGATTGATACTTACCAGTTCAATAGGCTTCGTTTCACTTACGGGTACCTAATTAATCCCCGGTCTCCTAAATTGCCTGCAGTCTAAAATACTCTCCATATTTTGTTTTCTTTCGTTTCTTATGTTTGTTACTCAGTTCCGACTAAAAATGTATGTGCAAGTTTTAATCAGATTTTAACCATTACCTTCTCTTTCAACTCTGTAAATCTGTTTGTAATCTATGTCTGAGTTATATTTTTATCTTCGCACAGTAAAAACAATACATAACAGCCTTCCATGAAAACACCTGTGGCTGGAAGTAAATTCTTTTGCCATAAAGAACAATTTAACAGCAGTTGAAAGTGAAATATTGCTTGGCCTAACTTAGGGTGTAACGTTTATTTCGTGGTGTCTTACATGGAAACTTAGTATTCACAAAACATTCTCTTTTGATATGTTCATGTGTTGATTTTATCGCAGTCTTCTGTTTTCATAATATCAATGGATGAAAGTTTTATACAGCCATCGATTCTAGTTTTACAGGTTACAGGTTGGTAGTTTCTTAATGTTTAACCAACTATGCAGTCCACTATGTATGTGAAAATACTTAATAACTCGATATAAATATGAAGTCATTTTAAAAGTAAGAATGTCAAACAGTGAGTTTTTCCATACTAAATGCATTTATGTTGATTTAACTTGACTAACCTGACAATCCCAAATCAGTCCCAAAATAATAATCCCTTCCCTAATAATCCCTTCAATTGCCCAAATTTATCGTTTCAAAGTTCATTTAAATATAAAGTTGTTTATCCACATAAAATTAGTAAATCCTACAAAATACACATGTTTATATGGTTTTGGATAGCATAGGTTTTTAGATAAACTCTTGAAGATATAAAAAGTTAAGTCATTTTATACTTATTAATTTCAGATTTGTACAAATATATTTCAATTTATTCAGTTCATAAAAGTACTTGAAATTTTCAAAGAAGTTTTTTGAGGTCTCGTAACTTTTTACGTATTAAGTATATCTGTAGATAGTTTATAAGTTTATAGTTAATACAAATTTAAAATTCAGAATTTGAAATAAACTATATCATATTCTAACCAATGATATAGAAGTTCATATTATTGTTAACCCTAATTTTTTGATATATTTTTTTCATTTATACTATGAAAGATGTTGTGCAATATTATCCCCTCAACGATGGTGTAGGAATTATTTTATCGTAACATTAATTAGCTATTAATTTGCACTTTTTGATAATTACATGCAAATTTGATTGTTTTTACTTTGAAATGTTGGGATTAATTAATGGTCCAAATTTAATATATTTTACATAGTCTTTTAGGGAATGACATTTTACAGCTTTTTCGTAACTTTCTAACATTACGGTTTCAAGATTTTAAGTTTTAAAACAAAATGCGGCCGCCATTTCGACATGGTACAGAGTATGAACTTGATATTCCATAATGAAGTTGGTCGTCTAATACGTACCAAGTTTGAAGTTGATGCTTTAAGACATGATTAACTATGTACACAAATTACCACAGGCAGACGGAAAACAAGGTGTTTTAGGAAGGGGAACCTCTTTTTTTAAATTGTGTGTAAGTAATAATATCCTGACGTTCTGAAGATATATTTTGATCACCCTGTATATATTGATATATCCTGAAAATATAACACGAAAAATACATTTATAATTAAATTTCCAATCCTGTCTGTAATAAATGTCTCTTTCAACAATTAACAAAATAAATTATTTATACCAATGTATTTTTAACATTCAACTTTTATTGCTATACTAGCTGATGTACCCGCGTTCTTCGCACAGGGGTTTTCTTTACTCGTTCTATAGTCAATGCAGTTTGCATTTTAGTTAGCTTGAAACAGCTGTTCTTGATTCTGCTCTTTAAGCTGTGAAATGGAAGTGTCCTCAGCTGTTCGCATTACAGTTTCTCAATGTTTACTTTCTTCTGAAATGTAAACATTGAAACTTAGGCCGTTCATGGGGCGTAGCCCGAGGGGATTTTAAGGAAGTGAATAGGCATATGTGTTGCATGTGTTCATGTGTAAAGTTTCAGCCCCGTCGGTTCAGTAGTTTTTGCGTTTACCCGGAACGCCCGGAACATCAGACAGACAGACAGACAGACAGACGGACAGACAGACAGACAGAAACCACCTCTTATTTATAATATTACAGATAGATATAATGGCTATTAACTATTTAACTTTTGTTGTTTTAAACAAAAGGCAGTTCATCCTATGTATGTATTATAAGAATTAAATCAAAATAAATAACAGTTTATAAACTATATTTTACTTACAAATTATATTTAGAATTCATAAATAGGATTTAAAACCAACCAAAAACAAATCTATAGTAATTAGTGTATCTATAGTATATTTATATCTATAGTAATTAGTATATAGCAATTATTACGTAGCAAGACAAAATTAAAATAAATAATATAGCTTTATGTAGTGTTAAACCATCGGTAAGAGAAACTACATATTTTTCATATTCCTCGTATAGATGGACGATGGTCCATTCGTATTGGTACATACATAGTACGATAAATAAAGCTGAATTTTTGTTCACAGTAGTCTGTAATTGTAATAATGTGGGAGAGCGTTAAATCCCTTATAGATTTTAGACTAAGAATATGAGACTTTCCAATGATAATCGCATATTGTGAACATAATATAGATACAATACAGGTTTCATGTGTCTGAATGTTAGGAATGAATTTGAGTCAATAAGATAGAAAATCTGCTTCTGTTTGGATTATTACTGTCAACATCGTAAGAGGTACATGGTACTACCGTTTCATATATCCTGACCTAAATGTGCCTGTATATCATCACAATATCCGCACATAAAGATAAATTGAATCTGACACACTTTTAAAATATTTCCGTATATCATTAAACCGCTGCAGTACTGATTTCCGGACCATATCCCTGTGTACTCGTGAATAACCAATAAAGGAAGGTTTATGTGATTTCATGTTATTGTTACCCCTTCCGATTTATTATTATTTCGATCATATTTACCGCTTTCAATTTCAATTTAACTCCGCTCTGGTATACATGTCTATATAAAGGATTATTCTTAAATAAACCTTTAAAATATAGTTAAAATAATATAATAAAACAATAGGCTCCAAGCCAATATTGTTTTCTGCCCATTTTTCATTTAATGTGAGCTCTGAAGGAGGTTTTCTATCATCAGCTAAGAAAAACCTGAATTCAGGCATTTTTCCTTAACCATAATAATTGTCTTATTTTAAGACCCACATTTATATATTTTGGTCTGTAAGAACTTCCCCAATGTCTGTAATGAGAGATCTCATCATTGCATATAATAATTTATGCAAACTATAATTATTTTTATTTTAAGAGGCAATATAAATTGCATATACTATTAAAAATACTCAATTCCAAATGAATTGCAATTTTAAATTACTCAATCCCATAAGTCACATACTATTCTTAGCTGATACGTCTTTGATGACATAATACTGGTACAGTATTAAAAATCAACATTCCGTCTATAACTGACATACATCTTACATCTTACTTTGAAACTGTGATACGTTTTATCGCAACAAGTTTTCTATCGATAAAACGTTTGTTTATTCAAAGTTAACTTTGCACCTTAACCCTTGCAAAATTGTTTTCATCACTCTGTATTTCAAAATAGCCCATAACCATGCAGCTGATATCTACGGAAATCATCTATTTCGTTGTAACAAAACAAAAGATTATCAGCTGACTTCGCCTGTCCTAAACATTACTTTTCCTGTCCCAAACAAAACTTAGTATGATTTCGTTTTTGTTTTGACAATTCTATGTTCAAACAGCTAAATTTAATACTACAATGAATTGTAAAACATACAAAAATCATGAAAAATTACAAGACTATGAAATATCAGATTTTTTAAATTTTACGTGGTTATTTGCATTGTGATGAAAAGTATCGTTCACTTCTCGTCACAAAAGTCCTATTTCGTGGTTCGATAGCATTGTCCAGGCTCGGCTTCGCCTCGCGCGTTGAATGCTATCTTGCCCCAAAATAGGTCGCTTTCGTGACTAGTAGTAAAATATCATCATCATTATATCAAGATAATAAGGCTATTTTTGTGCAGAAGATTATGGCCAAACTAATGGGTCGATTTTGATGATTTACGTGTCGTTTGGAAGCCCTTAACTTGAGATGTGCCTTTTGGGGGTCTCAAGTCAGTGCGTGGAACTAGAAACCTTTGGGAAGCCCTCAAAGTACAGTTTTGGCCCATTTAAATAACACTGGACAGCAAATCAAATCAAAAGAAGCAGAACAGCTGGGATTAAACATATGGTTTGCTAGTACTAATTATTCATGAAAAGCGTTGGAAAAGTGGCTATATACTCGGAAAACAATATACACAGCTCAAACGTTATCTGTATTGAGTTTTTTAACTGCTGTCTCTGTGGGTTTACGATACATCCTGTCATATGGTTCTCAATTAACTTCTCTGCATTTTTTTAATTAAAATTATGCCGATTATCTTACATTTGAAATTTAACCTGCAAGTATGAAGCGAGTGCACATTATTCCAGTCAAACGTTTTTAAATATGCTCTTTTTACAGTTTAGAGGGTCTTAGTATAATCTATTTATTGGACTGTTTGATAGTTTTATTTAAATTATTCGATAGTTCAATTTCCTGGTTGTCAATCAGCGTTAGCTGACCTATTAAGATTCACCATTTGATAGGCCTAAACATAGCTGCGGTCGACTGGATTTCGATGATAATGTATAGTAGCATTTCCATTAACATTGCCATGATAGTGATACAACTTCCCATAGTAAATTACCTTAGTTAGGTGTTTAACATGTATTTTGTATTAAGTATCCTTTATATTATTATATTATTATTCTAAAAGTGAATTCAAACACATTTACATAAGTAATTTAGGCCAAACGTGCAATAGTCATAATGTAGCTTGTATAAAAATGTCAAGCAGTTTAAACAGAATTAATTTCCCCCACCTCGACTAAGTTATTTAAAAAGATGTTATAATTCCTTTATCATTTAGGCAGGAAATAATTGTGTGAATGCACAGGTAAATTCTAAACAACCTGTTCAAATTAAACAAAAAAGGAACTTAATTAAGGCCTGTATCTGCAATGGAACAGACAAGTTGAACGAGCGACAACGACGGTGGCACTTGTTAAACATCAAGTGCAGAGTCGAGCACGGGAATCTCCAGGTGTCGCTAGCATCTCTTGCAGTGAACACGGCTCTTAACGACGTATATTTTATTCAATTGTAATATGTTCCTTTTGGTGTTTGGTATTACTTAAAGGATTTAAGTAGTGCAGTACAAACGTGAGCATGGGAAGCATAAGACTATCTAACACTTTCACAATAAACTTATAGTTCCTCATGTCTACATCTTATTGATTCTACAGAGGTTAATCATTTTTAATGTTAAGCTCATTATAACTTAAAAAAAGACAAATTTTTCTCATTAGCACAACTTAAGTTACTAACTTGGTTTGAGTTATAGAAAAATTAGTAATCTATTAAACCTTTTTTTGCAAAACGCATGTTTTAATATAAAACTGAAGTAAAACACGTTATTAAGAGGTTTTTCTTGCTTGCGGCGATTTTTAAAATCTTAAATAACTATTATGGATACGTGTTTAGTAAAAATCAAAAGCACTTACCCTGCAAATGTGCCTTTTAGGATATTTTCATACACCTTCAGGACGCCGCCCAAGGTTTTCCAAGCTAAAATGTACATACTGTATTATAGAAGAATAGCATCTAATTGAATTGAATACTAAACAGCTGTTAATATATTGTAACGCACTTTACAACAGCAAGAACACATAGATGTTTCATTTACAATGTTAATGGCTTAACTACTGGAATGGCCACAATATATATATTCATAGGACTTTTTCTAGCAAAAATATGTTTTCGAATTAAAGTAACTGGAATCACTCTTAGTTCTTAGTTCTAGTTGACCATTTTGATATGTTTTATTAATGTACCAATAAATATATCCCTACAGTATTACCATGAATCTCGCGGTAAGACTTGACCACTGGCCAACACACACACACACACACACACACACACACACACACACACACACACACACACACACCATGATGCAGAGCACCTCGGTGCTGACAGGGTATGAGTTAAGCCAAAGATTAAATTAATTGTTCATTTTTATTTCCACTGTAATTTACTATCACACTGTTCAATTATTAACACTACCTATACAACAAATGCAATCCAATTAAAACTATCGAAGAAGGACCTACACAAAAATGTGTAAGATCAGGCGATTATCTGACAGCCATGGAAGGAATATAAGCAATCTTTTAAGCAATTAACTTGACAATGCATTTGATGTTGATGGTTTTATTAAACCAAATGCAAAAGATTATGACATTGTAAAATCAACACAAATATGAATCCTCATGATTATTTAATAATACTTGGAGGTACTAACAATGTAGCAAATCATAATGAAAAACACCTTTTAAAGGATTATGACGATTTTTTAATGACAAATATAAGAACTAATGTCTTAATACTTGGTATACCTTTAAGATATGATAAGCCATCACTTATTCATAGAATTGATAGAATAAACAATGACTTGGAAAGAATTATAAGTAAATACCCCTTTGCTAGGTTTATATCACTTCAAAATTTAGAAAGAAATATATACTAGACATGGCTTGCATTTTAATAATAAAGGTAAAAAGATAATCACAGACTTGATTGTAAACTGTATTATAGTTAATAATGGTCAGGAATATTTTGAAAACCAATTAGGACTAAACAGCAAAATAACAAACTCGACATTTAGTTTAGGAAATGACTATAGGACAACTTTTGGTTACCATAGAGAAATCAATAATTTAATATATTTACCAGGGAAAACAAATTAAATTAAATTTCAAAATAAAAATTCTGAAAATTATTTTTTAGGAATCACTCAAAAACAAAAGGGAGTAACCTAAATCGCAGTAACCAATTAAAAATTATACATATGAATATTCAATATTCAAAAGACAAAATGGACATGATAAATATATTTATATATGAAGAATCACCAGATATATTAATACTAACAGAACATGGACTTAAAGACTTTGAAGTCAAAAGTATTTATTTCCTTGGTTATAAAATAGTATCGAGTTACAGTCGTTCAAATCATAAAAGCGGAGGAGTTTTATTCATAGCCAAAGAATATCTCGATATAACTACTTTAGAGTACACTTCAATTTCTGATGAAATAAATATTGAATTATGTGGTATCGATCTTATCACTAACAATTCATCTTTAAAAATAATAGGAATTTACAGATCACCATCTGGGTCTAAAGATATTTTTCTACATAGATTAGAAAATTTGCTTTCAATAATGTTTGAAAACAAAAAAAGATATAATTTTAGTTGGAGATATTAAAATCCCTCGGAATTTTTGTGACAACAATAAAATGAAACTAAAAGATTTGACCTTATGTTACTCTTTGAAACAACTAATTGATAAACCAACTATGGTTACTGAAACAACACAAAATATAATTGATCTAGTTTTTACTAATATAAATAAAGAAATCAGCTGAAATAGTAGGCACCGGTTTCTCTGACCATTTCGCTCAGATTATAAATATAAATTCATATAATAAACAGTCAAAATCCTCATCTCAAAAAGTTTTACTGAGAAATTATTCAGAAGTTAATATTAACAAACTTTTCAATATTTTAGAAACAGAAACGTGGGATATGTTTTTAATAAGATAAAGAATTCAAAGAAGATTATCAAAGATACATGGACTATAATAAATAACAAAAGAAATAAAAACAATATCAAAACACTTTGAAATTAATATTGAATGGTGAAATGGAAAAAGATCCTGTAACAATCAGCGAAGCTTTTAATGACCATTATAGTACTGTTGCAGAAAGATTAAAAAATAATTCTGATGTCCCCCCTTTAATTTCAAATATAATTAACCCTCCAACATCAAGCCTAATGCTTTTCCCGGCCGATTTATCTGAAGTTTATTATGTCATACACTACTTAAACGATAAAAGCGCACAAGATGTTTATGGTATATCTAATAAACTAGTGAAAATAATAAATGTTTACGTTTGTGATATTCTTGCCAATATCATCAAAACTTCTCTAGAAGAAGGAGTATTTCCTTCAAAATTAAAAATTTCTCCAGTGAAACCGATATTCAAAAATGGATTGACAAGTGACATCAATAATTACAGACCAGTATCAATAATATCTCCATTTAGTAAAATATTTGAAATAATTTATTTTAGACTATTAGAATTATTTCTTAATACAAACCAATTATTATCAGACAACGAATTTGGGTTTAGGAAAAGAAAATCAACCACCAATGCAATAAATAACGTAATTAGTGAAATAGTAAATAGCCTATAAAATAAAAATAAAACTATTGGTATATTTATGGATCTTTCTAAGGCTTTTGACTTTGTAAATTCTAATATTTTATGTGACAAATTATACTCACTGGGTGTTAGAGAGGTTTCAAATAACTGGTTAAAATCTTATCTTTCAAGTAGTACACAATTAGTTAAAAATTATATAGGATATAAAAATAAAATGTTATAAAAAATGTGTATACAACTACTGAAAACTAATCAATAATGCCTGTATAATATTAAATTTTAAAATAAACTATTGAGAAATATATTACTTAATTAAGTTTTAATTAATATCCATAGGTCGATAACACTCGAAGCATCCAAGCATCCGGGCTGACGTGATACGGACGGTGTATCAGACACCCGAAACAACAATCTTTGGGTGTAGATAGTAGACGGTAATATATGGTAATGGTAAAAAATAGTAATTTGAGTTTTGATTTTTAAATTGTATTACCATTTTAAATATGACTTTTCAGATGTGATTTTATTCCTTAAAACTATACATAATTATTTTGTTCACATGCAATTGTAAAACAATGTTTATTATGTTATAATTTAATAATAAAAAAATAAAACAACAACAACAATCATTACAAACAAGAAAAAAAATTAACAAACAAATAAGGAAAGAAAGAACACTGTAATAAAATAAACAAGATAAGAAATCAATAGTAAGATCATAAAATCTACTCCAATCTTTTTTTAATTAATGGAGTATGAAGATAATGAGAATGAAGATGTGATAATAAAGGAAAGATGGAATAATACAGGGAAAATAGACAAGTTAATAAAAAGATGAAGAACAATTACAAGATGCCAAAAAAGGAGATATAAAAACAAAAAATAACAGGTTTGAAAATTAAAAATCAAAAGTTAAAAATCTTATAGATAAAGATTAAAAAGAATTTAGAAGATTTACAAAAAATGATAACAAAGTGTTTTTGGGTGCAAATTAACAAAATATTTCAATTAATTAAAACTGTCTTAGTGGGTATTATTGTTATTCAAATAATTTTTTTCCGAAGAAACTGTTGACTAGTCAAGAAAAACATTTTGTGAGAAGAAGTCAAATAAAACTAACCAACTAAAAAAGATTACATAAACTTAAAAAAAAACATAAAACATAAAAACACATAAAACAAACATAAAAGATTACTAATAATATGTTGTTTATGTAATCTTCTTATTTTCAATGTTAAAGTGTACACAAATGTAATGGATAAATGTAAAAAAATGCAACCGAGTGAGGTAGCGATTATTGCACCTCACATTCGGGAGGTCTTGGGTTTCATCCCAGGCCGGCCATTCTGAGAAGAGTTTGTACAGTTTCTCATCTCATTTAGGCACATACCGGAATAGTTCCCAAAAAAGGGCCGTAACCCGCCAGGAAGGGAAAGATAGGACTCAGGCCTACCTACCTGGTTTTAAGGTTTCCCTATAAATTTAATATTTTGTTTTGTAAATTCCAACACATTGTTAAACACTGTCACGGAATAAATATTACTATTATTATTATTATACTAATAAAGTAGTCGTGCGAGAATGTGTGTACAGATGATTTCGAAAACGGCTTCTCAAAACTGCTTTCGGCATCGTAGGTGACCAAAAGAAATCTTGAAACCTTTTTGCCAGATCTCAGGCCTCCTCCACCAGTGTCTTGAAAGTTGCCGAGTTGTGGAGAAAATAAGTTTTTGTTGCGGTGACGATAGGCCCTCGATCTAGATACTGTAGTAATTGTGATAGCAAATGACGGTATTTGCTATCCTTATTAATAAGGTTTACGGTATTCAAATTTTGTTTATTTCGGTAGAATACATCTCGATTAACCTTATTAAACCCAAAAACGTCACTAAAATACTTTAAATGTTATTAAAGTTAGAACAAAGCGTAATTCTAGAGCGTAAATTGTCTAAATACCTTTAATGTAATGAGTTATTTTTAAGACTGTGGACAGTGTGTGCGTATATCGTATGTAATATATAGTTGTGGAAAGTAGAGGTTTTGATGGAAAATTAATCGAAGTGACTACGTACACGTCCAATGTAAGGGCAAATTCACTTCGCTACCGATTAGGTTAGGTTAAGTTGCGTTACGTTAGGTTAGGTTACGTTAGGTTAGGAGGTTTTCTGGCTCTCAATTTGTTTTAAAAATCACAGGAAAAGTAACGTACGGTGCATAATTTTAAACGGACGTTAACAGTAGCGGCTCACGTCGGACGTGTACGTATCCTCTGCCAAAATTAATCTGGAAACCTGTAAAACGTCTCCTCAAAATCGGGAAAAGATTTTGGGTGGATTATACATTTTGGTTGTTTTGGAAATATCTGCAAGTAGGTAATAGGTCCAAAGTAATCATAGACTGGGGTAGTAAACATAAAATATGCCAAACATTTTAGTCTGGCCCTTTTTAAAAAATGTGGATCTTATAAAAAGGAATTTTGAGCTGGGCTTTGAAACAACATTTGTTCTCTTCGCCTGGCCCTGTAGTGATAGGCTTTCTCGGACTACAGGACCATGTGGCATAGGAGGTGAGAGAAGGAACCTTATTACCTACTAGAGTTTAGGTCAAGCCACACAATAATGTGTTTCTCTCCCATCAAGAAGAATAACTAAAAATCAAGAGATATTAATAAACTGTTATCTGTCCAAAAAATAATGGTGGATTTGCAAATTTAGCACATTAAGTAAACCAAGCAAATGAAGGGAAGTATCCATACAAATAAAGAAGATCAAAGTAAAGATTAAAGTTTTGCAATAAAATATTTCATTTGTAATGTAATCGCGTTTTTGACATCTGTATAAATAAAATTAGAGTTTTGTTTGTACATTGCTTGGAATTATGTAATTTTTGCATATTTTCACGTTTTACATCCTAGGGAAGCCAAAATGTCTTATCTCAATTTCTGTCTGTCTGTCTGTCTGACTGTATGTATGTCTGTCGGTAACGCTCAAGGACGGGTTTTTGTTCGCTTTCCACGGGAAAACGAGTCCACTGACATTGATAAAACTTTGATTCTTTGTTCTATACATGCGTGAGAAGGTTTTATGTCACTTTAAACCGGCATACGCCTTTTGGAAAAAGAATAGTGGCCGCTCAAAAACGTAATTTCGTGCGATTTTGGTCACGTTTTGTTCGCTTTTCACAGGGAAACAGGTTCACTAATTTTGATGAAACTTTTTTCTATGTTCTATATGAAGGCGTTAGAATAATCACTTTAGGACTCTGCCCCACAGGGTGTTAAAGATCCTATGTTATTCTTATGGATAAAACATTCATTTATATTGAACCAAATGGACTTATGAATAGTTATTCTATAAACAGATGTTGTAGTTCTTATTTAAAACGTTGAGTGATTGGTAATAAATGACATAAGTATACAAAGAGGATATCTATATCAAAAAATTAATGTTTTTTCTGTAAAATTCTTTGGAATTATGAAATTTTTGCTTATTTTCACGTTTTACACCCTAGGGAAGCCAAAACAAGTCTTATCTCCTTCGGTAACGCTCAAGGACGTGTTTTGTTCACTTTTTACGGAAAAAACAGGTCCACTGATTTTAATTAATTTTTGTTTCTTTGTTCTATACATTCGTTAGAGGTTTTAGGCTACTTTAAACTGTCATGCGCCTATTAGAAAAATAATGGTGGCCGCTGAAAAACATCTTTTCGCGCGGTTTCATCGTGTTTGTTCGGTTTTCCCAGGGAAACAGGTGAACTGATTTAGGTGAAACTTTTTTCTATGTTCTATACGTACGTTAGAAGATTATAACTACTTCAAAATCTTGAATTCACCTTAGGGCTACATTCCACGGGATTTTCAAGATACCATCTTATTGTTGTGGACAATTTACATCATGGGGCAAAGCATTTATTTATAAGTATATTTAATCCATAGTCAGCTGTTGTAATTGTCATTTAAAATGTTTAGTGAAAATTGGTAATAAATAACAGAAGTATACAGAGTGGACATATTATCTAAATCTATATTTTTCAGACACATTCACTCGCTCACATTGTGATCACTGTAACTAAAAAACGACAATGTCTAAGAAGGTGAAATTTTACATAGTGGTTCCCCTTATTCTGCAGATGTACAATAAGGCTAGGTTTGAAACAAAATCGTACCCGGCTCTGCCCTAATTTACTTTTATTGCTGGCAATCGGTTACTTTTATTGAACATTAGTTCGGACCTTTTAAGTTGAAATTCGGTAGGAACATACCTAATATATTAGAACAAACACAAGCCTATTCTCGTTAAGAACGTGTTTTAGGGCCCACCCCCGAACCTTCAGAATACTTATTTTAACAATCTTGCACCTGCTACTGGACTGATGGAGATGCAATTTGCAAAAAAAGCAGATAAAAAAATACTTAAGGGCTCTGCCCAACTGAACTATAATATACAAAACTAATCATCGCAAAATACTCAACCAATACAGATGAAATTTGTCTAGAAGGCTTGATTCTATATGGCTTAACCTACATTAGTTATTAGCTTATTGCGTTACTCATATGATTTTGAAAGATAATTTATCTACACACATGTAATTCGCGCATTAGTTTCTTATGTTTATCGTTTATCAAAAGTTGATGATTTAAAAAACTAGGCTTTCTAAATGTATGATAAAAAGGAGTTTGCATTAGACAGCTAGGCAGAAACCGTTTACGTAATGCAAGAGTAATGGAACCACTGTTGCGATAAATAAATTTCATATGTATTGTACATTTATTACATATTTTATACTTTTACCAATAAATCGCCGGGAGGGCGGTCTGCCAGCCCGTCTCTTCCGGACTCGAGTTGTCAGATATATGGCTGTGTATTATACCGCTACAAACACCATAACTCAATAGCTGTGTACAAAGATGGGGTATCCTTGTTTTCAAATCATAACAGCTCCTCGTGTGTTTATATATAATCGTAAATTAAGTAGCTATTGTCCTGGATTAATGTAAACATAACAGAAGATTTTGTTTTTTTGAGGTTGAGAGTATTTTTTCAGAGGAGTTAGATTAGTTAGTTCCAAACGATTAATCATTACTTTTAAATACATGCAATTTTATAACAAAGATATACGTGTATAACAAACTCTTCTTAAATTCGGTGTTAACAAATTCAATTCTTTTTTCTATATACCCCTTGAACGAAAAAAGTTTGGATGATTAATTTTGATTAGTGAATTCTTGAAGTTGTCAGTGTAAGACAAAAACACGTTATACACTGGTTCGAGATCATTCACAACAATCCTTTCATTCACAGAATTCCTTAGATGGATGTCTATAAAATGAAGCCTTGAATATCTTGTAGTAAGCAGAGACAAATTAAATGTATTTTTAGGATTCCGTTAGCTTTTAACATTGCCAAAGGCCCGACCACAAAAGGTCAAACGTGCCATTTAATTAATGGGGATTTAATGTTCAGACCATTCCATTAAACTCAAATTTGGCCTACCTTCATTTTGGCTCAGTTGTTCGATTAAAGTCAGATTTGTTTAATTAATGATCAGTTAGTTCTATAATGGCATTTTTGGTACGGTACTGGTTTGCCACGTTTGAGCTTGTTCAGTCACAACATATTAATCCTAATTACGCCTCATGGATTAAATCAATCAAAATACTTTATTAATGCGTTCTAAATAATAACGCAATTCATTTCACAGTAATAATACTTTTTATATAATATTGTGACGTAAAGCATATACGTGACCGTAGTATAACAAGGCAACGTATTTCGAACAAGAGACTGATCTAGTATTGTTTTGATGGCGGAAGCGGAAGTACAGACCAGCCAACTTCCACCCTCTACAGCCACCCCTGACGTCACTGCTGCCTCGTGCCACATCGTCCGTCATCTAAAGAGCCTTACAAAATCCACCAAAACATCGTGTTAACATTTCACGAAAAAATAAACCTTAAACATTACCTTCAAGTGCTAGTTCCATTCACAGTGGTAGTTTAATAAATAACTTCTGTAGCTTGCACCTAGTTATTCACAATAGTAGTCAATCTTCAATGGATCTCACAGCCATTAAACCAGGTGATATGGACATTTTACATTATGTTGTACTGTTGACTGTTAAGTTTGTATTTATCATAGGGTAAAGTTATTTTGAAATTAGCTTTTAACATATTAGATTCTAAAGTAAAACTTTAAAAGCAGGAAGATTTGTATTGCTTTCGTTGCTGCTTTGTAATATTGAAAAAATAAAATGTGATTTTTGTGAATGAACTTTTAAAAACCTTGCAAAAAAATATTGGTCTGGTTTGACTTTTTCATGTCACGCCTAAGACTTTTTTTCAGTGTCTCATTTGAACGGCATATTTGGTTTCGAAGATTAACTTGGCGTTTTAAGAATAAAAATTAATCAACATTTTAGTACATTCCTTAGAGTAAAAGTAAAATTAAATGATTTAGAGCTCGTAATATTTGTAACTGTTGCATCTTATCTGTAGGGTTGCCATTTCACTGACGACATCATCGTAGGTTCTCAAAAGAGGACATCGTCGTAAAGTCAGCGAGCTATTTGGCAGCTGCAGCGCTGCGCCCTACTTGCAAACAACGGCATTACTCTTTCATCCTAAAACTCAACGTCCAACATTATTTTCTTCTTCATCTAAAATGTATAAAGTGGATAAAAGTATACTTTACACCTTCTGCCACTCATATATTCAGCATTTGCATTCAAACGCGAGCCAGGATCATCAAATTAGACAGTGTAGTAGTTGATTTGCCCAAGTATCGACCCGCGGCACCAGCCAGGGGTGTGATGTTTTGCAGCTGTTTAATTCACTTAAGTGTCGCCAAACTTTGGTAATAACCAAGTTTAGTTTAAGTGACTCCCTATCTCTACACTTGAAATATTCCCCGGGCCGCACGATACACTTCACTCATTTTACTTGCGATTTCCTTCCAACCCACTAAGGCTTTTTCAATATGTTTTCACTGCAATAAATGTCAGATTTCTCAGCTATGTTTTTTATAAATCTTCATATAAGTTTCAATATTCTTAAATTAATAATTTGTCAATGTATTCCCTGCATATCGCCAGACAACATGTAAGAATATTACGTCCGTCTTTAAAATTCACTCCAGTATTTTAGTAGGGAAGGTTAGGGGCTTCTGTGTATGGAGGGGCTGTGAAGGGTCCCCTCATTTTCATAACAATAGAGCCCCCCACCTGGGAAAATTTATGACCTGACTGGAAAAATTTATGACCTAGCTGGGAAAATAAAAGTGCCCAAATAGCGGAAACCGCCATATACTTTTTGTTTCATATCTCCGTTATTTACTGACTGATTTCGTTCAAACTCGGTAATTAGGCATTGTTTGGTACGCGGAACATGACCTTATCATCGGTTTTGACCTAGCGTTATTTTTAGCGCTTCTAGGATTTCTTCATATCTTTTCCGACAGTTAGCTCACCGAAAAAGGGCTTCTACGAACGCTGATCTGGCGTAAACACATCAATCACTTGTCATCCTTTGTGTTATTCTTCGGAGAGCTGTTGTCCTTTTGTTCGCTAAAAGCTTTTGGATTGACTGGTCCAGTTAAGAGAATAATAATAGCTGTTTCTTACACGGGAATTTCCGAAACTGATCCACCACCAACGCTAACAGTCTCATTAGTCACATACATTATGATGGAAAGCGCAGATGACGCAAGAAGAGCGATTACTGCGTCAAAGAACAAATTGCAGCGATTTAAACGTTACGGCTTGCGCGAAAGACTCGCGGTCAAGAGTGTATTGGAACGAGTGAGGGACGTATTCTTGGAGCAGGAATTTCATATGAAAAGGCCTTATAATGAAGAACACAAAACCGAAAATAGACTGTTAAGTTTAACGAGATGCTAAATATGCGTTACACTTACGAACTGTGTGAGGATGATGCATGGATGTAAATCGCGTTCGGAGACTCGCAGATCGATGGTTTTGATGATGACGCAGTGGTGGCGACTGATTTTGGCAGTGATGATAGTGCTGGTGGCAGTTGTGGTTCTGGTGTTTGTGGAGGAAAGTACATGGTACTGCCTTCCATCACTTTCAATTCCTCCAACAATGTAAGGATCAATTCGTCCACTTCGGCTGCACTAGTCATGTTTGAGTGCCCTCTGTGACAACACTAGTCAAACTAACGGTACGTTGCGAATGCGTACCTGGTCAATGAATGGTATGAGACGATCGTCTCGGCAGATAACTCATCACTGCCATGATTAGATGATGTTCAGTGAAGTTTTATTTATAACTTTCTTTACAATATTTATAAAATTGTGAGAGGTAAGAATGTTGTTGGATGCAGATTCATAGTGCATACCGGTACTATAATTTTTCATAATTTCCTTAGCTTTGTTCAAGATGTTAACTCCGTTGGGAACATTCTCTATCTTGAAACAAACTTCGAAACCATCTTTCTTCGTTTTACTTAAAGTGTGGTTAAAGTTTATTTTCTCTATACGTATACATTTATATTCACAAACGTCATACATCTCCAGAAGTGTTTCTTTAATCAACACACAAAACACATGTTTGAGTTCTGGATCTTCAGGCAATACTGCCACATTGGGCGCTTGGTTCCGCAACAAATGTTTCATGGATTGGTTTTCAGTTTCAAGCTTATTTTTCATGTGGGACAAGTGTTATTAGTTGTAATCGTTGGAGTTTCCGAACAACTGTGTGAGCTGAGCGTTTTCGTTCTTTAGAAGTTGATTTTCATCGATCTGAACTTTCCATGCTTCCGTATGGAGGGTAGGACTTCTTCTGTAACCCAGTCTTGGAAATTGTCCGTAAATTTCTTTTTAGACTTCATAACTAACGAATATAAACCGGGTTTATTTATTAGAATAGTTTTTTGATGTATGAATGCCATTAGATACGATTCATCTTTCTTGAAATCTTTGTAATGAATTTTGTGTTTTGCTCTTACATGATTTCTTACTGCCTTTTTTGGTTCTACATATTCCAAAATATCAGCTATCTCCTTAGCACAAAACCACGAATTATTTTCACTATCAAATAGTGCAGTAACGTTCCGGGTTTTAAACACGTATGCTATAATTTTAGACATGAATGTCAAACATGAGTAACGCAGGGTGCTTTATCCAACACAGTAGTATGGAGACAAAATGACACTGCAATCCTCAACCTGTAGCTTCAGTGCTCCTCATTCACACTTCAGATGGCATTCGAAATCTTCAACTGTAGTGCTAGTGACGCGTCTGCTCGGAACGAAAGTCTGACAGAGAATGAGGTGGTCAGGACCGTTCCTGCTAAAATGACGCTCGACCGGTTTCTATTAACCCCGTCTACCTGTTTTTCTATAAGGTTCGACGCAGGGGGTGGTCTGACAGGTTTCAACGAGTCCGTCTATTTTTCTGATTCCTGGAATTCGACGCGGTAGGTGGTCCGGTGGTCCGACGAGTCTAAACATGTTCACGTCCATTGTTTCATTCCTCGTAACTCGGCACAGGTGTTATATTGTTCGAATTCCTGGAATTCGCCGCCGCAGGTGGTCTATTGTTCTGATGATTTATTGCTTTTATAGTGACAGGTCAATTTTTTCGTTTCTCGGAATTCAACGCAGGTGTTCTTTTATTCTATTTCCTGGAATTCGCCGCAGGTGGTCTATTGTTCTAATTCAAACAGGTTTTAACTTGTTGGTCTATTGTTCCGTTTCTCGGAACTCGGCTGTTGTGAAATGTGAGGTTCTATCGTTTTTGGCGGGAACTTTTCGTGCGCTTTTTCTGTGATGGTGTTGTGCAATCTTTATAGCTCGGTGCTACAGTTTGAGCCAATCCATGATTTTTGGAACACCGGTCGCTTTATCGACCCACAGGTTTTCCAGTTTATCGATCAAGTCCATTAGACTCGCGTACTCACTACGGTTATGTTTAGAAATAAACCGCACTTTAAGATCATTTCCGGACCATCGTAAAGCTGCATTTTCAATGAAGACCGTCCATTGTTTGCAGGATTCTGAATTGCATAGTCGTTTCTGTTGTCCACGACACTATGGGACAATCCGCAGCAGGTTTCGTCACCCATCCTGGCTTTTTCGTTTCCATTTAGAGCGAATCCAGTATCTTTCTCTTCTTGCCAGAGGTGACAGGTGTTATCTGAGGCTGTGATGCTGATGCAACTGCGTTATCATTCATCGCCTCAATCTCGTTTATAAACGTTTTGATGTACTCGTCTGTGGAGTCGTAAGCGTTCATGTTCACGTCCACACCGTGCAACTGTTCTCGTACTACTAAAGCGAACCGCGATAATCAGTGCTTGAAGTAAACTGCGCGCAACACATCTTGTCGCAACAGAGTAGATGTTTACTTTTTTCTTCCAACATCAATTCCAATTTTCTGCGAAATCTCAATTCATCGAGCGCGATTTGCATCCATGATAGCTGTTGTTCATCATCCTCACACGGTTCGTAAGTGTAACGCATATTTAACATCTCGTTAAACTTAACCGTCTTTTTTCTCAGTTTTGTGTTCTTCATTATAAGGCCTTTTCATATGAAATTCCTGCTCCAAGAATACGTCCCTCGCTCGTTCCAACACACACTTGACTGCGAGTCTTTCGCGCAAGCCGTAACGTTTAAATCACTGCAATTTGTTCTTTGACGCAGTAATCGCTCTTCTTGCGTCATCTGCGCTTTCCATCCTAATGTATGTGACTAATGAGACTGTTAGCGATGGCGGTGGATCATGTTTGGAAATTCCCGTGAAAGAAACAGCTATTATTATTCTCTTAACTGGACCAGTCAATCCAAAAGCTTTTAGCGAACAAAATGACAACAGCTCTCGGAAGAATAACACAAAGGATGACAAGTGATTGATGTGTTTACGCCAAATCAGCGTTCGTAGAAGCCCTTTGTCGGTGAGCTGATTGTCGGAAAAGACAAAAAGTTCCTAGAAGCGCTAAAAATAAGCTAGATCAAAACTGATGATAAGGTCATGTTCCGCGTACCAAACAAAGCCTAATTACCGAGTTTGAACGAAATCAGTCGGTAAATAACGGACATATGGAGAATAAAGAATATGGTGGTTTCCGCTATTTGGGCACTTTGATGTGACATAACCGTGGGGGGGCAAAAGTTTTCCCAGCTAGGTCATAAATTTCCCCAGTTAGTTCATAAATTTTCCTAGTCAGGTTATAAATTTTGCCTGGGGGCCTCTATTGTCATGCAAATGAGGGGACCCTCCACAGCCCCTCCACACGCAGAAGCCCATAACCTCTCCTACTTATTTTATTCGTATTTTCAACTCATTCAAAATTAAAATTAATTTAATAAAGTAAATTTAGATACAATTAGTGCGTTTTTTAGCCGTCTACACCTTTTGTCTTCGCCAGGCTTCGTATTTTTAAACTATAATACAAACTACATAATACATATACTCTTGCTTCACTTAGATCACGTGTCCCTTGAAAATTTGCACAGCATAAGTAAATAATCTGCATTTTGTTGTCTTTATAAACAAATTTCTAATAAACTAATAATTTATATATCATGCTATATAATAATAGCGAATATTGGCGACGTGTAACCACCTATTCAGAGTAAACTACTGAACGTAGAGAGGTCAGGTTGGTGTCAATAGATTTCCCTTAGCTCAAGGATGATGGAAAAAACGATATCCTAAATTTACTCAGTTGTAAGTTTAATATTGGTAAAAACACTGTTTTTTGGCCTTTTTCACTATCCCAATGTATAAGGAACGTGTAACACAACCTATTCAGAGTAAACCGTTGAACGTAGAGAGGCCAAGTTGGTGTAATAAGCCAAGGATGATGAAAAAATACGATATCTTAAAAATATATAATTAGTTTTCAATTGGCAAAAACACTGTTTTTTTTTTTTTTCATTTTGTATGTTCATTTGGTTTACCGAGCCATGTGTTCTCTACCTTGCATCCAAATTCAATACAATAGCTGAGTAAAGTTAGTATTGTTTTTATAAACAAAGCAGCCAACTATTCTTAATTATTTGGATTGAAATTTACAAGCAATAAGAAACAAACATTCTATGCTGAATGGGAATAGAGTTTATAATACTGTATAAAAGTGTCAGCAAAGTTCAATCTAGATTTATATATTTTATTTTTTCTACTTATAAAGTGCGATTTGTATATGAGTAATCACAAACACAATTAAAAATAGGATTTATGTTATTTTGATGGTAAAAATGTGAAGTTAAAAGTAACCACACAAGGTTTTTGATGGTTAAGACGATTGATATAATCCAATAAACTATATTTCGGTTATATATTTTAAGTAAAACAAACCGATTCTCTTGTTTTATCTGAAAATTTTGTTTGATTTCGAGTTTAGGTGCTATATTGGATGAAATTTGTAGAACACAGACGAAACCTGGTAAGAAATTGTAATGCAAGGGGTAAGAAAACTAAGGACTATAAGGCTATCCCCACTATTAGCATCGAATACATTCATATTTATGTATACACTGTAACTTTTTTATGTCTTTTTGTTGTTATTTCTTTAGATAGGTTGTATGTTAGCAGACGAAATACAATTAAATATTGATAAATATATAGACCGTTTTTACCTTTTAGTTATAAAAACAGTGAAGGTAGTTGGGTAATATTTGAGACCGATGAACAAACTTTTCAACATTTAATACAATTTAACTACAGTTTTAAGAAACTAAATTTGGCTTGAAGGGACACCAAAATGGATCTGATTCAGTATCCCAAACTAAACTAACAACAAAGTTTAATCGAAATCATTGAAGATCCTTTTTGGGCTATTGTGTATGCAGGCGTAAAAGGTCTTTCGTAAAAAGACACGTTTTTGAATTTTGACACGTTCTAACGAATATTTTAAAATGCAGTAGGTTGGGGCTTTACTACAATAACACCTATAAATTGTGCAAGGTGGATTCCTATTTATTACATTCAATTCAAAATTAGCTTTTTAAATATAAATTTTTAAGAGCAATTATTAAACCACTAAATTTACTGTATCACATAACTAATAAAAACTATGTCATTTTTGACGGGCTAGCAACAGCTAGTATATTCATAATGGTTATTTATTAATAATCATCAAAGTTAATAAACTCATTAATATTTACTCTTTATACTAGTGAAGCAGTCAATGAGTTTTAAGTATTTAAATTGTATTTGCTACTAGTAGGTACAATATAAATACTTTTCATTAAGTATAAAAACATTTTTTTATTTTCTTCATGTGTCAAGAAATTGAAATATTTTATAAAGTCTTGATTCGAAGTGTAGAATGTATTTCTTATGGGACAGTGGATTTACATTAAACTACTTAAATATTTAGGGAAAATAACATAAACTTAGTATTTTCCAATAAGTTTCTTGAATTCGCATTGAAATTGCTTTCAAAGAGATACTTTTGGATATTTTACCATTTTCTGTGATTTTAAATTGACTAAAATGTCTGTTAATTAAGTTTGTGATTTTGTAAACAATTAATTGCCATTCATTTACAACTTCTAAATAGAAAACGTTTCGATTTAAAAATAATTTTTAAACAAACCAAAGACTGCTAAAATCGGACATCACTTAATTAAGATATAACAGGATTTATAATTTAAACGGTAGCATTTTAATGGTCGTTATTTTTGTGTCCTGCACGGATTTTCAAGAGGCTCCCTGTCTAAAATGTTACCTTTTGTTCAATCTAGAGTTAGGGGGAGTCGGACTGATGATTCATTAAAATATGGGTTAATGGATTCCGGACTTATGGTTCATTCAAATATAGGTTAATAGGTTTTAGACTTACGGTTTTTACCAAAGTTTCTCCTACGGTTTATGCTATTTACGTTATTTTAATTTTAAATGGTTTTATAACTGTACTATTTTTACTTAACAAAACTGTGCGTAACCAATGTTCTTCGTGATCCCTTTCATTTGAGAATTGTTAAATAGTTTTCTATTAACTTCATGGGATTGAGGTTACAGCAATCCGAACTGTTAGTTACCAAATAAAGTGAGTAAGGCCGAAAGATAATTACACTAAATAAAAAAAAAATCAACGCTTGGGGATGGAATTGATACGTATACAATAACACAATACAATAATTAATACAATAATACAATACATACAATATATAGATACAATAATGTATACAATAATTGATAGTATTATTGAAAATACGTTTCACTTGTAGACGAGCTTGTGAGCTTAGTGCAATGAAACGAAAACCCTAATGGAATATTCAAAGTCAGAGTGTACCGAATGGAATATACAAATTCCAACAATATACTTAGAACAATTAATTTGTGGGTTTCAAATTAAACATCGTTACAAATGACACGACACTTTAGCCTTTAGGTTCTGAAGCTCGTAGCTAAACGTCGCGTCGCTATCCAACTGGGTTACTGTTGTCGGAGACTGAGTCATAAACAGCTGTTGCCAACATCCAAGTTTACAGCCAACATCTCTCATGGTGACTCCTCACATGTTCGGCTGAGAGGCCAATTAATCATTTCATAACGCCTTGTAAAGACGGAAAACTTTGAGAGTACACATCTTCTGTATATAAGATACTTAGTTAAAAATAGTGTCTGCAATTTAAATACCAGGACCTCAACACTCTCTGAAGTCAACAATGTGTTATATTTATTAATCTTGATAACAAAAACGAAAACTTACCTATACCAAATCTATTTGATTTGTTTAGTAATTTTTGAAGAACAGTGAGGTATGGCTTCACTCTAGAGCGAGAATTTTGAAACAATCCCAGCACTCGTTAGGATAATGGTTACGTTCCAAGTAAAACAATTATTTCACTTTTTTATATAAAACTAAAGGAATATATGTTTTTAACAGAGTTTTCTAGATTTACGAATGGATTTATTGATTTTTACGGGGTTTGTTGAAGTTTATACACGTAATATTTAAAAAAGTCAAACTTCAGTTTACCATTGGATTCACCTTAAAAAACGCAAAATTTTTAGTTTTGATAATTTATCTACGTCAATTTGTTACAGATATATTTAAAGTGCTAAACACAGTACGTTTTCCAATATTATTCTTATAGAGAATAAGAAAAATTGTATATGTCCCTTATTTATGAACGTATACTAACGAAACTTGGTATACGGATTCATCTATTTGTTGTTATTTGCACGAAATAAATTCAGTTTTTCCGATTATTCCAATTTCAGCGAATTTGCGTACTCAGCCTCCATTTTATTCTAATTGAGGATTAGTAAAATTTAGTGTCTCCCATAATTATGAACATAAATTAATACAACTTGGTATGTGGCTGCAGCTTGTTGAGTTATATTGACTTTATTGACTTATATACATGAAAACCCTTACTTTATGTTCTATGTTGCAGCAAACCTGCTTATTCAGCCCCCATTTTATTCTTATGGAGAATAATTAGAATGTTATATATCGCTTATTTATTGAATAGATATTGATGAAACTTGGTATGTCGCTTCACCTAGTTGAATTTTATTTATATTTGTATAAACATCAATTGTTTCTGTTCCTCGTTTCAGCAAACCTACGCACTCATCCCCAATGTTATTCCTATGGAGAATAATTAAAATGTTATATATCGCTTATTTGTGAATATATTGTTATAAAACTTGGTATACGGCTTTATGTAGTACTAGTGGGTCCGTGTACAAATAGCGCATTTTAATATATTTTTTGTTTGTGAGAAACTCACCTACGATTCGAAGAAATTATATGATTATAAAGTCACAGTTTTATAAAGTTGACATTTAGTTTAAAGCAAAAGGGCCCTCTTCCAGGAATTTGAACGACATTTACCTGAACTGATGCAAACGCAAAAGCATTGTTAAAACGGCGGATATTGTCTAAATAATTTGTGGTATCTTGGTCATTCCTCTCAACTTCCTTAGCTCATCGCAAATATCAATAGGCTCCAAAGCTGACCTTCCTTTTGTGACAACAAACAGAAGAAGATCTGACAGGACCTCACCGAAATAAAGCTAGCTGAACAAAACACACACATATTGTCCATCGCCCCAACACTATGTATTTGAATTTGACTGTCTTCTGGAAATAACCTCGCACAGCAGTAGGATACCGGAAGTTTTTCTTCACGCACGGTATTCTTGCCCTAACATAATCTTCAAGTCGCTGCAAGTATATAGGTGGTAGCCTACAATGTCCCTCTTCTGTTCAATCAGTCTTTGTCTCTCGGCAGTTCTCTGTTCTTGCCGAATGTTACGCATGTTTTCCCAAATCTCGTCTACTCGGTTTTCTCTTTGCCTTCTTCTTCTTTCTGTTTCATGGTTCAAAACTCGTTTCCGAGGCATAACGAATAATGCAATACCCTTTCACCTGTCGTAGCTGAAAAAACATTAAACATTCAAGAAAAACATCATCACATGAAAATAAAAATAATAAGTTATAATATTTATAATATATCGTCTATACCATAAAGAGTGATTTACCTACCCAAATTAGGCTATAATTATCAGTAAACGTTACCTATTTAAAAATTCATTTTCATAAGCTGTTTCCTCTCTTGTTTACAGCTGCAGACGATCTATTTTTATATACAATCTGACTTTGGTTAAAAATTCATCTGCAGGTAATCAGCTGTTAAATTACAATTCATATTTAAAACTGTTATAATGCAAGTTGGTCAGCACTGGACCTTTGAAAACGCTCTCTAGAAATAAATCAAAGGCTAGGGGGGCGAAGCCCTAAACGAAATGACCCTTTTAATTACATTCGCCGGTGCGTAAGCTTTAAAATGACATCTAAATCATAAAAATCTGTTAAGTAGGACGGGTGAAAAAGTGCTAAGTAGTACATCAGCGTGTTAGTAATACATTTGACGTGTTAAGCAGTACATCAGCGCTATTGTTTACTCTGAGATCAAGGGACGAAACTGAATGTATGGGATATCACTACTTAAAGGGTTATGTATACATTATAACATATGAATCAAAATATTACCTTCTTCTTCGGTTCAGCCTGAATCGACTTCGGTAATTGCAATATATGCGGTGCATCGTTGAAAGATACTATGATTTTCTCTAAGTCAGCTGATTCCCTTTTGTCTGTTCTTAGATACACAATATACGTGTTTTAATAATCAGCTAGATAGAGAAATTTAAAATAGTAAAAAGGTTTTTCTTTTGTATTCTAAATGAAATTAGATTGTGCAAATATAGAGACTGATCAAACCGCGTGTAAAACGGTTCAGTGGAAACCTCAAGTGAACTGACCAAAGGAGTGCAAAGTTGAAATTTTACCCCATATTAAATTGCCATAAGAAAACTTGTAATCTCGTTTTTTAAATAGTTATCAACCCGATACCAACATTTAAGGTAAAATGTGAAAATATAGGGGTTATTTCCTTTCATTTGACACCACCCGCGTGTAAATCGGTCCAGTGGAAGTCTCACACGTTCTTCCGGGAGATTTTTAACTTTGTGTTTTAATATATAGGATTAAGACCTGTATTATGCATTGAAAATTCACGGATTACTCAGGTTTGCTGCGACGGGGGTTTTATTTTAGAAATCCCGTTACAATTGTCTCACCCTCTCTGGTAAGGCCTGTTAATTTCAATGAAGCGTTTAAAATACAAAAATACAGCTGTGCAGTAAGTAAATCGTATGTGTTACACAGTTTTTCACTATGAAATAGAGAGCAGTTATACAATCAAGTATTTTGGGCAATGTGACTATATTTTGCCTCATCACTTTGGGTTTCGTAATTTGAGGAAAACGTTGAGGAAAACATAAAAGAAACATAAACTAACATACTACTACACATAACAACTAAAATGATTGATTATACGTCTCCCGTTTCTGTTGTAATATCGTTTTGTAAGCTGCTTACTTTACCGTGATCTTCTGGTTATAGAAGAGGAACAATATTAAGTAATAACTATCTTCAACTACGGTCTGGAACAAGATAAGCACCGAGCCTTTATTAGGCTTGACAAGAGCATATCACAACGAGTAACATCTGACAAACTTGTTTATTAGCTAAGTTTGTGTCTGTTAAGAGAATTAACCACTTCGTACAGGCGCGCTAAAACAGACTTCAACCGTCATTTCCAACAAAAATGGTAATTCACCAAAATGTAATAGTTACGTTTTCAGTTTTTTATAAAATTAATCTGATTGCCTCTTTCTAAATTTGCATTATAATATAACATTGGTTTATCAAAATAGACGCTACATCAAAAAATCTTTTGTATAAATATTACAGACAGTTATAATTTAATATTGCATTTAATTTTTAAGATAAAACTGTTGTTTTTCTTTAGACCATGAATTTTTATTTTAGACCTCACCGTTTAACACAACCCACATACACATTATTTTTCTCTTAAAAAATCCTCTTGCATTTAATACTTCGCTGTCGGTCAGGAGAATACCGGTTTTCAAAAGTACCTAGAACTACCAAGAAATAGAAACGTAAAAAATGCGTTCATTTAATTCGATGGTAGAATGTCATAATCAAAATTTCAAACACAATTATACTGGCTTTGTAGTTGTTCATAGGACATGAAAACTGCTTTCAATGGTTCAAAAGTTCCAATAAAGGTTGTTTCCAAAACCTTCTACAGAGGATATGTAAAACTTGGTACCATTGCACAATTAGAGACCTATAAACCTCAAGATTAAAATTCCAAAAATTTGGAGAAAGATTGCTGCTGATATTTTGTATGGTGTTAGAACTCACTGAAGTTCTAAGCTTTGCAGTGTTTAGTTTTCTTTGCATTTGTGTGAACTATTTTTATTTATAAAAACTTGCCATGATCGCTTCAGTTAGTTAAATATAAATATTTAGAAATATTCTTGTTAGTACTCGTATTTTCGGAATAGTTTACAACATAATTTAACGTTCTCTTGAACTTAAAAATCTATAATATAGCCATATACCCATCTATCACAGCTTTCTCACATATACTTCAGAGTTAATGGTGGTTTCACGAAAACTCCGTAGTCACAATCAGGTGCGTGGCCAGAGCAGGACACGCGTGTCGGATCCTGGGTCGCACGAAATGACCCCGACCACATTCTAATCGATATATTGCATATCAAGTGTACCCGATTTTCCCATATCCAATTCTAGATCATGTAAACTGTTTAGTTAAGTATATTAAGTATATAGCAAAATGTCTTACGCCATTATATAGTTCTCGCTATGGGCAGTTGAACTTGACCTTTTTGTGTTTTCTAGGTTTGCTATGTTTGCAAATATTGTCAGAAAGTTTTTTCCCCCTATTCTTTCTCCCCTTATCAGAGAAAACTTTAATAATCCCCCCTAGTATGGAAAAAGTATTATTTTTTGCAAAGATATTAAAATTTAAGTTTTGTTGGAAATATTTGTTTTTGTGTTCCCTGAACAAAACAATTGTTTTCGCGGTTGAAAACCCACTTTTTCGGGTTCAAGAAGTATGAAAACAAATAATTCCTTGATCAACCTCAAAATAAAACATTTGTATAAAAAAGTATTTTTATAAATACATCTTTGGGGAGGAAAGGTGTAAAAATAATGAAAACCACAACTTTTTACACACAGAGGGGACCCTTAGCAGAATGGAAGAATCGATGTTGCAGGTTATTCTGTATTCGGTTCCTTATTTTGTATTTATAATAAAAATTCACTTTTTCCATAGCATATTTATTTCTTTTATATATTTCATCAAGTTCATGAAAAAGAACCTACGCGTAGAGAGAATGAGTTTAAACATAACAGTTTCAAATATGTATTATATACCAATAACTTACAATATTTTTGTGAACAAAAACAAATTAGCGTGGGTTTTTATTTTTTAGATTTGTAATACGTACTATTAATGAAAAATCCGACTAATAAATACTGAACACAGAGGACTATGATGATGGAGCTAAAACAAACCCTAAAGTTATATATCTGGATCAATCGTTTATTGTCATTTTGGGTTATTTCATTGTATCAAGTAACATTATATCATTTTTACTGTAATTTTTAATATTTTCTTCATTAGCCAAATTTTCTTTAGCTCTTGAAATTTTTGTTGAACTTTGCGTGAAGACCTGCCTTTGGCTCTTTGGTATAGTTTTACTTGTACTTAATAGGATTGACTCGAAACTAAATAAATTATGATTAACTTACAAGGTTTGCACAACATTACATATCCAGTGCCTCAACTTTATATACAGAAGTATAAGTGTGTTATCTCAGCGAAGTTCGTTGGAGTGAGAGAGATATGAAAGCGACAGGAAGGAAGCTGGCGGATCTTCAGCCAAAACTCGACAGATGTTTACAATAAACCGGCAATCTCAGTATGATTACGTAGTTCTTAAAACTGTATAAATTTATAAAATTGATCTATTTATCATGGGTCGTAGGGCTTATTTAAAACAAATATAATAAAACTGTTTATTGTCCTCTTAAATAAAATAATGATTTATCGTCAAATATCAGTCAGTTATTATAAGGTTATTGAAGTTTTAATACTGACTCACTCACTAATAACATAATTTGACTCTTTTAGTTTTTTTTAACAGATGGTGAACATTTACTCTCACCTTAAACCAAGGCAAATAAAATGAAAAGCCTTAACACAGTCTTTAAATTATGTATTCCATAGTTAAAAGGAAACAATATTAATTTAATATACTTATCCTTCTATATTTAAAATACCGATTTTGAAATACATGTATTTTAGTAAAATATAAAATCTTCCAAGCCAAATTTAAAATGTTATCGTGTAAAAATCCTAATACGGTGCATATAGGATTGTTTTCTAAGATTACTAAATGTTCAAAATTCAAAAAAATTGACGAAGTCCCTTCAAGGCGTCACTCCATTGACCTTAAATACTTTAATATTCATCTATGGAAGAAGTATGAAACCTAATCTTTATTTTATTTGGTCTGATGATTATGTAAGCATCTGCATGTCAGTCGTAAAATGTCATCAGTTTTTAAAACTGCTTAACAAAATGTTCCGTTACTGTTCCGATTTTACGTTTCAGGTTACGTTCTACAACCTTTAGAGGCTCAAGAGAATACTCACGATTCGATTCGAGATCAAGATTAAAAGGACGAACTGGAACACGAAAGGACAACTGATAAAATATCAAATTTGAAAGCCGAGTCTTAAGTCAAGAGTGATCAAATTGATTTAAAGTCCATAAGTGTTGTCCTCTTTCATAATTTTGATTTCATTTTAGACTTGCTATATATTGTAATGGTGGATAGAATGGCGTGCACCATTCGTTATATTTTTATATTAATTTCACCATAGTACCTAATAAATAACATGTACTACACGTATAAGCTGTTTTAGTTATACATATATATATATGTTAATATATATGTATATGTTATATATGTATATATAGATGTTAATAATATATATATATATTTGTGTGTGTTTTCGAAGCATTACTGTTTGTTACAAAATTTTATGTCAGCCGAGACCCAGGGCTAAAGTAAAACAAAAATTAGGCCGCAACTAACGTGATGAAGCCAGACAAGTGATTTAATAACTAGGTGTCCACGATATTGAAAATTTAGGTTCAAGGAAGGATTCTGACCGTTTCCTGCCAAGACGATGAAGCGGAGTGCTGCGATATTCTCAAGACACCTTTCGCGCGAACTATATACAAGATTCTGCAAAAAAATTCTGATTATCACTTATAATTCTAACACCAATCTTTGAGGTTATTTCGTTTAGGTTCTAGGTTCGGTTGAGCTAGTGTGTAAAGATTACGTGCTCATGAGATAGAGAAAATGTGGCCTTATTTGTGAGTTCCCGCTATGTGCATAGGTGACGAAACAGCATTGTATCTTACATAGACAGTATCAAGCCTAGTTGTTGTCGACCTACATTCGTGCATTCGTCGCGTCATCTGACCTGCGAGCTGTACACAGTTTTAACACATGATGAGCCATCTGCAACATATTACTTACTCAATGGTTGAACTACATTCCTGAAATCACTGTCACATCGTGGTTGGGATGAAGCTCTTTGCACATGAGCTTTATAAATAGTTGAAGATAAAGCCAACTTATCCAAAACATTCCGTAGTATAACGGTGGACAAATAACAAAATAAGTTGAAACTGTCGTGGTGCGTCAATTGACGTTTACGCACAAGTTACCCTAAAAACATATTTCATCACCAAACACTTTTGATGGTGAAATATTTTGATTATGATGGTGAAACACTTTTGATTTTTGCGAATATTTATAGGATCTCTTAGTATTTAACCTTTTGTTAAGGCAAATTCAGTAAAGTTTTTATTTCCTCGCTATAAACCCTATCCCCACAACAAACGGTATACCACTTAACACGGAGCTGGTTTTACTCGTCTATAGCTTACGCATTCTCTTATTTACTTATAACAATATATTCTCTTACTTTCTTAACATTTTTGGAATAAATATTATGGATTAGTTAGGTACTGAATTCAATTTTAATTCCTTCAATTAAAGCATCTTATTTTTTATTTAAAAGTAGCTCTTCTTTTTAATGACTACATTTAATTTAATAAATGCAAAAATCTTTTATCCCGCTGGGCCGGGGAACTAAGAAGATTCCACGTTTAAGAAAGGTCGCTCTGGGTAAAATGTGGTTTTGGTTTGTCAGTTAATCCGCTCATTACAAAATAATGAACCTCGTCAAGGTTGGCCCGGGATCTGGGTCGCTGACTTTCTCGGGAGTCATCAGACGAATAAATGTGGTCGTGCTGTACCCATCACGTTATGTAACTTTTCAAAAAAGTACAACTTCTCTGTTGCCCATCAGATTTTGTCTTTTGTAATGACTCGTAATATGTATAGAGTTTTATTTTCTAATACATCAGAATTATCTTATGTAATATCAGAGTTTGTATTAGTTGTTTTCCCAAACTTTTAAAGCGTTTTTCCTAATCCTATATTTTTTAATAAAACACTTAAATATTTTACTGTCGTTGAAATTTATAGAACTGGTTAAAATTTGAGTATAAACAACTTTAGTTTTTAAAATGTATCATTTTTTAAATAGCCCAATTGTGTTAAGATCACGCGCGTATGATTTCTATTAAATATCGATCGAATATCATCGATACGTACATATATTCGAGAAAAATTTGTGCCTGATTATCAGAAGGTCTTCAGCGACAAACCAACGTCCGATTAAATAAAACTGTAGTAACTTGTACAAAACTAGTTTAATTACAACCATTATAATCCTGTTTTAACCAACAACAAGGGTATTAAATTACTAACTCAAATTGGCAAACTTTACACCTTAGGACCTTTCAGTGGTCTTAAACAAATCTCTGAATGTTTTACATTAATAAATGTTTAAAAAATTGAATATTGTAGTTGACCGCATGTTTAAGTTGTTCAGGAATTTCTCCCAAGAATTGGTTGAACCCCATATATTGCACCAGACAGACACATTAAGCGGGGAGCAAACTTATGATTAATTTGGACAGTGCGCGAAGACGCTGTAGGCCGTAACTTGGTTATTATCAAACTTAGGGCGTGTCACTTACCAGAACTGAGAACATAACTAACATTCGCGCCAACTTTTGCCGCCGCTGCCGCCGGCCGGACGACTTCAACTTTACATTCCCTCTTACATTTCCAACAGAAGTATAACAAAAGAAAAAAAACAAAGAAAGTATAACATTAAATTTTATATGGGTATAATATTAGTTCACTACTTTAGCGAGTACAAATATTTTCACAATACTGTACAAGAATTTGAGAATATTTTTGAGTTCAGTAACTATAGACTCATAATAAGGTAGAGAGTTAAAATATTTATTTTTTGCATCGCATTTAACATTTAACGCACTTATGTGTGGCAATGTCTGGACAAAGTTAGTTTAGCCATTATTTTCTTATAAATGTATTCTTGCTGCATATTGTAAAACAAACTAGTTTACAAAAAATGCAGATACGTTTTACTAGAATAACTTGGATTAGATTGTTTAATGGAATTTTTAAAAAACCTAGTTTCCCACAGGAAGTTGAGAAAGCGTATAGGATCCTAATTAGCTGGTTGTGTTATCCCCTCACTCACATGTGTTTATTGAAACCAGATGAACGCCAAAACACGTGTCAGCGACTAACAGCTGTTTTTGTTTGTTCAGTTCCCGCCAACTACTACAATAAACAAATCACAATCCGCTAAACTCTTACAACCACAACACTCTTGACAGCATTCTGCTCTACCACCTCATATCCGGTTACACTTACTTACTTAAAAGCTCGTGTTAGTATTGTCTATTTCTGATTCTATGTGTTTTTGATAGGTAGTATGAATAACACAACATAAAGCTCACATTACATCACTAAAATTGTTACTTGCATTACTGTGAACAAACAAATATTTAGTGATAAATTGTTTAACCATTTCATAAAGCCGGCGTCACCCTTATTGCCTTTATCTTTAATTTAAAAGGCAATTGGTGAATTGCTTTATGGTGCTTTTATGTTGTATTTTTTCAAATAATTCAGCTGCTTGCATAATATATCCAAGTGGATTGTTTAATTCAGTGATTGGTTTATACCGAATTCTTTTCATAAGTATGCAAATTAGTACATGGAATTACTAAGTTTTTAGTTACTTCAGGTTACAGTTCGGATGATTCAAATAAAACTTACGTCACAAACCCATTTTTTGTGTGGAAAATGAACTATGGAATTAAGTGTATTTTTCACTGGTAAACTTACCTATAACAAGAAAGGTATTTAAGATATATTTTCTCTAGAATTCAGCATCTTAGTTGATCGGACAGAAACTGTTGTACATTGTAGTAAGTATGTATACAGTGTATTTAGGCACACCTTAGAGATAGTTCAGCTCCAGCCCAGTCCGTTGGTATGGCGGAATTTTACCTAATCAGTCTCATTATTTGTCCATGTATTTTCACTACACATTATTGTAATATTGGTTTTAAGTCTGAAAGCAAATTATATGCGGAACCTCTTTGTTTGTTTATAAATTTGATTTATTTGTTTGGCCTCAAGTCATTTTTGACGGTAAGAGTTAACGATTTCTAACTTTAATTAACTTTAGCGTTAAATTTAGCAACCGCCTTACTTTTAACTTAAATTTTAAAGATTGAAGTCACAAAAGTAAAAGAGAAAAAAGCGGGCTCAGGTAAGAAATCGAACAAATTGTCTTTATATTTTCTTTTATGTACATTATGACAAAACACAACTAATGCCTACCTCATAGTGGTTATTTTTTTAAAGGAACTTTGAAATTGGTAACTTTAGTAAATATTCATGCTATTTGCCTCCTGGATTAATTGTATGACAAAAAATAAGGTTACATACCATGTCGTCAACAATCCACTAGTTTATATGATTACTAGTTTCGGGACTATAGTTTTGTCCCATTATCAAATCTTGCTGTATCACAGAACAAAATACTGTCATCGTCTTGAATTTAAAAACATTTCAACTCTAATGTCCAATTTCTATGTGTGTACTGACACATGGAAACATTAAACATTTAAAAATTTACAGTAAGTGTACACTTTATTTCCCATGTGTGGCCGGCCAAGGACAAGAGCAGAATGACTTGATTTGGTGGTTGGAACTAGTGGATTGATGACAACAAGGTATGTAACCTTATTTTTTAAGTTTTAGTAAATAACATATATACTTGTATATTCAGTCACAATTAATATGGTATCAGTTACAAAAAGCCCGATGGCTTTTTAAGATGCAATGCAATTGTTTTGGATAGTTTTTGTATACGAAGAAGGCTTCAATCTGGCAGTTTTCAAGACCCTCTTAACTTGCTTAAGGGTGACGTTCCTGTTCAGAGAGTTGTCCAAGTCTTGGACTCGAGTAAGAATCCACCCAGACGCTGAAACAGGCAAGCTTTTGTAATTACATTTGAAACATTACACTGAAACTGAAACTGACAATTTGAAACGCACCCAACTATCTTGAAACTGCTGGGCCCAACTGACAGACTGAAAGTAACTCCAAAACGCTAACATATACCAATGCCTTATATTCCTGATTTTGGGAAATTTTAATTTTTTGTTCAAAAAACAAGAGAGCTCGGTTCAAATCGAGGAAACATTGCTATTTTCACAATTTATAAAATGCCTCAACAGATTTTTTTAGATTTGTAAATGAGCATCTATCAGCTAAAATGTGGGGGTCTTGGAGGCAATTGTCTTATGGTCGCCTAGTAGCCGAGTGATATGTAAACCTATTGTAAGTTAACCATCCCTATAATATTATTATAAGCTCCCTGATTGTTCATTTTTAATAAAATACTTAAAGATTTAGTAACTTGTGGAATTTTTATTATCTTTTTACCCATATTCCATTTAGTAAAACAGGTACTTACCATTACTAAAATACCTCCCTATATATTACATGTATCTCCCTAAATATCTTCCACGTTCCCTACCGACTCGAAATTTGGACTTTCAATATAGACCGACGTCACGTATTTGTGACGCTCCGGTTTTCGCTTTAGACCGACGTCACATATGGGTGACGCGTGGCTGCGGCAAAATACCACAGCCCGACGTCACGTATTTGTGACTCGAGCCTATTGTTACTAAATACGCTTTGGCTACCTGTCAGTGTATTTGATCGTCTTTTTAACTGCATATCGGGCTATAGGAATGTCTGTCACATATGTGGACCGAGCGTAGGATTTTTCGTTTTGACTCCAGGGGTCTGTTGTTTACATTACGCTGAACCATGGTTGAGATTCACGTGCTTCTAACCCTCGTGTTATTCGTTTGTTTATGATATAATAAACTGGTGTTTCTGTGCTGTTGAGTGATGGATGAAGAAGGTAAAACGTGAAAAGTAAGAAAGAGGGAAGATGTCATGACTTAAGTGAAATTGATCGTGTGATAGACGATGATTTTAGTGAGGTAACTTTATTTAGTTCTGAATAAACAGTACCTGGTGGGCCATGCTTTGCTCGGGGAAGGCCAGTCAGTTTTTTTAGATCACTCGGAGTAATATTTCACCACTTCCCCCTACTGATAATCACATTTGCATAACTCATTTGCCTCTTTTCTACATTTTTAAGGTCACTCCAGTTGTTATTTATAGTCCCTTTGATTTATTTTACTACTCTATTTATGTCATCTTCACTCAAATCTTTTAATCTCTGCTCTCAGGAAACCACATGGAAGGAGTGAAACAGATGACAGCAAAGTTGTTTATTATTTTTGCTCGCGATATTTTTATAATTTAAATATTTGTCTGTTCTTTCCATAGCTTATAGTTGTTTTTTATTGATAATTAACGACTTCTCTTAGTTTTTTTAAAATAAATTTCAATAGTTATATCGTGAAATGAATACATTAAACTCAGTTTTGAAACCGCCTATCCTAACCTTGCAAGATCACGATTATACTACAATAACACACGTGGAAAACACAGCCATCCATAAGGGTAAGCATAGAACACTAGAAGACACTTACGTATCTCCACCTACTAAACGATTCGTTCATGAACAATCATCACATTTAGTTGAGGGAAACTCATTAATGGATCTAGGTAACTCCATCTCAGGGAATCAGTCAAACATTGACTTTGAGGTTGTAAATAATAGGAAATCAAAATCATCTACATCTCGCATCCAACCAAACAATCAACGTTACAAAACAGTAATCCAAAATAGATTCGACCCTATATCAACTGCTAATGACAATGACTACACCCCTGCTTCTTCAAAACCCCAACACATTCCACCCATTTTCCTTCACGATTCAAACAATTACCAAGCTCTGATTACAGACCTTAATAATGTACTTAAACATGACTATTACACTGTAAATAAAGGTAACACTATCAAAATTAACGTTTCTACTTCTGACGATTATCGTGTATTAACAGCACACTTCGATAGTGTAAACGTCCAGTATCATTCTTTTTGCCCTCCTGAAAACAAGCGACTGTCTGTCATCATGCGGAACGTACCTATTTCCCTGACTGACGAAGAAACTTCCACAGAACTGAAATCGAAACACTATCCAGTTCTAAAAGTCACACGACTGTACAACAAAAACAAATACCCCATGCCTCTTTGTGCCATCGAACTTGAAGACTCCGATTCCGGAAATTAAATATTTGGTCTTGAATTCATATTTCATTCTAGAATTCAAATTGAGATGAAACGGAAAGCTAAGTCGATCCCGCAGTGCACTCGTTGCCAACGCTTTGGGCATACTAAAAATTATTGTAGACTTGAACCGCGATGTGTTAAATGCACGGGTAACCACCTATTCTCGGAATGTCCCAAAAAGAGAGAAGACCCTGTTCAATGTGTAAACTGCAGTGAATCACATACGGCTAACTATCGGGGTTGTCCCTACTACCTACATCTGAAATCACGATCGAATCAAAGCAAGAACGTCCATCCATCAGACAACACTCAGAATCATAATACATTTGATGTGAAGTCCAATAATTTCCCAGCCTTAAAAACTAACGAACGCGAAAACTCTGCAAGAATCCACAATGACAATCTCCGTTTGCCTCATGTTAGTTACGCTGGCGCTGCCAATGGAGCTAAGCCCAAACGTCCTAATACAAATATAACAGACTCAAGCCACAAACAATCAGAAAACGATTCACTTCATCCACTGTTGAATTCAATACTATCCCTGATTAAACCTTTTATTCCTCAAATAAAATCATTTATCTCTGAACTCGTGTCATCCATTTTTTTAAATGGATTTTAATCTACTACCAGTCCATAATTTAAACATACTCAATTGGAATGCTAACGGTCTGAAAGAAAAACGCTCTTCATTTATTGTGTTCCTTGCTCAAAACAAAGTAGATATTGCCTGTGTTACAGAGACTCATTTACTGTCAACTGAAAAGTTTACAATACCAGGTTATTTTGTGTACAGATTTGACAGAGACGCCCCGAGGGCACGGGTGGCGTAGCCATAATAGTTAAAAGAAATATCTCTCACCATTCGTTGTACTTACCCCACATGAACAACCTAGAGATTGTGGCTATCAAAATACAAATCAGCAATGATGAATTAATTTTGTATTCTGCCTATCACGCTCCACGATATAAGTTCTCAAAAACCTACATTGAAAACCTATTTTGTTATAATATTCCAACAATATTGCTGGGAGACTTAAATTGTAAACACGAAGCTTGGGGCTGTAATAAAACTAATCCTAACGGTAGAAGACTCTTAACAGCTGCTACTGATTGTAATGTCACGATAGTAGCACCCAATGAACCTACACATTACTCTTACAACCCTAACGTTAGACCAGATATTTTAGATATTGGTATATTTAAAAATGTGACACACCCTACACACATGACACCCATCGTTGACCTCGATTCTGATCATTTACCAGTTATAATTTCTTTTAATGAACCACCTGTATGTGAACCCTTACAAGACAAACTAATTAAAGGAGTTGTAGACTGGAACAAATTTAAAGAAACATTTCAAGAACATTTCATTCCCATATGTCGTCTTTCAAGTGTACCTCAAATTGACGAGGCAATTAATAAGTTTATAAATGCAATTATTTCTTCAATAGAACAAACTACGACTCGTCCATTTCAGCCTACAAGAAAACCTCCTTCACCTCCGCAGTATATTATGTCCCTTATTAAACTGAAGAACAAACAGAGAAGATTATGGCAACGGTACAGAACCCCTTGTTTACGTAGAAGATATAATCAGTTGAATAGACGAGTTAAATGGGAACTAGACCGCTTTCGATACGAATCGTATAGCAAATATCTATCCAATTTGTCACCCAATGATAGTAACTCTTTGTGGCTGGCAACAAAACGTATTCTAAAGGAAAATTCTACAATCCCTAGCTTATTAAATAATGGCAATGTTTATGAAAGTAAGGCAGAAAAAGCAAATGTTTTGGCTGATTACTATCAGTCGACGTTTCATCCTAACGATGACATTCAAGTTGCTGAATTTTCATATCACGTCACCTCAGTCATTTCATCACTATGGTACACCGTCGAGAGACCTGTAAAATATACTTCCCCATCAGAAATATCTCACCACATAAAGACATTAAAAAAGAAAAAATCTCCTGGTCATGATGGGATACCTAACATTGTACTCCAAAATTTACCTAAAAAAGGACTTGCTTTCCTCGCATCGCTTTTCAATGCTTGCCTCAGTATCTCATACTTCCCAACAACGTGGAAACATTCCTTAATCACCGTAATCCATAAACCTGGAAAACCTTCATCTCAAGTAAATAGTTATCGTCCTATCAGCCTTCTCACAACTTTGTCAAAGTTATTCGAAAAAATTATAAAAAACGTTTAGACACTTATGTGAAAAGTATATCTCTTATACCCCCACAACAATTTGGCTTCCGTTCTCATCATTCTACAAGTCACCAACTATTAAGAGTATCAGAAGATATAATACAGGGCTTTGAAAGAAAATGTCATACTACTGCTGTATTTCTATATGTAGGTCAGGCTTTTGATCGTGTTTGGCATGATGGCTTGTTATTTAAATTGAGAGAATTTGGTATCCCTGGTTATTTACAAAGTATTATAAAAAGCTTTCTTGAAGATAGGTCATTTGCAGTGAAAATTGGTGGAGTTTTATCTACAACCAGGCCCATACAAGCCAGAGTGCCACAAGGTGCAATTTTGTCGACTCTTTTATACAACATATACACTTCAGACATGCCTCTATCAACTAATGTTAAAACCGCTGTTTTTGCTGATGATACCCTTATTTATTCCACACACCATGATATTCATATTGCTACAACAAACGTTCAAGAATCCCTGGACAATTTAATTCATTGGTTTACGAGATGGAGAATAGCAATCAATCCCAACAAAAGTGAGGCAAAAATCTTTACTCTTCGCAGACCTGAAGAACCTCAAAATCTTAAAATATTAGACGATGAAATACCATGGAACCCTCCAGATCAGGCAATAAAATATTTAGGAGTTTATTTTGACCGAAAACTAAATTGGAAATTTCACATAAACAAAAAGCTTAACTTAGCATATGGAAGATTATCAAAACTGTTCCCATTATTAAACAAGAAATCATCTATATCAGTGAAAAATGGTATTCTTCTCTACAAAACTATCCTCCGACCATTACTGTTGTATGCATGCCCAGTATGGGGCACTGCTTCGACCAGTGCAATTAATAAACTACAAACTTTCCAAAACAAAACATTGAGAATAATACTTAAATGCCCTTGGTATGTACGTAATGCCCAAATTCACCACGAACTTGGAATTTCCCAAATCAAAGAATTTATAAGAAAGTCAACTCTGAAGTTTTTTACAAAACTTGCATCTGTAAGAGGGATTCAATATTTCAACACAGGGCTCCCGTCCGATTTCAGAAGGCTTCGTCTCAAACCAAGGTTACCTCAAGATATTTTGTTAAATTAATGTAAAAAAAGTTTCTGCACACCAAGTTTACCCGAAGATTATGTTACTTGTTATGTTGTTTGTTAGATTGTTACACAAAGAAGTTATGTGGCAATACCCTGTGCCACTGAACATTATGAATTCTGTGCCTGAGGGGCTGATCGGCTGACCTCAATCTTTGTCATATCTTATGTTATCCACATATATTGTATTAAACTTTAGCCTGTATAGCAATTGTAATAATGCTGAACGGTGTAATAAAATGGTTAAAAAAAAAAAGGAAACCACATGTTAATAATGATATACAACATTAGTATTACTTTGACAGTTCCCTGGTTGATTATGAACAGCTGTTACAATTCTTTTGTTTTGATTTGAAACTCCATAAGCCCAATGTTAATTTTTTAACTTTTCATTTTAGTTTTTTTACATTATTTGATTTTCCTGGGGATGAGGCCTGTCTAGAACTTATTTTTATCCCAGAAATTAGTTATTTTGAACATTTTAAGGAAATTGTTGGAGCCGTTTTTGAGATCCGTGTCGCAAGCAAGCAAGCAAACAAGCAAACCTTACTCATATTAGAGTATAGGATAATTTACAGTCGGTACGCTACGAACACACATGTGTCACACATACGTGACGCTCGGTAGCAAACGTGTTTTAATGGACCAAGGCAATTTACATGATACTCATATATACAGGGTGTCTGTTAAGTGCATTCCCAAAATTTAAAATATGGTTATTTAGGTCAAAATGAGTAAAAAAGTTCCTATAAACATAGAACCTAAAACCTATATTTTTCATCTGTCTGTACGTGATTTTTACATAATTTAACATATCTTACAAACCTCTTAAAGTATCAAGCACAAACTTAGAACATGTATGATGACTTAAAAGACCTATTTATGTTTGGAGTGTAAGAATTCTACTTTTTACTATTTAAAAATGGCGGCCATGTGTTTTTTCAAAGCTTAGTATCTTAAAAACCGTAATATTTATGAAATAACTGTAAGAATCAAAAAATTTGTGTAATTTTGTCCTCGAAAAAAAATAATATGAAGATTTTACATTTACGATTTTAAATAAATGGAAATTATAATTTTTATAACTTATAATTTGTGTAGTCTGGATATGGCAAAATACCGCCGTTGCAGCAAACCTGCATACTTAGTGAATTTCAAATGGTACTTCACTAAGTCATGAAGCCACTTACCAACTTTAGTCAAAGCATATTAATAAATAAGCGAGATATGACATTCTATTTATTCCCCACTAGCTGTGTACCGTCCTTCGTACGGGTTGTATGTAAATGGTAGATTAACTAAAGCAAATAACAATCCACATGATTTTACAATTTTAAAATTACATTTTACAAGTTTAATGTATAATAAATTAAAGTTAACGAAATATACTGGCAGATAGTTAGGGTACTGTTGCTAAGTCAAGGAACTCTGTCGGGTAGTAAACGGCGTGTGGTTTGCGCCTCCAAATAGGTACACATAAAACTTTTGATTTACTTTTAGAAATAAAAGAACCCAAGTACAAACAAATAAAAAAAATATCGGGGGGGAGGAGGGGGGCATAAATAAAAAATCGGGGAGGACATAAAATAAAAACGAGTTCGCACGCAGCACGCTGACGTGAGGGAAGTGAATTTCCACATAAAAACTTGTAAAACTCAAAATAAATGTAAAAACATACATTTTTCCAATTTTTATTGAAATCTGAAAATATTGATTTTTTGGCTGTTCTGATACTCCTGGTTTCATTTACTTGCAAAGCTGGGAATACAATTTTGCGCATTATAAGGTTAGGAGAAGGTCCAGGCAGGCTTGAAAGTAGGCGTGAGGTTGCTGGGGATGATAAAAGTACTGTAACAAAGGAATAACAGGCTTTTCTAGTGTAAAACCCCCTTAAGACAACGTACTGTGTTTAGGCGATACACATTTTCTTTAATAACTCGGTAAATATTTATGCTAGAATGACGAGAGAGGGCTTAAAACTTTCGCCTTACTAACTCCCATGTTTTTACACACATTCATTTTACATCCGGGGCTTTTCTGACCCGTTTTGGGCTCAAAAACTCGAAATTTGAAAGATTAATCCCCAAAAAAAGGGTTTAGCGTTTTCTGATTGTTTTGCCCAACGAACTTGTCCAACTGATTACAGAAAGGAACGTCCCTACCAAATTTTAAGTAAATCGGACAAAACATGCGACCGCTAGAGTGCATACACATATATATGTATATATATATATATGTCTCTATATATATATATATATATACATATATATATACATATATATAAAATTTTGAACGACCCCCCAAAACGTGTTCAGGGGGTCACGTTAGGAACTTCTATGGTGGTCCCGGGCTTAAGTTTCACCGTGCGGGTCATGCTAATAGTTCACTTTCCAAAGGAAATTCACTAATAAAAAATCGAAGAGGGGGGAGCAAAATATAAAATGGGGGTGGGCAAAATAAAAATTGGGGGGAGCAAAAATATAAAATAGGAGGGGGGGTCATGAAGATCGGGGAGGGGAGCGCGCAGGGTTCAACAAACGGGGGGGAGCGAACAAAACCTGACCTTGAGCATCACCGACAGACAGACAAACAGACAGACAGACAGAAATTGAGATAAGACGCGTTTCTGCTTTCCGGTATGAAACGTAAAAATATGCAAAAATTTCATAATTCCAAGCAATGTACAGACAAAACTCTAATTTTATTTATATAGATAAGAAAAACATTAGGACTGAGTATGCAGGTTTGCTGCATCAAGGACCACAAAATCTGGTTTTCATGCAAATACCAATGGTTCACCTCCAGATGAAGCAACATACCAAGTTTTATCAATTTATGTTCATAAACAAGCAAGCTATCACATGTTTATTATTCCCCATAAGAATAACATTAAAGCTTCTGAGTACGCAGGTTTGCTGCCATGGGGACCTTTAAATAGCATTAAAACCCAACCATATAAAGCCACATACCAAGTTTCATTTTTATATGTTTATTAATAAGCGAGATATACAATTTTAATTTTTCTCCAAAAGATTAGCATTGGACAACGTACTGTGTTTAGCACTCCCAATATGTCGGTAACCAATTGACGTAGAGCGATGATCAAAATACCAATTTTTTGTTTTTTAAGCTGTATGTAATGGTGCAAACCAAAATTTGGGTTTAAAAAGAATTATATGTAAAAAGTTCAAAAAATGTAAAAAGTTCTTACATATTTGGGGTACAAACCCCCCCTCCCAAACCCCCCGGAAAGTAAAGCGACCTGTCTGGTTCTCGAACTCATGAAAATAGATGCTGCCTTACACGGTTATACCAAATTTCATCAAGGTCGGACCATTTTTACGAAGGTTATCTTGCCTACTATACATGAATTTGAACGAATGGTGTTTTGGCATCTGGGGGCCTCAAAACGAAAAGTTATCATGGTCCCGGGCCTAGGTCTTACCATACCACCTACGGTAATAGCTTCTTACATATAGGGGAAATTCGATAAAAGCATGTTTTAGCTTGTATAAATTACACTTTCTCAGTTATTTAAAATAATATAGTTAAAGTCTTCTTATTACCGTTTTCAGGAGAAAATTACACAAAATATTTGATTCTTACAGTTCTTTCATAAAAACTACGGTTTTTAAGATTATAAAGCTTTCAAAACAAAACACGGCCGCCATTTTGAAATGTAAAAAAAAATACAAGTAAAAATGTTATACCCCATACCAAAATAGCTCCTATTAGTCATCATACATGTACCAAGTTTGAACTTGATACTTTAAGAGGTTTGTAAGATATGTTAAATTACCTATGTAAAAATCACATACAGGCAGATAGACGGAAAACTATTGGTTTTAGGACCTTTGTTTATGAACTTTTTACTCATTTTGACCTAAATAATCGTATTTTAAAATTTGGGAACGCACTTAACACACTCTGTATACAGGGTGAGTTTCTACTCGCAACATTAACTTCACCAGTGAGTTCTCCTTACAAAAAGGAACAAAAATTGTCCTATGGAGCCATGTCCGATTCTCAACCGTTTGGCTGTATTGGGGAATTTTGTATTTTTTCAAACTCACATGACTTGGTCTCATTAATTGAGCTATAAAATTGTAACCAGTCACTATAACCAATTTTAATTATTACCAATAGGAAGAGCATTAAATTTGCAACAAATCTGAGGTTTAACGAAATAATAATTGATTGAAAACACCAGGTAGTAACGCAAATTATGCAAACAATACGTTTAAATAATGTTTTCATTGCAATTTTAATGCCCCATTTCATCACCTAAAAGTTATGCTGCGTGATGTCAAGTTAAATGAAAAACTTTCTTTTTTAATAACTTTTAAAATTATGTGCTATAATAAGGTGTTGAAAGAAAAAATACAGTATAAATACCTAAATATTTAATAAAAAACTTGTTTTAATTTATTATTTTGCTCTTTCAAAGTTACAGTTTGCTGTATCTTTGAATGTTGTAAAATCAGCTGTAACTGTTATTAGAATGAATCAGCTGCTATTATTTTGTTTAGCTAATCAGCTGGTATGAACCAGCTGTTGAAAACATCCATTGTTGATTAAATTGTTTTCATTTAGAGTATTACATGTTTATACATGCGTTTTTCGTATTGTGTGGATTTAGTATTTTACTATGGAACCTTTTTCTAATCAAGAATAACTGACATACATTTAGTGTACGGATTCTGTTCCTGTAACGCGACTGAAAGCCGTCTCGAGTATAGTAGACGTTTTCCTAATAGAAGACTTCCTAATGTTAGAACCTTTATTAGGGTACATCGATGTTTGACCGAAAATGGAAAGTTTCCCACTAATGGGCGTTCAGTTGGCAACGTTGTGCAAGATGTTGGCGTGGAAGAAGCTGTGTTGGACTGCGTAGAAAGAGATCCAAGAACTAGTACTAGAGCTATTGCTAGAGAAGTGGGGGTGAGTCAGACGTTTGTTTCGAAACTTTTACGCAAAGAAGGGCTACATCCTTACCATTTTACCAGTGTTCAAACTCTAGAGCCACGGGATCCCCCTCAGAGGTTGCGGTTTTGTAGATGGATCCAACAGAATGATCGTGGTGATTTTTTAAAGAGAATTTTGTGGACGGATGAGTCCTCATTCACGCGAGATGGCGTTTTCAACTATCACAATGAGCATTATTATGACATTGAAAACCCACATCTTGCCCGATAATCGAGCAGTCAGACTAGGTTTAAAGTAAATGTGTGGATTGGTCTGATTGGTAACCATCTTGTTGGTCCATATCTTGACCTACCTACGTCACTAAACGGCGTTCAGTACCTTCAGTTCCTCCGAGATGATCTACAAGAGCTCCTTGAGGACTTGCCACTGAATTTGCGCGAGCAAATTATTTTTCAAGCAGATGGTGCACCCCCGCACTTTAGCCTTGATGTACATCAATAGTACCTTTGTTATGTGGATTGGAAGAGGAGGGACTGTTCTTTGGCCTCCACGGTCACCAGACCTAACTCCAATCGATTACTATGTATGGGGTTTTCTCAAAGCAGAAGTCTACCGTACCCCTGTACACTCTGCAGAAGAAGTGAGGCAGCGAATTGTGAGAGCAGCTAATCATCTTCGGGATGAAATAAACTTGAAGGCTTGTGTAAGAGAACTGAGGAAGAGGGTCCGTGCGTGCATCAATGCTAATGGTGGACATTTTGAAAATTTATTAAAGTCACTTTGTTAACCAGCTGTACGTTGAAACGTACTTAAATTTGTTAATTTCATTTGTTGTTTTTGTAAATAATAAACAAGGTTGTTATTAAATAATTTAGGTATTTATACTGTATTTTTTCTTTCAACACCTTATTATAACACATAATTTTAAAGGTTATTAAAAAAGAAAGTTTTTCATTTAACTTGACATCACGCAGCATAACTTTTAGGTGATGAAATGGGGCATTAAAATTGCAATGAAAACATTATTTAAACGTATTTTTTGCATAATTTGCGTTACTACCTGGTGTTTTCAATCAATTATTATTTCGTTAAACCTTAGATTTGTTGCAAATTTAATGCTCTTCCTGTTGGTAATAATTAAAATTGGTTATAGTGACTGGTTACAATTTTATAGCTCAATTAATGAGACCAAGTCATGTGAGTTTGAAAAAATACAAAATTCCCCAATACAGCCAAACGGTTGAGAATCGGACATGGCTCCATAGGACAATTTTTGTTCCTTTTTGTAAGGAGAACTCACTGGCGAAGTTAATGTTGCGAGTAGAAACTCACCCTGTATATCGCTTCAGAAACAACCCTATATAATAATAGCGTGTACAAGTCAACGTGTAACCACCTATTCCAAGTAATCTACTAAACGTAGAGAGGCCAGGTTGGTGTCAAAATATGTCCCTTAGGCCAAGGATGATAAAAAAATACGATATCCTAAATTTACTCAGTTATACGTTTGCAATCGGCATAAAGCACTGTTTTTTTGGCCTTTTTCGTCATTCCCATGTATAAGGAACGTGTAACCACCTATTAAGAGTAAACTACTGTACGAAGAGAGGCCATCAGGTTGGTGTTAAAAGATTTCCCTTAGGCCCAGGATGATGAAAAAATACGATATCCTACATTTATTTAGTTCTAAGTTTGTAATTGGCAAAAAATACTCTTTTATTTTGCCATATTTTATTTACTATCACCTTGTTTACCGAGCCATGTGTTCCCTACTTTGCATCCAAATTCAATACAACAGGTTAATGTTATTTTTGTAAACAAAGCAGACAACTATTTATAACTAAATATAGGTTTTTGGATTGAAATTTACTAGCAGTAAGGAACACAAATCCCATGCTAAATGGGAATAGAGTTTATAGGACTGTATAAACGTGTCAAATATTTTAATTTTCAAATTCCGATTCAGTTGTTTTATTTAAAATTTAGTTTGATTTCGATTTTATGTGCTGTATTGGATGAAATAGGGTAAAACTGGATGAAACTCTGGTAATAAATTTAATGCAATAGATAAGAAATCTAAGGACTATCCTATTTATTAGCATTGAATATAATGTGAAATATTTTTCCATAAAGTTTATAGCTAACTAGAATTTCCTGTGCGCAGCATGCGCATCCCGTTTTGAGAAGAGGGAATAGTTAAATAGTAAACAAAACCATGACAGTCTGTCATTAAATGTAATCCTTATAACAGCTGTTTATTTAATTGAGTTAAATTAAGGAAAAACATATGTGACATAAACCAAATAAAACACTCATCCACATGAATAATATGTCATTTTGGAAGTCCCAAGGGGCACAGCCCTGAGGCTAAATCATAATCTAAAGCCAGTTTGCACACCTGCACACCTAGACGCAAGTTTTAGAGTATAATATGTGGGGGTAAATCATAAAACAAAAAAGCCTTATTATTGACATAGTTCGCTTGTAGCGTATTACTAGTATAGAAATATAGATGGATAGATAAATTATGAATTTTTGTTGGTCTGTATTTAGATAGTTTGTATGTTAGCAAATGAAATACGATTAAATCTTGGTAAATGTATAGACTGTAATTCGTTATGATTATTTTATTAGGTTAATTTGTATTTCAAATTTTAACCAGGTGAGCAAACCTTTAATCACTTAATAACATTTAACTGCAGTTTTTAAGAAACAAAATTTGGCTTGAAGGGACACGAAAATGGGTTTGCTTCAACATCCAAAACTAAACTAACAACAAAGTTTAAACTAAACCCTTTTGGGCTATTGCACGCAGGCGTAAAATTTATTTCCTAAAAAGACAATTTTGGAATTTAGACACTTTATAATTAATATTTGAATATGCATTATGTTGGGGCTTTATTACAATGATACCGTTAAATTTTGCACGACGGATCCCCATTTTGTTACATGCAATTAAAAATTAGCTTTTTAAATATAAATTTTAAGCCATTAAATTTATTTTAAAACTAGTGAACAATACTTCTTTAGTTTGTCTAAGCCCGTCATTTTTTACGGGCTAATAACAGCTAGTCATCTCATAAGCGGCAAAAATTGAAAAAAATATAACTTTTAGCTTTAATGACGTTTTCAATTCATCCATCTATTTTTTATTTGCCCTCCGTGATTTGAGTATCGTGTTGTTTTTTTTTATTTTTTATTCAGGCATATTTATGTTATACAGTATAGTTTATGTTTTTACTAAACCATTTCCCAGATACAGAACCGACGCCTGCTTCTCGCAGCATTACTATATCACCGTACAACAGTATAGTACTCACTTTCATGATGGTGCAACAGGTTGCGACAAAAGTAAACGACAGCCCAATTCTCGTAGTCAGAGTCCAGGATCTGAAGCGGGAACGTCTTAGTTACATTCTCTAAAAAAATATTTTTAAAGATTAATTTGATTCATAATTTACTCGAAATTAAAATTTGCTGTTAGGTTGAAACTTCTAAAATCACAAAATATTTATTCAAGTAAAAATGTGTTGAGTTTGGAAAAATAAAAAGTTTATATCATAAATATAATATATAACTTTAACAATTTTTGTATTAATAAATAAAAATGTAATATATCTGAGGTAAGGTCAGCTTGGGTATGAAGATTGTATTTGTTGTATATTTTACCTTATGTATTGTAGTTTACGTTACAAAAATTATGTATTCTGTTTTGAGGAAATAAAGAAATGTAAAGAATAATAAGTAAGGATTTAAACTATTGTGCGTGTGTATGCATGGAATGTTTACTAAAGATCGAACCGTGTTTTAATCAAATTTTTGTGTTATATTGTGTTTTGCAGATTTCTTAATCTACTTGCCGTCTTGTTGCTCGCATTATTTTGTCTGATAATGCTTCATGACTTGTGTTGGTTTAAAAAAATCTAATAATTCTAATACCAGCTTCTTAACAGCTTGTTTTATTTATCTGTAGAACAGGGGGCGTGGTCAATATTTTATTTCGTTATGATATTGTTTGCTTGAAAATGAAGAAAGATCATTTACCCGATATGATGAACGTGACCTGCAGGCTTCCCTGGCGCAGGATCGGGTTGATCAGAACCGCCGAGCCGTTGATGCTGCCTCTGTAACCTGGGCTGGAAATGACATAAAACCCATATGATGACAAATCAACGAGAAAATATGTGCAGCTTACACTATTAGTGTCACAATTGAGCATTACACTTTAAGATAAGACTATGTTTTATATTTACATTTTCATATTTTATATGACATTTTAAAATTGAATCCATTGATATCCCTTATTCAAATGTTTAAATATTATTAAATGTCTGAAACAATCTTTCCCTTCTAAACATGTCTGAAGGAAAATCTTAACAAATTAGAAACTTAACTTTCTGTAATAACCTTTGACTATTATACGAGTTATATATGACTATTTTTATTTTACTTGATTAGAGTACATATTATCAAAGACCACTCTAATAGTGTCAAAGACCTGAGAGTGTCTGAACTTCAGTACTATCAAAGATAACTTTTTTTTAAAGCAAATTATTATTTTTCTCATTGCTTGAAAACTAAAAGAGGTATGAGGTAGGTGCAACTTAAAATTTACTTGGTTTAAAACTGAATGCTTTTCGGTTTATCTGACTTCTCGCAGCTAATAAATTTTTGGTTTATCGAAATTGTCAAAAACATGTTAACTCACGTTTTTTAATCCTTTCATATGACTTACCACATTAAAGCTCAGTTTAATATAAGTGAAATATTTCAAATAAATACATACTGTATATAAATAAATATAAATACAGTGTGTTCATTTTTGTATGCTCACTATTGGGATCTCGTAAACCATATTAGTTACAAGGAAGGTTAAACGAGCAGAGTAGTGGGTAATTATGAACTAAATAAAATGGCACAAAGAAATCTAAAATATTCACCAAACTCGTCCGCTACGTTCAACAAAACATTTTTGACCAAAAACAAAAATTGCTTATAACTTTCTTATTTTGTAAGATACAAAAAATATGTCAGATCAAAGTTTCGTGAAACTTTCCGTAGAATTTTAATAAGTAACTTAGCATTAAATATCCTCGGTTTCTCATGTAAAATGTTTGAGTCCAAGATTTTGAATGCAAGTATAGTATTTTTAAAACGTTGTAATTGTGGTGGATTGTAAGTAAATTAAACTAATCCGTGGTTAGATATGCTCACAAGTTAATCTAGATTTCATTTAATTTCACCAATTTTACCCTAAGTTAATTGTGGAATTTAAAACACAAATGTAATTAATGTTAATTTAAATTTGACTTTTACCTAGGTATAAACTACATTTAAAGTATATTCTATATAAATACAACTTCATTGAACAAAGTCCTATTTTAATTTTGTTCTATATCTTAACAAGTCGTTTAATTATAATATGTATTTTTGGAATATTGTTTCATTGGAACAAATTCAGTTATTATTGAAAACAAAACACACGACATTGGACATAGCTAATGTTTCTTCCAGCACTACACTCACCTCGGTATTTGCCAGTTGAAGATGTCAACGTGACGCTGGGAGCTGTTGTACGAGTATTTAGCCGTCACACATCTGCCCTTGCCTTGTGTAGACTCCGTTCCGAAACTGGCGTATCCGAACCATGTTCCCATGTACTGCAACAAACACATCAACTTCGATCAAAAAAATAGGCTGAGATGTATACAGTGACTTATAATGCTTATTGTTGGGTATCATCAAAGAAAAATACCAACTCAGTTATATTAATTAGCCTTTTTCTGGTAAATTACATTAAAATGACGAATCCTAACGGTCAAATTGTAAGTCTATTATATTTTCTTTATTCATTCTCCTTGATTGTTTTATTTATCTTCTACCACAATTAGCAGGTAACTTGTATGAATTGCAATAACAATATTAGGAGTATTTTAAGTTTTACTACAAAATGCACAAATGAGATTATTTAAATTTAATTTTTCGCAATGATTTACCTATGGTTGTTGAGTATCAATGTTCCATTCTTGTTTTTACAACAATACACCAGAAAATATTATAACATTTTGCTGTGTAATCCGTCAACATGGGAATTTTACAGAAAAAATCATTTAATTTAAAAACGAAGTGTTGAATAATCAATATATTTTTATTGGGATTCGTTATCACCATGATGAAGTACCTTTTTTACGTCAAAGTTCTCCTTCACTCGCATCTCAGGGCACCTCCCCGGAGTTACCACATGGGCGTCGCCGTGTTGTAGCCACAAACCCCACAGCAGCGCGGTAACCACGGCCGCCACTCGGTACCTGGTACAACGCAACAGACTGATAATGCCACTATACCATACTATGTACTCCATAGCTTGTGCGGCATTCCTGGACTGTCCCTGTCCCCATCCACTCTGCAGCAACGTCCACGAGAACAAGAAGGCCATTTTGTTGATCGTCAATCCGAATAAAAAATGACGCGAAAGTTTTAAGTTGGGTTAGTTATGTTTTTATATTTTAACTAGATGATATTTATGGTATATTTTAAAAAACTGAAATCTGGTGGAAGTAGTTGGCAAACGAACGCAAAAGAATGTTTACTAAATAACAACAAGCCAACTAAATTGAGATTCGAATTGGTCAAATAAATTGTAAAATATACTGCAGTTTTGGGTTTTTGAATTAAATATCAAATACAAATCATGATAGAGTAAAAGTTTAACATGAAAAACGGTGGAGCACGTTGTTTTATGAGTGAAAAAAAAACTATTTAATAAGTATTTTATTAAATTGTCTAATTGAAACCCCGTGAATAATTCTAAATAAATAATAAGATATAGTGCATAGTGTTAATCATAATTATAACATGCAAAGTAATCACAGAATATAAAATTCAACAATACTCACATGTTGAAGGAGCAAAATTGAATGCTGCGACACAAAAAAGGAGCCAGTCAAGAGGAGGTCCGCTATCATAATGAACGCTGACATCCTCCGCCTAGTGTAATGGGAGTCTCATTCACCGCAAGGCCTCGCCTTGGCCCCACAAGTCGCTTGAGAAATCTTCTCAAATAATTAGAGAAAGTTGAATGTACGAGTACTCTTTTTCTGACTCGTAAATAATATGAAACTTGGACCACCTCAGTAGTGGAAATATGGAAAAACTTGGTCTAAAATCCCGTTTTCCCCGTAAAAATAGCATAGGGACATTATTTGTGCCGTTGCCCGATCACAACCTATTTCAATTTCCTCTTTAGACTATACTAAAGTCAACCCTTCACCCAAATCATATGTGAGAAACACAAACACACAGACCTATACTGTTCCTCTGCCTAGTTTTCGCTTCCCTCTTTATTTTGATCGATCTTTTTTAGTTTTATGCGGCTTGTTTTTACAAGCTCTAAATAAATAATAATATTTTTTTAATCTAAAACCTAATTATAATTTACACACAATACCCTAACCTTTGTTCGTTTGTTTTTACTCGACAGTCTTTACATTTTCTCACTTATAGTTGAAATATAACTTCCCTGTTTCAGCTCTTTCTTTTCCTGATTCTAGTTTCTAGCCAGTAGTTTCAGACGTAAAAGTTACTAATATTTTAATTTTATAGTATCAGTTGTTATATCAATATGTCCGTCTTGATTAGTATTACTTATTAAAAGTCCTGTACCTTCATACAAATCCTCCAACCGTCTCCACTATTTAAATGTATTACTGTATTACTTTTAGTTTCCTGCATTAACGTGCATTAGATACCACAAAAAAGCACTTGGGTCGCAGTGGTCTTACACTATGCACTTTGTTCTTGGCTAGAAACAATGTCTGCTGTATCTCCCACACTATTATGAATACTTCAGTTCTCTATTCTCGAAACGAATTTCAATAAAATTGTATAGCCCGTTGGCAATTGGCTCGTTGCTAAGTTGGCAAATAACGTCTAAATCGAATTTCCCATTATTCACCGTGTGCGGTAGTGTCATAGAACCCTCTCTATTCTTATGTATTTCTATAAACACAGTTTAACAGATACCTTTAACATAGTAGACACTTCTTGGTCCATCTTTCTTTGGCAAAACCCCCACACATGTAAACTGATTCATATAATTTACTGCAAATGCATATTCTCTGTTATGTCTATAAGGTTGTAGATCCTACCAATGCTGAAGGAAGTAATCTTTTAGTGTTTCCTATCTTTTTTTTATTGTTAACTGCAAATTTCATTTTCACACATTGCAACTTTCACTATTTGTGTCCATGTGTTCTAATTCTTGTTTCCTCTTTTTGGACAATCGCTAGAATTGGAAAAGCCTTGGAAGTGGTTATCTTATATATTAATTAGCAAAGGAATTTCGCTTTCGACCTGCTACGTCATTATTTCCCAACTTAATTGGACGATCGATGTGTTGTTTTAAAGTCTTTACACTGCAGATTAACAGAAAAATGTAATAACATATTAACATTTAAAAAATCTCTCCATTTAATTTAATTAGGAGAATATTTCTGAAGGAAGGAAGGAAGGTTGTTTGAGAAAACCAGGCAACGTGTGATCATAGAATTTGTACCAATTTGTTGCTTTAACATTCCAATACTCCCCAAAATTGTCAGATTTATCAATTTGTCCTTTTAAGTTTGTTTAGTCATATAAAGTATAAAGTCCTTAACTTTCCCCATGTTATTCATATGGGAGAATTGTTGGCCAGGAACTCGGCCTTAGTTTGAGAAAACCAGGTAACGTATGGTCATGGAATTTATAGCAATTTGAAGCTAAAACATTCAAATTTTCTCCCCAAAATTGTCATATTTATAATTTTCTTCTTTTAAGTTTATTAAATGATACAAAATGTAAGTGTCTACAAACTATTTTGGCGGTATTTATAATATGCATTGTTTACAACAAACAGCTGATAATAATTTCAACTCTGTAATTTTCATTAGACAGCTGACCAGCTCATCAAGCTCTTGATTTATTAGTGAATTTCCTATGGAAAAGTGAACTATTAGAATGACCCGCACGGTGAAACTTAAGCCCGGGTTCATCAAAGAGGTTCCTAACGTGACCCCCTTAACACGTTTTAAGGGGTTGCTAACAACTTTATGTATATATAATTGCATTTTCATAATTTGTGATAAAGTCAAGTATTTCTTTGTTTGTGGTTGTTCCTCCAGGGTCCCGTCGGCTAAACTTAGTATTTTATCCGTCGAATTTCAACGAGAACCTACTAGTATTTCTTAAACACTTTGTTATTACAGTTTATTGGTAATATTTGTCCGATTTCATAAAATATTAGGACTAAGGTTTAGGCTTACATCTAAGCTCAATTGTTCTAATGTTATATGTTTTGGTACAGTGTAAAAGGATGTATTCATCTTATAAAGCACGTGCCTCCATATGTAACATACAACTTTCGCGTTATGGTACTTATAGTATTGAGGTGTTATTCCATTATCTCTACATACTCAGTTAGTTGGTAAAAATTTAAAGCTAAATGACGCTGGAAAACACTTGAATGGTTTTTGTAATAAATATTTGCCGAATTAATTCTGAAGCTCATTAATAATCAACATCACACATTTAGTACAACTAGGAACTAGGTTTTACTGAGGACAGATTCCACAACTTGTTACTTACAAAATTTAGTACACAACGAAGTAATAAGTGGGGTTAATTTACTTCCAAAGTTAATAAACTAATATTAATATTTAAAAGACAAAGCCCTGAGGTGGTCATCAAAAGTTATCCAACTTTCCGATATGATTGGGAGGTGAAATTTGGTACACTGATTCTTTATATCTAAAATAGGAATATTAAAGTATTCTGATTCCGATCTGACCTTAGGGCTTCATCCCACGGGTCGTCAAAGTTTATGGTCGTTCAAGTTATTTGATCAGATGCAATCCTATATTATAATCTGATTAGTTTGTTTACTTGTTTGCAACTCTGTTATCAAAAATGGGTCCAACGATTTTCTTCAAACGTTATTAACTAATCTCTGGGTTAAAAATGTGGTTTATTACAGGTTTAACACCCGGTAAAAACTTATTTCGTAAAGATAAAAGAAGTGTGGTAGTAAAAAATATGGATAGCATTGGGATTATGGAGTTTAAAATCAAAAAAGTTACAATAGCTCTTCATTAAAATACAGTCAATTTTCAAAGTAACAATATCTAGGCCTAGCTGCTTGCACGGCCTTGCCCGCGTAAACTAGGATTATTAACATGCAGTGTTTGCTTTATACCCTTATAAAGCAAGATGGTTCACAAACCATCTTCATTCCATCACTTCTACTCCATGGATCAAATTATTTGCAGTTGTTGATTGTATACACACAAACTTATAATATTTGCGTCGGCTATTAGGCTTTTTCAGGATTAAAAGCAATAATATTGTAAAAAGTTCAAACTCGAAATGCAAATTATGGCTTTGACATTCCCTTCTACTTTAAACTGACTTTCCTTAACAAAAAATAAATAAAAAATCCAGTTGACGAGGTAGTTTTCTTAAGTTCCCTTTACCTATTAAATTAAAATAAACATGTGTATGGCTATTTATGATACTGCAAGTGTGCAATTACAGGTTCTCATAAAGAATGTCATGCATCACACGTAATAGCGCAAGACTGGGGAGTCTTTGTATGTATCGCTTTGTCGCGAGTTATATGGGCCATAACCCTCAAATGGCTTTTAGTTGTCCAACATTTAGTTCACAGCGCCCCACTCCAAGTTAACTGGCGAGGTGACAAACTGCTTGCGTCTAGCTCTGAGCCTTGCAACGTGCTTAACGCTTAAAAGCAAAAATTATTAAAGTTCATTAAATGAACATTTTATTTCCCAAATTGATACAAAATTCATAATGTTAGAATACAACACAGATTATCCTCTATCTTACATTTTATAAATAAGTATATAAATAAATATTAAATCAGAGAATTATTAAGAAAGTTATGTATCACTACTTTCCCACAAAGCAAAATAAATACAACAGGGAATGAGTCTACATTTTAGGGCAGTAGCCTATGCCTTGAACCGTCGCAGAACAGAGTCCGAATAAAAACCTGTTTTAATGGGAAATTAGGAAATCTAATTTTGAACTATGTCAATAGAATATAACTGACAATGATTATGAACATGATTAATGAATATCTGATTTAATGAATGAATGAATAACTTCCCATTCAAAAAACAGCTTAATATTAACAAGTAATATGTATTGTAATGAACATTACGTTTAATTTATTTAAAACTATGAACGAAACATTTACACAGACTTTTATAAATATTTAAATATATTTCAATCAAAGAACTTTGTGTCTGTCTTATCTCGATGCACCTTAAAACACCGCAGACTGACTCGAAATAATAAAGTTTTGTAACTCAACATTTCTGTCAAGCTCTTTATAAATATTATGGGTAGACTTTCATAAGCGGAACGATATATAAAACCGAATGAAATTGTTCGATGCGGTAAGTTATATCGATTAGGTCGATATTTTTATCGATTGCAACATATTTTCTCGTTTGTATATTAGTTATTACGTCATGTTTCTTTTGTTTAGTTTGTTTTTCATTTAAGCTAAAAAATAAATAAACATGACAATGACACGACATGATAATGTTGTTTCTCGCAATACGTGTTTGTTTAGGTGATAGTGGAATCAACGTTTATTATCTGGACACACCTTAACTGAAACATACCTTAACCGAAACACAGCTATTACCGGATAACCTTAATAATCATTATACCGTATCGAACAATTTAATTCGTTTTTTTATATCGTTCCGCTTATGAAAGCTATCCAATATTATTTTAACAACAAGATAGAAATTGTTTGATCTAAATCATTAGCAATGTCCACAAAAAACATTCGATGTTTTTTAGTCGTTTTCATAGTTTTAGTTGAACCAATGTCAATGGCCTGACCACATCCCACAGAGGAGGTGCCATAATGACCAGCTAGTAAACAGAGGGGTGTAAGTAAAACTACCCCCTCCACTGTCTTTTCACAATTTATTAAACAGGATAAATACACTACGTCTCACAAAACTACAAACTATATTCACACTTATATTGTTTACTGTGTCTAATTATACTTTGTTTTGGTGTGAGTCGTCGATTATTTATCCTGTTTAATTGTAACTAGTGTATGCAGGGGCTATAGCCCCTAACATATGGTTTTTGTGTAAGTGGATGATCACAGCTGATCATTAGTTCATTTTAGCGAATTTACCCTATAGGGAAGAAGCTATTACCGTAGGTCTCATGGTAAGACTTAAGCCCGAGACCATGATAACTTTTTGTTTTGAAGTCCCCAGATGCCAAAAACACTATTCGTTCAAATTTATATATATGTATATATATATCTATATATATATATGTATCTATATATATATATATATATATCTATATATATATATATATCTATATATATATATCTATATATGTGTCCGTTAACACGATAACTTGAGTAAAAAACGTCCGATTTTGATGAAATTTGGCTCAAATGTGTAAAATGACGATCATGACTTTAAGTTCGAAAACCAGAAAAATCGGACCATAGGAAGGGGGGTTTATGGGGTTTTTAAATTTTCCAAAAATCAGTTTTTTCCATTTTTCACCCTACAATTTTTAAAAAACTTAATTTTGGTTTTGACCATGTTATAGAGCTTAAAAAACAAATAATTTAGTATCTTGAATTATTAACCTAGGTTAAGTGGTTGCGGAGAAAATCCAAAAAAACCTGCTCATAAAATCTCCCATGTTAATCTTATGGGAAAAAGGTTTTTGGCTTTTCCTCAGTTTATTTTAATGTAAACTTCACATTTGCTTTTACCAATCTGTTTAGTTCCACAAAACAATCATTTTGGTGTTTAAATTGTAATTCTATGCCCAACCGTTGCAGAGATATTCAAAGTGCTAAACACAGTACGTTGTCCAATGTTATCCTTATAGAGAATAAATACAATTTGATATCTCGATTATTTATAAATGTATTTTGATGAAACTTGGTATGTGGTTTCACGTAGTACTGGTATATTGATATTTGCACAAAAAATTGATTTTTTTTTTGATTATTCCCGTACTCAGCCCCCATGTTATTCTTATGGAGAATAAGTAAAATGTAATGACTCCCTTAATTATGAACATAAATTAATAAAACTTAGTATGTAGCTTCATTTGGTTGAGTTATATTTGATAATTATATAAAAACCCATTTTTCTGTTCCTTGCTGCAGCAAACCTGCTTTCTCAGCCCCCATGTTATTCTTATGGAGAATAACTAGAATGTTATATAGCACTTATTTATGATTGAATATTGATGAAACTTATGTGGCTTCACCTAGTTAAATTTTATTTATATTTGCATAAAAACCAATTGTTTCTGTTCCTTGTTTCAGCAAACCTACGTACTCATTACCAATTTTATTCTTATAGAGAATAATTAAAATCGCTTATATGTGAATATATTTGTATGAAACTTGGTTTGCGGCTTTATGTGGTATTAAGACATATATTATGCATTGGAAATTCGCTGAGTACACAGGTTTGCTGCGACGGGGGTATTTCTTATTAATAAAGACACTGTAGTGATATTTCCATAAGAAAATCATTGGATATTTGAAGTCCAGTAGCCAACGTAATTTTTGACATTTCTGATATTTTTCCCACCGTCCTTGGCCCTCAAGCTTTAAAATGAATCGTCATAACATAACTTTAACTCCTTCCTAGCTCGAGATATTTCGTGGGGACCGATTCGATTACGGAATTAAACATATAGATAACAGCCACACAGCCAACCAAGAGCTGTTCGCATTACAGTTTCTGAATGTTTACTTTATTCTGAAATGTAAAAATTAAACTTAGGACGTTCATGGGGCATAGCCCGAAGGTATTTTAAGGAAGTAAATAGGCCTATGTGTTGCATGGGTTCAAGATCTACCTATGAGTAAAGTTTCAGCCCAGTCGGTTCAGCAGTTTTTGCGTTCACCCGGAACATCAGACAGACAGACAGACAGACAGAAACCACATCTTCTTTAAAATATTATAGATATAGATAAAGCAAATTACTTCTTACAATAACAAATGTGAGCAAAGATTGTGGTGGGGTTAACTTTCCCAACGAGGTTAATTATTACAGAGAGTGAAAATACATATTAATCTCCTTGAAGAAGTGAAGCCCATATGGTTGCCGCCATTCCTTCCCCCCCTTATTTATGGTATCCCAACTCGTAAAAGTCCATAAAATAGTGTAGTATGCAATTGATGTACAAACTTTATGCTAACGGAAAACAACAACTATAAAAGTTTCCACAAAAATAATATATTACATTTTAACAGTTTTTAAGATGAAATAATTTAATAAGTTAATTATTATGTAACACAAGGAAGAACCATTTGTATTTTTTATTAAAACAGTCGACTTTTGATCTACGTTTGCTGGAAGCCATTGTTTTATATGATTTTATTTCAAAAAATCCTTCGACGAGGTTTCACTTTTTCGCCTCAGATGAGCACACTGTAATAAGTAATCTCATTCCACTTTCACCAAAATCCTTGTTTATCAAGTAAGTTATATCCGTGCTATTGAGAAATGCGTTTAGCAGTCTTTGTACTTTGCCCTGCTAGACTCGGTTCAGCTTAACCAGAACGAAACCAGCTCTCTCAGAACGAAACTGAAGGTCTTTTCTTTTTTAAGTAATTCTTCTATCTTGGAGATTTTTGATGACTATATATTTTGTATCATTGCACTATTCCTGGGAAATCTGTTCATTATCATCCGCAAAGAAAAAGTATACATCTGTAAACAATTACATTCTGCAAATCTAACTGTAAAATCTTTAATCAGCTAGTTATAGTAACAAAAAACAGAGTTTAAACTAAGTTAATTTTAAGTTTGCTGCTCGTACCAGAATACCACGTCTATTTGGACACTGATGATCCTGGAAAACTAGAAGATTAATCACAGTCATTTATTGTTTTTGACCACGTAAGTTGTAACGAACAAAACGTTATACCATGGGTCTGAGAGAAGTAACATCCTTGAATCTGATTGACCATTAAAATAACTTTATAATAAAGGTTTTATTTTGGTATGTTATTACTTTACCAGTTTAATAAAACAATAACGAAAATGAAAGTAGTCCATGAGTTAAAACAAAGCAACAATTCAACAGAGGATGCGATTTAGTTGGTTTTGCAACAATGGCCGGTCCGTGATGTTCGAGGGTGTATTCAAAGCTCTCGTCGGAGGCCGGCGACGAGTCACTAAAAGGCGAACACCAGAAAGCCATTTGCCGCCGCTGGCTGTCGCCCTGACCGGAATTACATTGCCCCTTCACCCTTTCGTCGAAACGCCTGTCCCATCCGACCCTTTCATGAAGCAACTTTTCTACTGCATGTATTTAGTAACCACATATTAATCCTATATGAGTATTTGTCATTACTGCAAAGCGACTGATTAGTTGTTCGTTTTCCTTTGCACATTATTTTCGCTAGAGCCATAAAAATGCTATATTTGTTTATCCACAACCGCAGAACAAATTTCCAAATTACTTCAATACTATTTAAATGGACGATAAGAATTAAATAGATTATTACAGTCATCAACATTTATATATTTTAATCTGGCATAATGAAATATTGTACTACCCTTATTTATGACGTTTTATATCTGCTGACTTATGTGGAGCAAGTCATCAGATTGGCAAAGTTAATAGCATCGTAAAAGTCGATATTAGACATGTGACTTAGCGTGATGATGAGTTCATAAAAGTTGGCGACGACGCGGCGCGGCGTGGCGTGGGTGGCGATGAGGCAGAGGTTGTATGTATATTATACAACCCAGGGTTTCCACCAACCAGGAGAACCTGGAAAACGGGAAATTATGCGTTAATTCCGGTGACCGGAACAAATGCGTGGATTATGCGGGAATTTTCGGCCGAACCGGGAATTTAAGATCACGATCATCGGAGACTTCGTAAATCGTTCTAAATCGTAAATCGTTAACGAAGTGAGCTATGAGTTCTCATTTTCCGGCGACGTTAGTGATGCATTTTTGAATGTCGGTGACATTAGCGATGCGTTTTCGACTGGTGACGTTGGCGATGCGTTTTTATTGCCGGCGACGTTAGCGATACGATCTTGGTTGCCGATACAATTAGTGATGGATTCTTGATGGATGGCGGCATCAAAGAATCAGTGGCTATCATTGGCGTCACAACCAATGCTGAAGCGATCGCCGGGGGCTACGCGACGCGGTCTCGGTCGCCAGCGGGAGAAGTAGTGATGTCGTAGCGAACATCAGGGCACTTTTACGACATGCAGTCGCGATCGTGGTGACATTTTTATTAAGGTACTAGGCACACAGACCATAGAAAAGAGTAGACTAGGCATCATCCAGGGTACAAAAGGGAAGCACAAACTAATACTTGGACCACCAAGATGGTGGTATATAATTTCTTTGATTCCCATCAGATAACAGATATCGTTATTTGTATTCTGTCTTTGCTCCATCCAAATCAATGTATACATAACCCTATCATGTATACACTATGACCCGTGCGGAATTCCGCACTGCGAACCAAATCCTGTCAGCTGATCAAATGTTATCTTTAGTTTACATTTTCGCTCCTGTCAAAACAAACTATTCCCTTTATTTATCTTTCATATTATTCAAATTTCCGAGAAGCGGTAAATTTTTAGACCGTGGGTCTATTTTTCGTCAATAGCCGGCACGATAAGCTTTAAAATGAGGGGTAAATCATGGAATCTGATAAAGGAATAAGGAAGATCTCGCGGACTGACAGAAAAACAGGCTAGAGACATAAGAGATATACATAAGATTGTACAAATACATCAAAGTAAAAACGCCATATCAGGTGATATTCCTATAGTGAAATTATTTTATTTACTAATATAAGTCATTTAGTAAATACTTGGATGGTTCCCACAATTTTATTTCTCAATTTATACACTATACTAAATCAAATAAAAATATTTTGCAACAGTTAATAACACTGTATGAAACCAGAGATTGCAAAATTATGTTTGAAACTATAAGGGTACGTGCATACCGGAGCCGGGATTGGATCCGGGTTGGTACCCGGGATGGTAGCTTTGATCCTGGATCTGATCCTAGATCTATGCCGGTATACAAGCGGGGATGACTGCCGATATATTCACCTGTTACAATTTTAGTCAGCTGTTTGGAAATATTTGTTTCCAATCAAATATAAAATAAGTAAACTCATTGGTTTTAAATCACGTTTTGAACTATTTTGCATTAATTGTAAACGATGTTAAATGTATTGTAATCTTTCGATTTTGTAATTTTTTCAATATCAAAAAAGGCGAATCTTGTGATGAAGACGAGTTATTTTCAAAAGAAATATTTTAACAACTTATAACAATTATTTTTGTATTAACATGAAAAGTACGTGTGGCGGCGCAACTATACGTACCGTACTTTACGCAAATTAGGATATGTAAATTAACACTTGTTGTAGATCACTGAATTTATTGTCAGTTGGCAAATCAAAAGGTGAAACAATATCTAAAACTGGACGTAAATAAATGAACCGAATCTGAAATAAATTAATCTAGTCTGAAAATGAATCTAATCGTGAGCCTCCGAGATGTCACTAGGTTGTAGTTAGACGGATGACTGAAGGGTTGAGGGCGAGGGCCTAAACAACTCCCTCCAACACCCCCGCAATCGGCGTCAACAGTAAGTTATGGTTTCTGGTAAGAGGTTGGGCGGTTTTTACCTACAGTTTATCCTTGGTTTATGAGTAGGCTACTCACCACAAAATAAATTTATAACATAATAATGAGATTATGTAAAATGTATTGGCCTGATAAAGGCCTAATAACCTATACGCAGTTTTCACATAGAAAAATATGTTTAACTCCAAAGAATACCACGTTTTAAACGGTAACTTAGCTTATACCCTTCAAATAGGCATATATTTATTTAAGAAATAAAGTAAAATAACAACAAATAATTACAGCTATACGATTAATAACATTTATACTATTTCCACATCAACTTTACTTCCATCGCAAGTCACTCCCCAATTTTCATAAAACATTAAATTATAACTACAAAACGTATACATAAACTAGGCTCTATTTAAGTTGTTGTACTATTCTCGATCAAAGTACAATAATTAGTTAAAACTCTGTCCTTACAACATTTCATTAACGTAGGCTATATCATGTTTGTAAATCCATTATTCAGTAAATACTTCAATGTAAATAGAAAAGAGTATTTAAGTCTACATGGTTCTAAACACAAGATTCGATTTTTGATTAATCAGATGATAAATGACCATAGCAACCTCCTTTGTTTACATTTTGAAACAATCCTGGATCTGATCCTAGATCTGACCCTTGCTCACTGCTTCTATCCCGGCTACCATCCTGGTTCCGAGCTTCTGACTGGCTGAAATAAACCGTCTTGTCTTGTATGCCTTAATGCGAGTATGCTTGTATCCCGGCTCCGGTGTACACGTACCCTAATAAAGTAAGAACGAAGTTATCTATTGAAATGATGGCACAGTAACGCTATCTATCTGTCAGTCCATGAGAATCAGTTACATATCTCAGAGGGGCACTGAGAAAAATAAAGACAATTTACTAACATATTTATTAAAAATCTTACTAAATACTTTCTAAATTTGATGCCAAACATTAAATATTGCTAATTAATCATATAGTATTTGTTTAAAATTTGCGGGAACCATGCGTTCGGCCAATTTGCCGTTGGGGCAACGATGATGAATGAACTGTAGGCTTTACTATATTTTACCATATTTGAGTACCAACATAAGCACTGAAGAAAAAATATCTCTAATTGGTTCGGCAAGAGAAGGTTTATTTTATTATTTTAAAACGATAGTGCGTTAAAAGTAGAACGAACATTAAGATAATAAACAGGTTAAAAGAATAGTAAACGGATTATTGACATAACAAATATAACCTAATTAATACGTCGATTGATATGAGTAAATATATCATGTTATAACATTATTTTACCTGATAACTTTTTAATTGCAGTTAATGTAGTAAAGTGCCTAGTTTAAATTTGTTGTTTTATAATACATTTTACATCATATAATTTACCAGGCATTATATCCATAGTTATGTATGTTAGCTATAAGTAAAAGTAACGAAACGAAGCAAATCTGTTAACGACACCGAACGTTTTCATTGGCTAACAAGTTTTTCATTCATCATCGTTGCCCCAGCGCCAAATTGGCCGAACGCATGGTTCCCGCCAAAAACAGGCTTCACCAGCTGAAATGCTAAAGTAATAGGGATATCTAGTCTATTTTGTTCTGTGGCCTGTGATCCCACCCATTTATGATTATTTTGGTAATTTTTACAATTTTGTGAACTATTTATTTATTTATTTATTCACCAACGGCATACACCATTTTACATTGTTACAGGATACAGAAATGGCCAGCAAAATTTGACGAGATGAATACATAATCACAAAATGTTTAAAAAGAAACAAGCAGTAACAACAATTAATATGTGAGCAAATAAAATAAATACATATATAAACAAATATTAACAATATTTAACATTGAATACATAATTACAAAATGTTGAAAAAGATACAAGCAATAACAACAATTAATATGTGTGCAAACAACAAGAAATAAATATATAAACGAATATTAAAATATATAACTAATCACAAAATATGTAATAACAATAAATACTGTATAAACAAATATTAACAATATTTAACATTGAATACATAATTACAAAATGTTGAAAAAGATACAAGCAATAACAACAATTAATATGTGAGCAAACAACAAGAAATAAATATATAAAGAATATTAAAAATATATAACTAAGCAAGCAACAACAATGAATACAATGAATTATTGAAAGACATATGCTTTCATGGAAGAAACTTCAGGTGGACAAACCTGCAGCTGAAGCACGCCGGCTGCAGCACGCCGAACCGCTCCCAAGGTGGCAGTGAAGAGGTCAACTGAAGTGCCAATCTCGTTCCCGGAGTGCATAAGTCGAGGAATGGGACTGGATCTTGTAGTAGTTGTTCCCGGTATGGTTGAGCTCGAAGAGGCGCTGATGTTTGGTGGTTCTGGTAGGAAAGTGGAAGTTAATTCTTTTCAATAAGAAGGGGCAGTTGATTTAGTGATTGAGAACTTTGAATAGGAAGACCACATCAGCCACCCGTCTCCTGCATTCGAGACTCTGAAGACCATGTGCAGCAGAGCTCGTCGACTGGGACTTCATGAAAGTTATTTCCAGCACGACATCCCAGGAACCTGACAAATCGTCTCTGCACCGACTGGAGATGGTGAATATGGCCGAGCTGGTATGGCGACCAAACTACAGTTGCGTACTCGAGTAGCTGGAGGACGAGAGACCGATACAGGATCGTAGAGGCGTGGACGCTCAAGCCATGTCTTGCAGAGCGGGAAACCAATCCGAGCATACGAGACCCCCTGGCGCAGGTGTGGTTGATGTGATGCCCAAACTCAAATGAAGAGTCGATAAGAACGTCAAGGTCCTTGATAGGATCTCATCTCTCCACCCGGTTACCATCCAGGAAGTAGTCAGCCTCCAGTGTATTTAGTTTCCTACTGAACGTCATCAACTTGGTTTTGGCAGGATTCTCAGCCATATCATAGAGAGACACCAGCCAAGTACGTTATCAAGGGCATCCTGCAAGGACTGGCAGTCATGGTGGGATGCAACTTTAAGAGCAGATTGATTTCGTCCGCATACAGAAGAAAAGGGACCTTGATGATATTGTTAATGTCATTAATAAAGATGGAAAACAAGAGGGGTCCAAGGTGAGACCCCTGAGGAACGCCAGAACTTGCAGCAAAGCTCGAAGAGACGAGAAGAGATGCTGTCAGCATCAAGGCGCACAGCAAGCCGTCTATAGGAGAGTAAGGTAGCTCCTAAACCATTGCAACATTGTGCCAGCAAACTCATAGCCTTGCAGCTTCACAAGAAGATGACGATGATTGATCTTGTCGAACGCCTTGCTAAAGTCCTACATAAATGGCATCGACTTTATTTCTTTGACGGAAGGCTTCCATCACCAGGCACTAGAGCGAGATATTTGTCACAGTGGAACGACCGGAGGTAAAGCCGTGTTGCTCATCAATTATAACATGTTTAAATAAAGGCTGTACTACGTCTAAAATGAGGCCTTCGAAAACTTTACTGAGGACGGACTGGATTACAATAGGCCTGTAATTTGTAACATCACAACGATCTCCAGATTTGAAGATTGGAACCACAAATCCATCTTTCAGTGTTGAAGGAAAAGTGCCAGTAGACAAGCTGAGGTTAATACGGAAGCCCTGAAGGGCCAAAGAGTAAGACTATTTTTTCTTCACCGTCGTGTTTAAAAGACGGCAAGCCGTGTTACAAAGTCGGCGAGCCGTGTTTAAAAGTCAGCGAGCAGTGTTTCAAAGTCGGCGAGCCGTGTTTTAAAGTCGGCGAGCCATGTGTTAAAGTCGGCGAGTCGTGTTACAAAGACGGCGCATCGAGATTTAAGTCGGCGCGCCGAGTTTTAAAGGCGGCGAAGGATATCGTTACTCAATATCGAAAGTCACCGAGAGTCGATAGTTCTAGGCGATCGATATTAGATGTCGATTGCAATAACGTGCTTAATGCATCGAGATTGTTTTTATACACGTTAATCTCCAAGAAAAATTGAAGCCTGCTTGGTGGTGGCCATTTTATCTCTATTCAAAACCAACCCAACGAGGTAAATATATCTTGGGTCAAGCCTTACGAAAATACCTCCGTTGCAGCAAACCTGCATACTCAGCGAATTTCCAATGGAGATATAAATGTCTTAATACTACATAAAGCCACTGACCAAGTTTCATAAAAAATATATTCACAAATAAGCGGTATATACAATCTTAATTACTCTCCATAAGAATAATATTGGGGCTGAGTACGCAGGTTTGCTGAAACAATGAATAAAAATATAGGCTTTTATGCTAATATTAATATAACTCAACTAGGTGAAGTCGTATACCAGTTTTTATTAATTAATGTTCATAATTAAGAGATATATATCATTTAATTATTCTCCATAAGAATAACATTAGGGCTGAGTACGCAGGTTTGCTGCAACAAGGAACACAACAAATGGGTTTTTATGCTAATATCAATATAACTCAACTAGGTGAAGTCGTATACCAGGTTTTATTAATTTATGTTCATATTTAAGGGAGACATAGCATTTCATTATTCTCCATAAGAATAACATGGGGGCTGAATACGCAGGTTTGCTGCTACAGAAGCCTTTTGAACAAATTTTTTTTGTGCAAATATCAATAGACTACAACCAGATGAAGTCTTATACCAAATTTCGTCAGTATACGTTCGTAAATAAGCGAGATATAAAATTGTTCTTTTCCTCAATAAGAATTAACATTAGACAACGTACTGTGTTAAGCACTTTCAATATCTCGGTAACCAATTGACGTAGAATAATGTTCAAAATACCAAATTGTGTGTTTTTTTAAGCTGAATACGATGTTGAAAACTAATACTTGACTATTAAAAAATTATATGGAAAAACTCAAAAAACCCATTTTTGGGGTACAAAACCCCCCTTCGGATGGAGCGATCTGGCTGCTTTTCGAACTTAAAGTCATAAATGTTGCTTTACACGTTTATACCAAATTTCATCAAAATCGGATAATTTTTTACGAGAGTTACCGTGCTCACGGACACATTAGCGAATTTCCCCTATAGGGAAGAAGCTATTACCGTAGTCGGCATGGGAAGACGTAGGTAGGCCCGGGACTGTGATGACTTTTCGTTTTGAGGTCCAGATGCCAAAAACACCATTCGTTCAAAACTATATATATATATATGTGTGTGTGTGTGTGTGTGTGTGTGTGTGTGTGTGTGTGTGTGTGTGTGTGTGTGTGTGTGTGTGTCCGTAAGCACGATAACTCTCTTAAAAATAATCTGATTTTGATGAAATTTGGTATAAACGTGTAATGTAGCATTTTTGACTTTA